>JAKWJA010002496.1:1575093-1912593 GCA_027704765.1 Solanum habrochaites
TCAGTAAATCCACTTTTAAAACTTTTTTTAAAACCAACCAAAAACCAAAAAATAACTATCATTGGTTATCGCGATTTTTTTGTTGATCAGGTTTTTTCGGTTCGAAAAGTAATAGTTTGTTGGGACATACATAATCTAAATAGATACAATCACTTAGTACATGAATATTTACAAAATAAGCTATTACACGAACAATCATATATCTTTACAAAGAAGCTTATTACTACACAACATGAAATACATCTAATGAGACAGAGGGAGTAATGTTTAGAAAAATTCTATTTATAGCTTTTGACTTATTTTTTATCTGACTTAAAAGTCAAGATAAAAGTTTTAACTTTTGATTTTTGACAATTTTTGTCTTTTTGAGTTTAAAACAATTGTTTAAAAATACTTTTATATTTTATTTAAACATTACAAAAATACTTTAAAGTTTAGCATTAATGTGATGCACAAGATACATTAGTTATTAATGAAGATATATTACATTTTATACATGATACACTAATCTAATGCGCGAGATACACTAATCTGATGGGAGAGATACATATGATATACATTTTATATTTGATACTCTAATCTGATACGCGGAATGAGGAATTTTGGAGATTTATAAAATTTATAGGGGATAATGATAATAAGTAAACTAAAAAGTGAATTTTTGTAAATTTTTTCTAGTTTTTTTCATCGTCTAAAGTTGACTAATATAAAGAATCAAATCACATTTATACGCCATTATATAAAGGAAATAAAAATATTGCGATTTTAAAAATAGTATATTTGTCAAATATATTAGATATAGATTTTTGTGCAAGACCTACTATTTTTCACTATATAGATCGTTATCATTATAATAGGTCATTTTGAATCTTCTTTCGCTTCAATTTTACTTAGTTTTATCTCTAATTTATTATACAATCATTAAAAATATTGTCCCCCTTTCTGCTCTATCAATTTTGTCACAGTATTCAAAATTCTCGTTTGATACACAGTTCTGGACTATGGAGTCCCACACTCATGCCGTCATTGACTGAGTTGCGGTACTACTAAAGGCCTAAATTCAAACATCTTAAGAAAAAAAATCTGACAACGATTTGCCAACAAACTTGTTAAATAACTTCATCACATCCACTTCAAAGAAAAAAATGGGTATTTCTATAAAGGCGGTTTGCCTCTTAACGCTTAGACCGAAGTAGCTCCTCTAGGTGCATCCTTGTTTAGTGGAGTCAACTAAAGAAGAGTAGACCCTTTACCCTGATTCCCATTACATTTGTCGGTTCTTAAACACTCTCGCATGAGCGACCCTTCTTGTCCACGACTTGAAAGACTAACCTATGGAGCCATTTGCTTACCGTACCTGATGAGTCCAGCAACCCTACATTGCCTACTAACCCACACTTTTGCAGGTTAGAGCAGTGCAATTATTAGTAATGAGAGGAACTTGGTGTATTGTTTGTAGATAGGAGATCAATTATTTATTTTACATTGTTTTTATTTATGAAAAATCTAACCTCCCAACCTAATTATCAACAACGTGTTATTATTTATTACATCTACAATACTATATAACTCACTTCGAATTCAATTTTGGACTTTCTTTTCATTATCTCCATATCTCTGTCCAGATGCGAACCTAAGAATTAAAAGTTTTGGGTGCACCACTATAAACATAAACTCATATTGTTAAGTGGGATTTTGAACCCTGGTCTTGAGGTCGTTCTCCTTCTATCATGCACAAGGGCACTTGGTTTATTATGGATGCATTTTAACTTTAATCTAACATCTCTATCATTTTTCAAATAGATCGCATACATACATCTGATTTTTTTTGCAAAAATTCCCAGATGTTACGTTGCACCCTCCCGATAAGGGGGGTTCGCCCCTGTCCTCATCCATACTTTCATTGTCAGATGATCCATTTAATCAGGTCATTGCCACTTTTCTTTTTATCATTACACTTTCTTCTTTGTTTTATTTGTCATTTTAGAGAGAAGTCACATTAAAAAATCTCTCTAAACGTTTCACCTGATATGTTTTTAATCTATTATCGCTTTTAATATACTTTTCAATTAAAAATCACAAAATTTTAATTACTGACTACTTCGTTATCTTAATTTGGTAAAATCAGGTCAAAGATCATTTTTTTATAAAAATTAGATTTTATTTATTTATACTTTAAACTAAAAGGTGGTGTGCTAATATTTCATATCTTCACATATATATATATATAGATCATGTTCAATTTTTATCGATATGTCTCGATCGATTGGTACTTTGAGTGACAAAGCGCAATGTGAATAGTCATTTAAATATGTGTAGAGAACTCTTTGTCTCTTATCTAATTCCATTTTACAAGTCAAGGAAATAGTTTTCATAGATTCAATAATATAAAAGTAATAATAATTAAGACTATATATGGGTTCATCAACAAGGTAAATAGTACCATCTTGTAATTTAAAAAATCGAACACGTTTTTTTGTAAAATACTTATTTCAATCGATTCTTTAATCAACTATGAGTCACTTATTACAAGTTTTAATATGTGTAAGAGAATCTTTGTACTTATCTAATCAATTTATAAAATTCAAAGGAATTTAGCTCCCTAGATTCATAATAATAATAATAAAAATAATAATCTATATATGGGTTCAATCAACAAGGTAATAGACCATCTTCTAATTTGTAAAAATCTAACACGTTTTCAAAAAATATTTCAATCAAATTTTTGAGTGATTCGTTAGAATCATAGTCACTCTTATACAAGTTTTAATTAAGTAATTAAATATTTTTCTGAAATACCATTAATTATTAGTATATTTACTAACTAACATAGATAGTAATTAAATATTTTTTTTTTCTGAAATAACACTAATTAAGATATTATTTTTGTTATATTGCATTTTTCAAAAGTCAATTCGATTAATTTTCAAAGATAAATTAAATTAGATTACTTTGATATTTCAAAGAAAAAAATTATATATCCAAAAACTATACAAACAGTATTATACATTGCAATTTTTTACATATCAATATTATGTGAAAATATATCATAAAATATTAGACAAAAATTTTATAGTTTCACTTTAAAAAATGAAAAATATGACAATTAATAATGGACGGAGGTAGTACAATGTACTAACTATTTTAAGAAAGGATCATTTCCTTTGATTAGTGATTGGCTACGACTAGGGGTGTTCACGATCGATTTGTGGATCGGTTTATTGGTCAAAGTCAAAATAACCAACCTAATCGATTTTAAAATTTCCAAAACAAACCAAAACAATCAAATATAATATACATTGATTGGTTTAATTGTATCGATTTTGTTATTTGGTTTGATTTGATTTGATTATTGCGGGTTATTAACCATGCACAAAATAAAGAAAAAATTATTTAAAATGTGGAAAAAGGTGACAACAATACTCAAACAAAAAAATAGTTCAATGACTTAACACCGTTTAAAAATTGTACAAAAAGGTAACTGCAAATACCAACACTAAGTGTATACGTTTTTTTTTTTCTATTTCATTTCTAAGAGAACTACCTCTTAAGAGTGCTCATAAAAATAATATTGAATAAAAAATGTAATAGTAATGTTGCAGTTGATTTTATTGTACATGTTAATATCATGTGATGTATTGAAAGTAACAATTCTTACATAACTCTATATTTAAAAAAATACAAAATACCTTCTATACTCTTTAAAGCTTTGAAAATGGAAAATATTTTTGAGAAGATTCGAGGATAGTTATATTAAGAATCAATCTCAGCAGCCTAATTATATGACATTCATGATATTAGTAATTCATGTATTACTTTTTTTCTAATAATATTACACAAAGTTAATGATTAATTTTTTTTTGATACACTCATTAAAGACTACAACAATCCAATCCACACAACTATAAATTCACTTTCCTTCATGGGCCCACTATCCACGGTGGTCGAAACTTAACGATTCTCATACAACTTTTATTGGTTATTCAAACTCATAATAACATTTTCACTGTTAGTGACTTATCTACCAGGCTTGTTAATAATGCTCAAAAGTACCAACAAAATTCAAAATGTCAACTACTAAATCTTTTTTAATTTTAATTTTATGATATTAGCAATTGACGAGTTTCAACATTTGCTACAAAAGAATATGGTGAACTGTTCTTAGTATTGACGGATGTGCAATCAGGGATCATTCAGGTGGTGTCCTTCTTAGATATCCTCGAGCAGAACGTCATTATTGTAAAATATTTTGTAAGGTAGGTACGTAATGTTGATACTATTATATATTCATTTCCGGAATCATTCTTTGATTTTCTGATGGCCAACTTTAGTATCATAAAATATTTCTTTGTGTATATATGTAAGTGTGATACTATAATATATAGTCATTTCGAGTACCATTCTTGATTTTCTTGAAGGACAACTTCAGGTATCGTAAAAATATTTTGTAATGTCTTTTACGTAAAGTGGGGCTACTAAATATAGGTTATTCGATACCATTCTTGATTTTCCTGAAGGACAACTTCAGGTATCATAAAAATATTTCTTCGTGTATGTATGTAAGTGTGACATTACTATCGGGTTTTTTTTTCTCTTTCTACTATTTTTTTATGCGTGCTTAGTGATAATGAGAGTAATAGTCACTTCTATTTATCGACAGTCTTGGGTCGTGATAAAGTTAATTATTAATATTCAAATCATCAATGGTTTTCTATAGTACACCTTATTTACTAGTATTCTTCTTTTGTTAATATATAATTATCTGATGTAATAAGTCATTTATTTCTTGATTTTATTTTATTTTGATTTATACGACGTAACTCTTTCTTTTTTTTGGAGTCAGAGAATTGAAATCATACAGATGCAAGAGTTGCTGATTATGGCGTTTGATTAATTGGTGGAACAAGTCTGGGGCTTCGTGACTTGGGGGGCCCTTATGATTACTACTGGCTCAAATGAACACAATAAGAACCATTTGCTGCTGCCAATGAAATTGTAACCGTTTTTTTTTCTTCGAACATTGCCCCTAAGATTTTTTGAACTAGGTCACAAAACATATTTATACTCCTTTCGTTTTAAATTTACTTCACTCGTCTAATTTTAATTTGATATACGTTTAAAGCTGTGAAAAAAGATTTTTGAGTCTTGTGGTTTTAAACTGAAATATTTCAAACGTTCCTAATTTAATATTGTGGTCTTAAACATGTCTATTTGAAGTTGAAATTCAAATATTCGATATCAGTAAAAACATTACTAAATCTCTTTTGGTTCGAATTTAATGTGATACTTTTTCGTTTTTTTCGAAGAGGCCAAACAATTTAAGTTTAATCTAGAATTTGCACATGAAATCTGCATATTTTTTTTAATGAAATGTATAAATTACGTACAAAGTACTACAAGTCACAGTAATTGATAATTCAAAATGTTTAAAAAATCTATGATCAAAGATAGACTTATTTGAATCTCTAAATCTGAAAAATGTCAGATAAAATGAGACAGATTGAGTACGTTGTTGTTAGATGGACTAATGAAAAATAGGTCAAACAACTCGAAAGAAAGAAGGAGAATATGTTTTGAGTAATGGATTATATTTAGGAAAAAAAAATACATATATACATAACTTAAGATATCATATTCTCTAAAATTTGTTACCCTTAAATTTTTTTATAAAAAGTCTCTTCTCTGATACATCTCTATTCTTCTCAAATACATTCAATTCCCGTTGACGTAATGCATCTGCTCTACTCAACAACTACAAGTTATCTATACTCGATCGCTGACACAATCACAATCAAATTCTCAATATTTTTGTGAACGTAATACAATATACAATAGATTTCTGTTCTTGTACTTATATTATATTTGCTGTTAACATTATATATTGCAGTGGTAAAAATCCACTTTTTTTCGCCCAAAATATAATGGAACATATCTTATGCAAGTTATTCAAGAAAAAGTTGGAGAAACTCTTTTGAATCAAACTTTGACAGAAGTTGTCATCTCAAGCTTTGACATCAAAACAAATAAGCCAGTAATATTCACTAAGTCAAGTGTAAGTCAAAATAATTATAGTGATTTGTTATTTTTTGTAAAGAAAATAATACATATCAACTAATTTTATTTTATTTTTCAAAATGCAGTTAGCGAAATCTCCAGAATTGAACGCTAAGATGTATGACATATGTTATTCCACAGCAGCAGCTCCAACATATTTTGCTCCACTTGGCTTTAATACTAGTCATAATGGAGATCAATATAGGTTCAATCTTGTTGATGGTGGTGTTGCTAGTGTTGGTGATCCGGTACTAATACTACTTTTCGATTCAAAAAATTTCATATGTTTCAATCAGATATTATTTCCAAAATATGTAATCAATGCTATTATGCGTTGTTGTACGTGTGGATGCATGCAGGCGTTATTATCAGTTAGCGTTGCTGCGAAACTTGCAGAAGAAGATCCAGCATTTGCTTCAATTAGGTCATTGAATTTCAAAAGAATGTTGTTGCTCTCATTAGGCACTGGCACTACATCAGATTTTGCTAAAACATATACAGCAGAACAGGCAGCTAGATGGGGTATTTACCGATGGGGACGTGCTTTACAACCAATGACTAATGCAGCAAGTTCTTACATGACTGATTATTACCTTTCTACTGTTTTTCAAGCTCTTGAATCACAAGACAATTACCTCAGGGTTCAAGTAAGTCCCAACTTAATTATTATTATCGAAAAATCTTATATAAATCTCACTAGTTTGCAATATTACCTATTTTACCAGATTTTGATGTATCTAGGATACATGGTCAAAATTAGATGTAATTAGTTTTAGATAAGTGGATTCACATAGATATCTAGAATCAGTGACAGATTCAAGATTTACAGTTCAGAAAAAAGAAAAAAAAAGGTTATCCTTACAGGTGAGTTTTGAACCCCTCACACCACTAAGTCAACCTCTAATCTTACATTGAGAGGTTCAAAACCAATATATCGACATAAAACTCTTAAATATACGTCATATTTTATTAAAGGGAAGAGGAGCAGGCAGGAATAGGGGGCTAGTGAGTTAACAAGGTTTGCGCTTTTAGTGAGGAAATGGTGGGAGAATGATATTCATAGGTATTGGGGTGTAGGGGATGTGCTGGGAGGATGTCTTAAGGAGAGGAAAGTATGAGAGCGAAGGTTAGAGGGTATATTTGATAGTAAATATTTCTAATTATATAATTTTTTTCATTATTATTATTATTATTCATAATATGCCATTGTCATCTTTTCTTTGCTACGATACTGAGTATATTGGGTAAATTCGCAGGAAAATGCCATTAAACAGCACAACTACTGCTGGTGATTAGGGTGGTCGGGTTCTGACTAGTTGCTAGATGGCGTATTAGTGTAGAGAGCAAGTTTGGGGTGTAGAACGGGGTGTATTGAGTGGGGAGTTATTGTGTTCGTTTGTCTCAATGGATGATACCTATGAGCAAGCTCTGACTATGTAAAATTGGGTGACGCTTTCACTTTGTGTCGGTTGGTTGGGTATATTGAATTTTTTTTTGAGGAGCTCGATTAGGCAATAGTAGACGCGTGGTCTTATAAATCCGATGGCTACGTAAAAGAGTTTTCGCATGTCATTATAGGTGGGCAAAAAGCCTCTCTGCTCAGAAGAAACTTCGAGAAACCAAGTGCTGTCTCTGATTAGTGCAGGTCCTATTATTACATGGAAATATAATCAAGGCGTGCAAGGTGAACGTTGGGGAGTAATGTCAAGTAGAGGAAGGTCCGGATAGGTACTACTGGAGGGAAAGGTAACCGTATCGGAGGGTGGGGTTAGATTGTCAAGTAAAATAGCCATTGGTGTTCTGGTATGGGATCTCGTTGGTCGAAGCACAATAATACATTACGAGGAGATACGATGATATATAATAGAGAGATAATTTGAAGTGACGAGTCATTGATACAAATAATGATGAATATGAAGATGAGATTCTTGCAACTTTAGATATCCTAACGGAGTGAGCAAAAAATAGAATGTCACAAAATATAATGTAAATTGAAGTTAAATACACGAAATAATATTTTTGTTGGATCAGTTGGCACAAAAGTTAATAATGGTCTAAAATTAAGGGGTGTTCATGGTTCGATTCGAGCAGTTATGTAGTTAAAAAATCAAACCAACCAATTTAAAAAAAAATGAAAAAAACAAAACCGCTTTTAACCTTTAAAACCAAACCAAATAAAAAAATAACTATCAGTTTGGTTATCGTCGATTTGATCAGGTTTTTTCGGTTCGAAAGTAAAAAGTTTGTTGAGGACATACATATCTAAATAGACACAGGCACTTAGTACATGAATAATTTACAAATAAGCTATTACACGAACAAAGAAATGACATATAAAATGAGACAGAGGGAGTAAGTTAGAAATTCTATTTATAGCTTTTGACTTATTTTTTATCTGACTTAAAAGTCAAGATAAAAGTTTTAACTTTTGATTTTTGACAATTTTTGTCTTTTTGAGTTTAAAACAATTGTTTAAAAATACTTTTATATTTTATTTAAACATTACAAAAATACTTTAAAGTTTTAGCAATTACTGTGATGCACAAGATATCTTAATTTATTTAGTAAGATATATTACATTTTATACATGCATCACTCAATCTATGCGCGAGATACACTAATCTGATGGGAAGAGAATACATAGATTACATTTTATACTTGATACCTCTAAATCTTATCTAGGGACGGTCGGTCCAAATGAGGCCATGTCATTGGCGAGACTTTATAAAATTTATAGGGGATTATGATAATACAAACTAAAAAGTGAATTTTTGTAATTTATTTTCAGTTTTTTTTCATCAGTCTAAGTGACTAATATAAAGGAAGCAAATCACGATTTATAAGCCTTATATAAAGGAAATACAAATATTGCCGATTTTAAATAGTATCTTGGTCAAATATATTGATATAGATTTTGTGAAATAACATACTATTTGTCTCTATATTAGAATCGCTAGCATATATAATAGGTACAGATTTTGATATCATCTTTTTCTTAGCTTTTCTATTTATTATACGAATCATTAAAATTGTCTCACTCCGCTTTTTCCTCTATCATTTTGATCAAGTATTAAAATTCGTTGAACCAGTCGGATATATGTATCTCCACACTCATGTCGTATTGAGCTGAGTGGCGAACAAGAAAGGTGAAGAATTCAAACATCTTAATATAAAAATGCCTGACTCAAAGATTTGTGCCAGAGTAAATTGGTAAGAATACCTCTTCATACATCGCCACAGTACACAAGCTAAAAAATGGTTATGCTTCTATAAGACGAATGGCGGTTGGCCTGCTGCATCCGTGTGTAGACCTTGTCAGTAACATAAGTGTAAGCTCAGCGAGAGCTCCTCAAGTTGCAGTCGCTTGTGATTCAGGTTGAAGGCAACTCAAAGAAGACCCATTAAACCCATATTACCTACCTGATTAGAGTCAGCACTCCATTACATTGGTCGGTTCTCTGTAGAAACACGTCTGCTCTGAAGCAGACACTCTTGTCCCACACAATTGAAACCGCAAATTGGCACCCGATTGACCATTGCTACGACTTACGCTGGATGAGTCCTACCACACTTTGCAGTTTAGAGCACGCAAGTATTAGCAATGAGAGAACTTGTGTATTTATTTGCTTGTGTTGCGTTGGTTTGTTTTGAGATCATAGATAGATGGACCAAACAACCATAATAACTTCACCCTTTACCAAAAAACTTTTTACTAATCCTCGGCCTCGACCCTGCACGAGTTCATAGCGATGTACTCCGCATGTGCGGGATACTAAGCGTACCTAGGATCTGTTGGGAGGGCAGTGGGTCTTGCAAGATGACTTGAGCGGAGTGTGAAGAGCGGACTGTGTTGGGCTATCTGGTTAAAGCGGCTGGGTTCTGGGATGAACCCAACAGTCTTGGGGCCGGTCTTGCTGTTTTGCCCTTTCGGTCACCAGAATCCGTTGTTTGGGTTTGCACCCAGTTTGCATCTGGGGGCCAGCATCCTTCTAAGCGGTTATGCAGCTTGATTGTACGGCAGCGGGAAGATTTCTTGTGGTGGTCGAGAGATGGTCTGGTGTTTGTTTCTAAAAACTACTTCTAGGGCGGACAGGTGGAGCCCTATGCTTCTGTGGGAGGGGGTTCTCTGATATGATCACGTCATGAGGGTTCGCTGGGCTGCAATTGTTTATGCTCGTTGGGGTGTTACCTCTACTTGGGATTTTGCTAGCCCTAATTATCGGGGTCGGCTTAGCGTCGATGGTGTTCTTGGTTTATCGGGCACCGCTTGTGGACAGCTGTACAGGTCGACTCTCCTGTGTTCGGGGTGGTTCGTCACGTCGGTGCGGTGGCGCGTAGTTCGGGTTTTCGCCCCCAGGGAGTCTTGATACTCTAGCTCCGGCCGCTGGGCTGTGGCCCGCTTATGGCTTGTTGCCCTTACACTCCCACCCTCTGCTCCATCCTTGACTCGCCTTTTTCTTTTGCCCCCTCCCTCCTCCCCTCTCTCGCCCCGTGTTCTTCTTTCTGCCCTCCTCCCGCTCCGCCCCTGCTGCTCACCACAGCAGTCGCGGACCACCGCACAGTGGCGCGGCTTAACCCCCCTCCACCTAGACCCATAATACCAGATAAGTTCTCAGCTACCTTCCCTAGTCTCTAATTCAATTTTGACTTTATTTTCAATTTTCTCGCAATCTATCTGCTGTCCAGAGGGCCGAACCTAAAGAATTAAAAGTTGAATTTTGAGTGCACCAATATGAACATAACTCAAATATAATGTATAAGTGTGAATTTGAACCCTGGTCTTGAGGTCGTATCTCTTCCTTCTAAATAACTAAACCAATTGCACAAGGGCAACTTCCTTATGTTTATTATGGATGGCTTGTTAACTTTATCTTAATCCTATCAGTTTGTCAAAATAGATATGCATACATACATATGATATTTTGTCCAAAAATCTACCAGAGCACGTGCACCCTCACGATATGGGTGGGTTCGCCCCTATCGTCTATCCATAATTTCTTGTCCATATGATCCATTTATCTAGGTCACTGCACGTTTATTTTTATCATTAGACATTTTCTTTGTTTAATTGTCATTTAGGTCCCATTAAAATATCTGACACTTTCCACCTATAATGTTTACATCCTTATAGTTTTTAAATTATATTCTATTATTAGAAAAAAAATCACAAACTTTTTATTACTATCGTTATCTATTAAAATCCGGGTCAAAACAATTTTTTATATGAAAATGAGGAGTTGTCTCTTTATTATCTTTTAAAAATAAAAAGATGGTGTGCTAATAATTTCAGATCTCATCACATATAATATATATAATAGATTATGTGTCAATTTTATCGATATGATTCGATAAGATGGGTAATTTTGAGTGACAAGCGCATGTTATATGCATTTAAATATGTGTAAGAGAATCTTTGTTCTTATCTAATCAATTTATAAAATTCAAAGGAATTTAGTTCCATAGATTCATAATAATAAAAATAATAATAACAATATATATATGGGTTCAATCAACAAGGTAAATAGTACCATCTTATAATTTAAAAATCTAACACGTTTTTTTAAAATATATTTCAATCGATTCTTTAAATCAACTATGGTCACTTATTACCAGTTTTTAATGTGTACTAGAATTCTTTGTACTTTCTAATCAATTTATACAATTCAAAGGATTTAGTTCCTAGATTCATATAATAATAATAAAAATAATAATAAATTATGGGGGGTTCAATCCAAGGGTAAATAGTAACCATCTTATAATTAAAAATCAAAATCAACAAGGTCCATATTACTCATCTTATAATTAAAAATCTAACACGTTTTTTAAAAAAATATTTCAATCAAATTTTGAGTGATTCTTTAATCAACTAAGAAGTCACTTATTACAGAGTTTTAATTTAAGTAATTATATTTTTCTGAAATACCATTATTAAAATAGGTTAATGTACAAAACTACATATAATGAATATATTTTTTTTCTGAAATAAACATTAATTTAAATTTATTTTTGTTATATTGCATTTTTCAAAAGTTAAATTTCGATAATTTTCAAAGATAATTAAATTTAGATAACTTTTATATTTCAAAGAAAAAATATATATCCAAAAAACTATACAAACACAGTATTTACATTGCAATTTTTTACATATCAATATATGTGCAAATATAAATAAAAGATAAGACAGAAAAAAAAAAAAACCAACAAAAATCTTATAGTTTTTTACTTTTAAATAAAAATTGACAATTAATATTGGAGGACGGAGGTAGTACAATGTACTAACTATTTTAAGAAAGGATCATTTCCTTTGATTAGTGATTGGCTACGACTAGGGGTGTTCACGGATCGATTTGAATCGGTTATTGGTCAAAGTCAAAATCAAACCAACCTAATCGATTTTAAAATTATCAAAACCAAAACAAATCAAATATAATATACATTTATTGGTTTGATTGTTATCGATTTTTATTTGGTTTGATTTGATTTGATTATTCGATTATTAACCTGCACAAAAATAAAAGAAAAAATTCATTTAAAAAGTGAAAAAGTGACAACAATACATTCAAAACAAAAAATAGTTAGAATGACTTATACATAGGTTAAAAATTGTACCAAAAAAGGTACTTATAATACACAAAACTAAGTGCATACGTTATTTTTTTTCTATTTCATTCTACTGAACTACCTCTTAAGTGCGCATAAAAATAATATTGAATAAAATATAATAGTAATGTTTGCATTATTTTTTGTACATTGTTTAGAATGATCATGATGTAATTGAAAGTAACAATTTTTACAAACTTTCTATATTTAAAAAAAAATACAAATACCTCTATAACTCTTTAGCTTTGAAAAATGGAAACATATTTGAATAAAGAGTTGCGGGATAGTTATATCACGAATCATCTAAGCTTCCTATTATATCTAAATTCATGATATTAGTAATGCGCTTTTATTTTTCTAATAATATTACCAAAGTTAATGGATTAATTATTTTTTTAAATACACTCTATTAAACGACTACAAACAAGATCCACCCCAACTATAAATTCACTTTCCTCATTGGTCCCACTATCCACGTGTTGAAATTTAAACGGATTCTCTACAACTTTTATTGGGTTATGTCAAACTCATAATAAATTTCTCAACTTGTTTAGGTGTATATATACCCATGGCTTGTTATAATGCACATAGTACCAACAAAATTTAACAACACTTGAACACATTCATTATATGTGCCACATGGCAATTACTAATCTTTTTAATTTATTTTTATGATATTAGCATTACTAGTTCAACAATTTTCTTACGAAGATAGGTGAACTGTTCCTTAGTATTGATGTAGGTGCAATAAGGGTAATCATCAGGTGTCATTCTTAGATATCTCGGAAGTCAGCAACTTCAGGTCATCGTAAAAATATTTTGTAATGTATGACGTGACATGTGAATTATTATGTGTCATTTCCGGGTACCCTTCTTGATTGTCCTTTAAGGACAACTCAGGTATCATAAAAATATTTTGTAATGTATGTACGAAGTGTGCTACTATAATATATAGTACATTTCCGGATACCATTCTGATTTTCTTGAAATGCAACTCATGTCATCATAAAACTATATTATCTTCGTGTATGTAGTGTGACATTACTATCGTTTTTTTTTCTTTTCTACAATTTTTTTATGCTTATTAAGTGAAATTATAATAATATTACTATCTTTAATCGAAGTGGTCATGATAAAGCTAATTATTAATATTCAAATAATCAATGATTTTTTCTTATTTTACTACAAAACTTTTTATACTATTACTAGTAATTCTTTTGTTAATATATAAATGTATCTGATTAATAAGTAAGTTGTTTCTGAGTTATTTTATTTTGATTTATACGACTTACTCTTTTCTTTTTTTTTGGAGTCAGAGAATTGACAATAATAGAGATGCAAGAGTTGCTGATTACTTTGATGTAATTGGTGGAACAAGTACTGGAGGTTTAGTGACTGCTATGATTACTACTCCAAATGAACACAATAGACCATTTGCTGCTGCCAATGAAATTGTACCTTTTTACTTCGAACATGGCCCTAAGATTTTTGAACCTAGGTACATAAACATATTTATACTCCTTTCGTTTTAATTTACTCGTCTAATTTTAATTTGATATGAAGTTTAAAAGCGTGAAAAAAGATTTTTAAGTCTTTTAGTTTTAAACTGAAGATATGTCAAACGTATCAATATTTAATATTGTGGTCTTAAACATGTCTAGTTGAAAGATTAAATCAATAGGCGTGATGGCTAAGTAAAAACAATTACTTAATCAATCTCTTTTGGTTCAATTTATGTTATTACTTTTCGTTTCGAGAGCCCAACCATTTAAGGTTTAATCTAGAATTTTGCACATGAAATCCTGCATATTTTTTTTTAAATGAACTGTATAAATACGTACAAAGTACTACAAGTCCGTAATTGATATTCAAAATGTTTTAATACAAATCTATTATCAAAGATAGACCTTATTTAATGCTCTAAATCTGAAAAATGTCAGATAAAATGAGACAGATTGAGTACGTTGTTTTTAGACTGACTATGAAAATAGAACTCAAACAACTCGAAAGAAAGAGTGAGAATATAGTTTTGAGTAATGTGATATCTTTAGGAAAAAAAAATACATATATACATAACTTAAGATATCATATTCTCTAAAATTTGTTACCCTTAAATTTTTTTATAAAAATCTCTTCTCAGATACATCTCTATTCCTTCTCAAATACATTCATTCCATTACGTAATGCATCAGTATCAAACAACTAAGTTATATATCCGAAAACAATAAAATATCCAATATTTTTGTAACGTAATACAAATATATGAGATTTCTGTTCTTTGTACTTATATTTAATTTGGTAACATTATATTATGCAGTGGTAAAAATCCACTTTTTCGCCCAAAATATAATGGAACATATCTTATGCAAGTTATTCAAGAAAAAGTTGGAGAAACTTTTTTGAATCAAACTTTGACAGAAGTTGTCATCTCAAGCTTTGACATCAAAACAAATAAGCAGTAATATTCACTATTCAGTGTAAGAGTCAAAATAATTATAGTGATTTGTATTTTTGTAGACATAATACATCCCAACTAATTTTATTTATTTTCAAAATGCAGTTAGCGAAATCTCCAGAATTGACGCTAGATGTATGACTATGTTATCCACACAGCACTCCAACAATTTGCTCCACTTGGCTTTAATAATAGTCATAATTGGAGATCAATATAGGTTCAATCTTGTTGTTGGTGGTGTTGCTGATGTTTGGTGATCCCGGTTACTAATACACTTTTTCGATTCAAAAAATTTCCCTATGTTTCAATCAGATATTATTTCCAAAATATGTAATCAATGCTATTATGCGTTGTTGTACGTGTGGATGCATGCAGGCGTTATTATCAGTTAGCGTTGCTGCGAAACTTGCAGAAGAAGATCCAGCATTTGCTTCAATTAGGTCATTGAATTTCAAAAGAAGGTTGTTCTCTCAATTAGGCACTGGCCTACAGCAATCAATTTTGCTAAAACAAATACAAGCAAACAGGCCACTAGATGGGGGTATTTACCGATGAGTGAGCGTGCTTTACAACAAACCACTGACTAAATGCAGCAAGTTCTTACATGACTGATTATTACCTTTCTACTGTTTTTCAAGCTCTTGATTCACACGACAATTACCTCAGGGTTCAAGTAAGTCCCAACTTAATTTCTATTATCGGGAACTTACGTAAATTTTACTAGTTTATAATATTATCTATTTTATGATATTTTGATGTATCAAGGATACATGGTTAAAATTAGGTGTAATAATTCTAGATACATTCTATCCAAGTGAATTCACATGGATCTATAGGTTTAGTGATGGATTCAGGATTTACATTAAGTAGTGCCTAAGATTTGATCTTGGATCCTTAAGGTGAGTTTTGAACCTCTCGACCACTGAATAAGAGGCTAAAAATCAATATATAGACATAAAAATTCTTAAAATTGCCTTAAATATACAACGAACGGAATTTTTATTTCCGCCCCCGTCTAGAAAATCTTGTTCGCAATCTCCCATTTCGCTTCCACTCTCCCATGTATTTGGTATTCCAGATACATGTGAATCACACCAGATGCATACAGTATCTAGTGCGATTTACAAATCTCACTCGCCTTTTTCTTTATTTTTGTGTATCTGATAGTAAAATTACATGTATCTAATCTAAGTATATTTTTCGTATATATGATCAGACACTCTATCCAGAACAAATGCATAAGTACCCCCTCAACCTATGCCTGAAATCTCATAGACAGACTTATCCTATACTAAGGTCCTGATTATCCCCCTGAACTTAAACTTATTTTTATAAATAATTTTGCTACCCCTTTTCGACCTACTTGTACAGCTTGTAGAAAACTGTCAACAACCTGGGCCCACAAGATAGTGGCCACGTAGAGCCAAACTGATAGAAAATTATTGATAATAAAAGTTCAGAAGGTAGAGGACCTTGGTATAATATATGGGTGGCTCATGAGATTTTGAGCATAATTTGGAAGGGGAAAGGTTCTTCGTTCATTTTCCCCTTAATAAGTGATGATATACGTAAAATTTTATTAAAAGTATATTTGATAGTAAAGTATTTCTAATTATATAATTTTTTTCATTATTATTATTATTTCATAATATGCATTGTCATATTTTCTTTGCTAACGATATGAGTATATTTAATTCCAGGATAATGCATTAACAGGCACAACTACTGCATGGGATGATGCTTCTATGGCTAATATGGAATTATTAAAACAAGTTGGTGAAAACTTATTGAAGAAACCAGTTTCCAATGATGAAACCTATGAGCAAGCTCTGACTAGGTAAAATTGTGACGCGTTCAATTTTGTCGGTGTTTGAAATAATTTTTTTTTTATATATCTCGTTAGTCAATATTAAATTTCTTATAAATCTATTTTATTGCTAATTAAAATTATTTTATTTCATTGTAGATTTGCAGAAAAGCTCTCTGCTCAGAAGAAACTTCGAGAAAACAAAGCGTCTTATTAGTTCAAAGGTCTTATTATTACTATGCTTAAATAAATAATAAGTGCTTGCAAAGTTTACGTGAGAATCATTCAATTAAATGTCTCTCTATGAATGGATTATGTAACATTTTGGGTTGTGGTCTAGATGTTCGAAGAAATTTATCAGCGATTTTAGTGTTTGTATTTGATCTTTCTTTTCGAAACAAAACAATAAAATAAAAATAGATATATATATATATATCTATATATATATGAAAAAAATTTGAAGTGCCGAGTTAATATATACAAATAATTATGATATGATTGATATAAGATAAGAGATTCTTGACTTTAGATAGCCGCGGCGTATACGTGGATGAAAAGGAAGAATAGGAAGTTCGATATAATGTAAGTGAAGTTAATACACGATAATAATAATTTTGTTTGATCATTTCAGTTCTAAATTTAATATAATGTTCTAGAATCTAGTGGTTTTCATGGTTCGTTGTGATCTGTTATTATTGAAATCAAACGCATCCTAATTTAAATCACTTTTAATTTTTAAAAAACCAAACAATCAATAATAACTATCAGTTTGGTTATCCTCGATTTGTCAGGTTCATTTCGATCGAAAGTAATAAGTTGTTGAGGATCATACGATATCTCTAATCGACACAGCACTTAGTAGATTCATAATTTACAAATAAATGTGGCTATTAGCACAACAAAAAATGAATATACATCTGGGGGGGCAAAGAAGTAAGTTAGAATTCTATTTATAAGCTTTTTTTACTATTTTAATCTGAGCTTAAAAGTCAAGATAAAAGTTCATAACTTTGGGAGTTTGACATTTTTTTGTCTTTGAGTTAAAACAATTGGTTTAAGAATATCTTTTATATATTTTATTTAAGCACTACACAAATTAATTTAAGTATAGGCTATTATTAGTAATGCGCTAAGATACGATTAGTTATTACGTAGGTGATATATTACTTTATTACATGAACACACTAATTTCTTTGTATAATTTATACGATGATACACTAACTCCTGATGGCGCGTAAGATAATTCACTTATCTGGATGGGGAGAGATACATATGATATCCATTTTATACATGAACACTAATCCTGATGCGCCGATATACACTAATCTAATACGCGAATGAGGGATTTTGGAGAATTGTAAAACTTATCGGGATAATGAAATAGTAAGAACTCAAATGTGGTTTCTGTAATTTTTCTTGTTTTTATCATTGTCTAAGTTGACTATGTGCAGCGACGCCAAAACTGGCCGCAGCTGTGCACCCACACTTAATGCTACTATGTGCTGCGAACCAACCAGATCCATTCCCCAAGTTCGTTTCGAACATAAGAACGATACTAAAGCTGGAGACTTAACTCATATACTGAAAATCGTATAAATATACCTTATTAAAAAAAAAAACTCAATACTATTTATTATTCCAAAACTTGGAAGGCTTATCAACAGCAGGATATTCTATCCTTCTGAAATTTCCTCATAGCAAGGAATCTAAAAAAAAAAACAACATATATAAAAAGCTAGTCATTGTCCGAACTCTTCATAGCATCAAGATCATGAAGAGTAGATGATCAGTCTGCAAGCAGACGTTAGCTCACACTCGAGTTCCGTACGTGAATAGGACTAGCTAGAGTGCGGTTGAGTTGAAGACGTATGGTACGTTTGCTGGCCTTTTCCACAAAAATTAACTAAAGATAAGAAACATACAAGTATGGGTCACGTACAACACAAGTACTGATAGTATATCGGCCCTAACTCAATAGAAAATAGTATATTATCAGATAATATCCTAAATCATAGCTTATAATGCTCACAGGTCGGCCGAACTAATCAAGTACTGGTAATCCGTCAATAAAATAGCGCCAAGTACTCATAAGGACTTGCAGCTTCAACGCTCAATATGCATGAAGCCATTTGGAACTAGGTATCATTAATTAGAGTATATGAACCATATTTCAAGATTCTTATCTTTCTATCCTGGTGTCGGAAGCGCTGACTAGCTTCTCGATACCTCATCATACTATCGCTGGTGTCGAACTGACACCTCGATTCCGTATCGATCCTGTTGCCCGCTGAACAGTGGCACTTTCCGATCCTCATTCTATCCTTGTGTCGGAAAAACGTGACAGCACGATCCTTATATTCTAAATCCTGGTGCCCGGAACGTGGCACTTCCGATCGCTTCATTCTATCCTGGTGTCGGGAAGCATGTACACCCGTAGTCTGGCATATTCTATCCTGGTTGCTGGGAACGGACAGCACCAGTAATCCTGCTATTACTACCCTGGTGTCGGGACGTCGACCCGCCACACGAATCCTATAACATCTATTCTTTTAGTTCTCACGCCTTCTTTTATAGCGGCTAAGGCATCATCAGTACAAGAGTTTCAGGGGAGATTTTAATTCATCAGCTTTATTAAATGCTATTTTCATCACAATTATATATATTAAACTCACATGCTGTTTCATCGCATATTATATATATATAACTCATTCATGCGATACACACACTTAAGCATATATAGGGTTTACAACAATACTAAACCCAATACGATCTCATTTCGCTATTAAGAGTTTACTATGAAGTAGGCTAGAACACCATACCCATACCTCCACCGAAGAATTCGTGATCAAGGCAAGCAAGATTCCGGCAAAGCTTGTTTCCTCTTCAGTATTCCTCTCTCTCCCCTTTTCTCGTTCGATCTCTCTCTCTATTGTTCGTCTTATTTTCTTATTCAAAATAACGCCTCTTTCTTTACCCTGAATTAGGATATATATTAAGTATAAAGATCGGCAATAAAATAGACCCTAGCTATATTAACTTAACTCACAATGTTACTCTCTTACCGCCAGTAATTAGACTTATTACATTTACCCCTATGCTACTTTATAAATTACACAGGATATTCGTCAAAACTCCCCCTTCATTAATTAATCAGAAATCCGACCGACCGCAAGCCTGGATTACGCAGCCTGTGACGGGCGCGTCGTGCCTGCTACGTCCGTCCTGCTGCTCCCGTCACACGAGTTCAGAGACTTGAATTTACTGCATCGCCTTTGACGGTCCCGCGTCGTGCCCAAGACTTCCGTCCTCGTCATTCCCGTCGTGACATTCAGAGAGTCGGATGCTCAGTACCTAAAATTTTTCAGATTCTAGTGTTTTCGGAACGAAGACCGCCGCACGCCCTCGACGTCGCATCGTGTCGCGCATACAAGTACGGGTCGCGTCGTGGGTCCGTCGTCTGCAGCTAGTTTTCATAAAGAATAATAATTTGCTGGGCCTTCAACGACTAACGGAGGTCGTTATCAGCAACTATTAAGAATCAAAGGTCAGGATTCATACTCCATATATAAGGAAGCCAACAAAATATTGGGCTTATTTTAAAAATAGGTATATTTGTCAATATAGATTAACGATTTGTGAAAGACATACTCTTTGTCTCTAAATAATCGTTATTCATATATAATAGCTACATTTGAATTCAATCATTTTCCTTCAATTTACTTAGTCTTTCTATTTATTACAGAATCTCTTACAATTGTCTCAGGGCTTTTCTCTATCAATTTTTGTCAAAGTTTCAATTATTGACAAGTGGATACGGATTCCCAACACCCATAGTCGTGTTGACCTTGATGTGCGACAAGAAAAGTGAATTGCCGACACATCTTAAGATAAAATGCTGACAAGATTTGCACTAAATTAGTAAATAGCCTTTCATTTATCTACTTTAAAAAAAGGGAAGGGATAATTCTATAATAAATAAAAAATATAGTTACCACGGAAACAACAAACACGTCTTTCACTCAACCTAAAAAATCGTTAAAAAGGTTGTCTTAGTATAAGTTTCTGGTGCAAAGATAGATTCGGTTTTCGCTCTCATATAAATTTGAATGATTCTATATCACAGATTCAAGTTTATTTTACATTATTCAACATATTAACTCTTTTATCTCTACTAATTATCCTCGTAGCTTACGTCTAAATAACTTATATAGAGGGTGCAAGGGGGTACGTTTAATTAAATTTCTTTCTCAGTTTAGTTAGAAAATTATTTAGTAATATATAAGGTTACTAAAATTTTGTATTATATGCCTCAAGTGATATATAAGGAATTATATGAGTAGGAACTAATCTTATATAATGATCTATATATACGATGATATATAATATAGTATCATATTATATATATATATACATGGTCATCCATACGAGTATATTTCATATATGTTTAATAATAATAATTTTTTTTTCTCTGTATATAATAACATTACCCAAGGTAAATGCCCTAATAGGTTCAACTACTTCAATGGATAATTCTTCAGATGCTGAATATATGAAATTATTGTCTACAAGTTAGGAAATTTTTTGAGAGTTACAAAATCCAAAGTAGATTATATATGATATTTATATATATAATTATCTATGGTGTATAAGCTTCATAGTAGATTATATGCATTTTTATTTTAAAAATATTCAAAATATAGTGTGAATCAAGACGCATAAAATGAAATGAATAGAGTAGACGAAGACTTTTTGGCTTGTATATAGCGACCCATTAGCGTTTTTTAACTTCTCATAAATCTATTAATGTCGCTAATTAAAGATTTTATTTTATTTTTAGTTGCAAAATTGCTCTCTGCAGAAAGAAACTTCGCAGCAATTAAAATTTTCATTAACATATTTGTGATTATACAAGTTTTTGATATGGGCATGTGTCTTTATGACGAATTCAATATTTCAGAACCTCAATAGAGAAAGAGCTTAGGATAAATTTTATAGCAATATATACCATCTAATGTACTATGGTTGTATTTTTGTTGGTTCATTGAAATTATTCTAGCCAAAGATATTTTTGAAATACTGTTTCCAATATTTATGTATTAATTTAAAGCCAAAACAGCTATAAAAAATAGAGGTGATGTGGTGATGGGTCGAGAATGGGGGTAAGTGTATTGAAAGGTCCACTTTGTTGTGGGGAGGGGGGATATTAAAAATCAATATGAACGATAATCGTGCAATTTTATGACAAAGCTTCTTACAGAAGGGCCTCGCTGACAAGTCCGGGCGGTTCTTATGCTACACTTGCACTCCAAATTAACAAAATAAACCCTCTCTCATATCTTGATTCTTTTCTTATATATTATTTACTCGTAGCACGTCAGCTTTTATGGAGCAAATCATTAAAATCTAAATTTTGAAATCTATCGCTGGTAATTTAAACACAATACTGATGGTTGAAAATCAATGTTATTATGGAGGAAACATGATATTATATGAAGATGGAAGATGAGAAATACCTTGGCGACACATTAAGTAGAGCTCTATAATGTCACTCATTGAAATAATTATGATATTGACTGGGATAGAAAATGTATTTGATAATTATAATCGATCCACTCATTGATCCTCAATATATCTTTTATACATGTAACATCAGCGTCGTCAACTATTACTATTTTAGTGTCTTATATTAAAGGATACTTTCATTCACTATAGGTATATAATGACTATTTCGAATACAATGATATTACATAAAGTGATTTAATTATTTTACTTATTTAACATGAATCTCTCACTCGTCAAAATATTTTACTATTTTATGTGTTTTATATAAAGATATTTCAGCTATAGTACTATGAATTTTCGATAAATGATATTACATAAAGTGATTTAATTATTATATCAATATATAGAAATCGCATGTCAAACTTCAGTAACTATATATAAAACATGGTAGATATCATTTTTTTATTTTGGTGTAACCAAAAGTTCATCCTAATAACTAGGGTAATAACATTACAACTTTTGAATATTTGAATATACTGCATTTATATTGTTGCTTCCGTTTATTTATTTGTGCATGTTTCCTTTTTAAAAGTCGAATTATAAAAAAAAAAATTATATATTTTTATGATATATATATTGTTTATCATAGTTGATATGCAAAAAGCAAACAAGCTTATAGTACTTTTCAGATGATTTTTAATGTCTAAATTTCATTAACATATTAATTAGTGTAGATCCTAATTTGAATTTGAAAATTAGTCATTGAGTTTCGAAAAGACAGCATATGATAAATTAAAAATGCGGTAACAAGTATCCCATGCACTTCACTAAGTTCGTATGCCGACTTAATACTCACAAACTCTTTTGATAGCAAGGAAACAAGCATAAATTCCAATATCTAAAACTCGTAAATTGAATTCTGCACTTTGGCCGCTATTTATTTTATCGTAGACTCGCGCCCATCCTAAAAGAACAAATAGAAAGGAAACACTACTTAGATTCTCTCATTATAGCAAAGTTTTTTAGGTACCTTTTTCTACATCATCATTAATTAGATAGTTGTTTACCCCCCGCCTTAATTTGAACATTATTGCACCTTGAACTAATTAGTTAAACTCATTTTCTTTAAAATCATAATAATCATTTGTTATAATGAATGTAGATATAAAGTGTGTTGTCTTATTTAAAATATTAAAATAGATTGAGTTAATTAAAAAGATAAATTTATCGTCAATTTATATTAAGGTTTTTTTCTTATATTGAAACTAGACTAATAATATTAATAATCATCTCATTCGTAAAAATGTATTATAAATAGAAGCAAATCAAGACTCCAACTAGCAATAGTATAAGTAGAGCACATGTCTATTAAGATGTCATAATATTTAATTGCTTTAGATGTATTCGACATCTTTATATATTTAATATTTTATATGTGATTCAAATATCGTCATTAAAATGGAGTGTTAAAAGGATAAAAAAAAGGTTGTTGCGTGAAGTGAATCTTATCGCGTACTGCATGACATCAAATTATTCCATTGGTGAGTTTATTAGAGTACGGGTGCTCAATTATATTCCTAGGCGTGTGTCTAATAATAAAAATGTATTCAATTCTCCATTGTACTAATATATGTTATTGGTTTACTTTATTTTGTGTATTAATTAATGTATATAGTATGAGTTCAAATTTTACTATATTTTGCGTATTCAGGATTATATGTATTAATATCATTCATTAATTAGTATATTATGTATATTCAAATTAGAGTGTACTTGTAGAATAATATATATGTCTACTACTTAATGATTAATATGTATCTAGCACATCATGAAATGTATCAAACGGGCTATAATTCATTCATATCTTTGAGAGATTTCGGTAACTAGAAATTTATAATCAGAGACGAGATATTAATTTATGTCTAAAGTATGTGCTTTCGTGTATCTTTGACCTAAAACTAACTCTTAATATTGTAGTTTTGGTATAAAGAATGGTATTTGGTGTGGTATATAGTATAGCACATTTTAAATATTTTGTTTGTACGATATTTGGTATTTAGAATTAATAATACTCGTAAAGCATAAAATATTTTATCAAGAATTATAATTACAATAAATATACATGTAATCTAGTATTAGAGAAAGTATAATATTTAAAGTTAAACTGACTATTGTATTTTGGATTCGACAATGTGTCGTGCTGTGCGTGGCGTGTTTGTGATCTTACTTTTCTTTACTTAGCAAGTTATAATACTCTATCATATATGTAATATTTTGTCAGAACTTGAACAAATTATGGTTACAAGTTGACCATAATATCATGGCAACGAATGAGGAAAGCTAAACTTCAGTACAGGCGGAATCATCACGAATTAAAATTGATAGATAATGGTATATATGTTGAATAAAATTGGAATATCAAAATTATCGGTATCGAATTTTAAATCCGTAACTCGACATAGCCCACTCCCTACGTACGGGATTGTTTTGTTTATATACCAAGATGGCATGTACTAGTACCTTATTCCATCAAGTTATGAACAGATGAGAAGAATCATCTATTTTTTTTTTTTTTGCTCTTCGCTTGAAATTTAGAAAATCTAAAATTTTATGATTCTCAGTACCAATCATTAATCGTTGACTAGCACTTGAGATATGTATAGTTTATTTTATCTGCAAGATAATTAGATTTGAATCATATATTCGCATTCTTTGGATAGGAGCTATAATGATTATGTACAAACTTTGAAAGTGGGAGCATCGTTATCATCAAGGCTATAAAAATATTTATAGCCAGGCAACTTTGTTGGTTAAGAAATTTACTAATTTTGGGCTTGCTTCTATATTTAATAATCATGATTGCACTTATTATACATATATTATTCTTAGCTTCGTGGATCTCAAGTACTAAATCTAGACTATATACTCATATTATTTGCAATATTATTATTTAATGTGGTATTAGAATATAAGTAGCTTACCAAAGTATTAAAATTGTATTGACTTTTAAGTCTTAAAATTATTATATACGTGTTATATAATACAAATTATCCATACAATTTTTTTAAAAATTTTAGCTTTGGCTATGATATTCACTTTCATATGTGTTTTGGGAATGCTTCAAGTATCGAGTGTAATCAAAAGAATTCTCTAATTTTTACAAAACGGAAATAAAAATAGTATTGATAGTTCGGCGAAACAACTTAGACGTAGGGCGATGGCACAAAAAGCTCAGTACAGGTAATTCAATGTGTGCGTAGTGTATAGTAGTGCCTCTTGAACATCTCTTTGTATAAGCTTATAGCAAACAAGCTCGGAGGAATCAGAACTAAATATCACAGTACGTAGTGTTGAATTCAATATGAAGTTCTTTTTACTAAGGGCGAGTTGAAAGCAAGTGATCACTAACTCTGTTTAAGTCTCTCACAGTATGGTCATATTAGCTGAAATAATCATATTTCATTTTCGTGGTCGAGAAACACTATTCTATGAAGTCCGTTATTCATCATTGAATAGGAGTAAGACCGAACGTACTTAATTCAAGTTAATTCTCTTGATTGAATATATCGTATGAATAATACATGAACTTCTAATTAACCTCCTTGCGATATTTACTATCTTGCTATATATCTAAAATGATATAAAAATAGTTATTAGTCCTGTTAGTTTCTTTTTTTGCTCCTGACAATTTTCATTTTAGATTTTTTTTATTCTTGAATTTGGGACGCATAATCCGCGTGCATCCACAAAGGATATTTTAAATGAATGTCTTATGTTTTTTCTTTTTTAAAAAATAATTTATATATATATATATCTATATAATTATCAGTCTAACATCAAATAATTGAACAAATATAATGACTCAGTTGATTTATAAGAATTTGAGCTACAATGTTTCAAAAGACACATATGCTTTATTAGATTATATTTAAATATAATTTATAAATAATGTATAAAATTAAATTTGAAAATCTCAATATCAGTTTGGAGATAATTAAGAGCTAGGTACAAGTTATCATAGGAATTATTTTTATTTATATTTGATCAATATTCCTTTATTCATAAAAATTTAAGGTAAAAATAGTTCTATAGCCATGTTTATTGTGATTTTACTTTCAAATTTTAATTTTTTTATAAATACAAATACTCTGAAATATTTAAAATATTTAAAATTTAAATATTCAAACTATTAACACGATATTAACCAAACAATCGGTGCAATTGATGGTTTTAAAGCTGTAAGAGCTACTTACGCTCATGGCATGACCTTGTCTTTACTGTTATTAAACAAAAAGTGATAAATTTGTGGGGCTAGAACTTATATGGCACGCGCTTATTTTTATTTTATTTCCTTTTTGTTTTTCAATAAAATAATTTGAGAGGATTATATATTATTTTGAATTATTCATATTAATTTTATGACCTTCACAAATTTATTTAAAGTCTCTATATATTCGGTCAAAATAATATTTCAATATGACTCTTTCTTGAGTGTGTCTCTAAACACACTAATATTATGAATTCACATCAGATAAAAGAATTATTCTGTTTCTTGATTTAAAAGGAATTGAATATGAAATTTTTCGCTTCGTCAACAAAATTATGATGCGATCGAGTGATTTTTTTAATTAGACATAGTTTATAATACATGATCTTGAATAAAAAACAGATGTGCAATGTGAAATTAAGAGATTTGCTCATAAATTTTTTGATGAATTATTAATATTAATTCTTAATAGAACATCTATAAAGGTTAATTATATTTGTGATTATATTAGTGATTTATTGTGTTGAGGATTTGGATTGTCGCAAATTTGACCTAGCATGTTGGAAATATTTTCTGCTAATTAGGTCGTTTTTATACTTATTTTTCTTAGTAATCTACATTTGTTGTTTTATTAAATGCTAGTTATTGATTCTATTGAATATGAATAAATATCTATTGATTAAGCTAATGATCTATTAGGATCTATAGTATGATGCTATTGAATACTTATTTTTTTGGTAAATTATTTTGGGTTTTTCTCGTATTTTGGTATTTATATTTGGTTTATGAAAAGATAGTTGTCTATATAGTTTAAAGGGGTATATATGGCTTTAGTTTTTGGGGAACACTAGTGGATATCATATTTGAAAGTAGCGATGGAAAGTATTTCGTATCACTTAGATAATTTGAATAGTATAATCTGTTATTTTTTAAATCAATTTACTGCCACGACCCTGCTAAAAATTAAAGGTCATTTATAAGACCTCTAACCCTACCGCAATCTAAAATGTGCGTAGCTGAATTAAAACTCAAACACATACGGAGACTTCTCATAAGGAAAATCAAACTACAGAACGAAGCAAAAACAATAAAGAATTCCTCAAAAACGTGATATACAGAATATAAGAACATTATATACATTTCATAGATCCTGAACTACACGTATGCCATATCGACGTAAATAAAAAGATGAACTATGAAATCACAAGGCACGAACCTAACTTCAATCGCTCATACAGAAATGATCGCTATGACTTGAAGATTTGCATATATGAAGTTACTAATTCTAATCACATAAAAAATTTCACATAAAAGCTTGAGGCTTACTCCTCAACTAACAAATTCAATTTTATTTTAAAGAAAAACTCGAAACTTTTGACTAAAAATAAAAAGTTATACAAAACTTCCTCCTTTGTTGCTGCATCATTCTCTCCAACCAGGCTGTGGTTGTGTCTACACAGTCTACAAACCAATACACTTTTTTCTCTCTTCTGACATTTTCTCTCTCATATTATCTCTTTCTCTCCTGCTATCTTCCCAAGATTGAACGACAATTTCATCAGTGTATTCAGTATTCAGAGAGAGACACCTCATTATGTATATCTATACACACAGAAAAAAAGCTGCAGAAATCTTTGAAATTAGTGTCTTAGTTTTTTGTATAGTTAAAAAAAAGAAGAATTTTTAGGTGAAATAGTTAATTCATAAGGCGGGCTATCAATTTAGACTCACCTATTTTCTGTCTTCTTTTTCTGCAGGGTGTTGTCAGAATTTGATCCTTTTGGTGTTTTAGTGTTAATGGGATTTATAAAGGGCTTATGGGTATTGAAATTTGGTGTTTTGGCCTCGAGGGTCGAGGTGGGGGTGGAGGTCGAAAACGCAACATCAAGCTTATGCTCTGTATCTGTGTTTTTTTCTATTTGTTTCTTTCTGTTTGTATTTGAGTTTAGATGCTTCTTCACTTTTTGTATATTCTTCTTGATTTATTAAACTATGGTAGATCTTTATCTTGTTTTATCTCTCGTGTCCTGTGATTCAGTTAAAAACTCCCAGTTATCAGTTGGATTTTGGTTTCTTGGGTTATGTTTGTTGTTTGTTGTGTGTATGACTGTTTACTTGTACTAAAGTTCAGAGCTTTAGCAGATTTTTGTTTTCTTGTGTTAGTCATTGTGCAGTGTGTGGTATGTCTGTTGTATGTAGCTAAAGTTTGAGTCTTTAAGTAGAGTTTGGGTTTTCTGGTTTATTCGTTTAGTTAGTTGTGTTGTATTTGTAGCTAGTTTGAGGTCTTTTAAGCCGAGTTATTTTGGTTTTTTTTTTAGGTTAGTTAGTTGTGTGATCTGTGTCTATGACTGTTGTACTGTCTAGAAAGTTGAGTTTTGAGCAGAAGATTTTTGATTTTTTTCTTGTGTGGAAAAAGAAGATAAGTTCATGAATTTGAGTATCAAACCAGATAGCGTTTTCAAAGATCAATGGAAAAGTGTAAGGTCACTATTTAATGGTTACTGTTATTTTCTTTTTTGTCGTTTGCAAGTTGCCTTTAAATTTTGTGTTTTTCTTGTGTTGTATCCTTCTTGCTCTTCATACTATTTGCAGGATCTTTTGGTCCTCTCTATAGTTTACGCTTTTATAGTCTCGGTGTATACCCACGAGTAGAGTCGGCTGGAGGCTCAAGTTTATAGTACGATATTCAAGAACATTTTTGATATCATTATACAGTATTATTAGTTTAAATCTGTGAGATTAAAAGTCTTGTTCTTTCTTGATCTCCGTTTTAAGAATCAAAATCAGAGAACAAATTATAAAGTAGAGTAATATTTACTCGAAGGGTCATCTAATAAATTATTAGTTATTCATTAATATGTGATTAGTAACCGAAGTAAGACATGTTAGCAGTCATGACCCATGGAGTATTCTTATGCATGACACGAAAGTAAGCGCTCTTTTTCGTCTATTTTTATTATAATTTTTCGCTATTTGACATTTTGCTAAGGAACAAAAATCTGTTTTTTTCTTTTATCTTCTCACTATGGGATATGAGCACCTTACTTATGCAGTGTGTCGTCCCCAGCTTGCGGGGTCACTGTACAGAACACTTGGAGATTGCTTTAGACCTTAAATAAAATGTAGACAGCTATTAAAAAAAAGAGTTTTCTTTTCTAAGAAGCGAGTACATTGTCTGGCTTCCGATTCATATTAAGTCGGTAGGCTCCTATAATTTCTTTGTCTCTTCGATTTTGTGACGATATGTTGATTCCTTGGACACACTTGATCGATTATCCGTATTAATTTTGTTATATTCGTTTTTCCTTTAGTACTGATCCGTTACCTTCTTTACTTGGGACTGTTTTTCCTTGAGCGTCGAGTCTATTGGAGCACACCTCGCATACTCTGAAGTAGGATAAGGTTGGGCGTACAGTTACTTTATGCCCGGTACACCGCTCTTTGTGGACTTACATGGGTATATTCATTGTTGGTTTTTTTAATAATAATTTAAGAAGTTGTGAGTACAAAGATTCTAATTTATAATCGCAATTTACTACACGCTTTTTGATCTTGAAAAAGCCAGGCATATTTTGTTAAATTTTTGTTTTGTTGTCGCCGCCTTTATGTGCCGATTGTTAAAGTTCTGTTACCTTTAAAGAATGTTGATATGTGGCTTGCATGAGGACATTCAAAAATTGGTGTAATCTCTTCTGGCGTTTGATGTAAGGTGGTCCATATATTTACTACTCATAGTAAAAATGGCGCTTAGTGGGCATTTGATCTCGGCAATTCTTTGATCATCTAAATTAATGGTACATCTTGTAACATAATTACTATGACGCTAGCCTATTTGAATAATAGACTGAAGCATCTTTTGATAAAACATTGGTACTATTTGGCCAGCCTATTTTAGTTTATTATCATTCGGTGTAAGCCGGCGATTTAGGTTAATATTTTCTGAACATAATACTCATAGATTAGGCTGCTAAGCAGGTGAAGTTCTTACAGTTTTACTGTTATGTTGATGGAAATTCTTTCTCTCTTCACCTAGGCGAACACGGAACTCAAATGGAAACCTGGATTTTTATCTTGGGTGCTAACTGACGATATAAATGAGGTTTTACACTGTCATGCACTCTTTATCCGGTATAAACCAGTCTTTCGAAAAAACTAATTATCCTTTATGTTACTAAATTACTATAGATAATTTCCTGTTGCTATAAGTCACCATCTGGTGGCGAACAACTTATACACTGTTAGTGCGAGCACAAAGTCAAATTGAATGGAAACATGGTCGGGCAACTAGTAACTTGGATCTCCTAGATACATGTCGCAATTATGTTTCATCGGTATGACGCACTATTAGTTTCCATACACGGCTGTTAGCTGGCTCTGTTTCGATAGTGTGCTTTTGTCCAGCACTCGAAGGTTCTACTCTATTTGTTTCGGCATGACTCTTGTCTACTCCTAAACTCAAGTTTTGTCACATACCTGTCACAAAAAAAGGGGGGGGGGTTGATCGGATACTATAGTTTAAGATAATAAAGTCAGACTTGAATTTTACATTTTCACTTATGCTGCGGTTGAAGTGTAATAAATTTTATATACATTGTTCTGGTATTTGCAAATGATGATGAGAATAATACTATCTACTTATATTGAAGGAACTTCAGTTGTACATTACTTAGAAGTTAAAGGAAAAGCTGTCTTATCACATGGATCTCTCATTCTTTCTCTTCAAAAAAAGATTTTATTTTACTTCCTGTGTACTTAACTACTGGCAGGAAAATTTTGTTTTTTTGTATAGGTTTGGTCCGAATAGATAAATTAGCCGAAATCTTAATACAGAAAAAGGGACACTATTAGTCTATTTATAGTAGGCTAATACAAGTATCATCTAAGAGATTAGATTACACTGCCCATTGATTTTCTAGTTCTTCGCGTGTGTAGGGCAAATGATTATGTATTCATTTGAGTAATACTTGCTATTACTCTAATCACATATTAAGTAGAAAAAATGATTTTTGATCTATTGTAGCGCTATTTACGTAGTCGTATCTGAGGCTGCATAGCAAGATGTACCAGTCTATTGTTGGTGATAATATTTTATCTTCACAATGTAATCGTGGTACCATTTATTGCAAAGGATATAAATACTAGTTTCGATATCACTTCACTACGCTAAATTTACTTTATATCTTGTTGGTTCTTCAGTGACATTCATTGATTTTAGAAAAGTAAACATAATAACAGGTACTTTGTATTGCGTCTGTCGCTCAATGAATTTGAACTAGGTATAATGATCAAAGATTGTATGTGGAAACTAAATTACTGTATAGAAGAAAGAGAAATCTAGTTTGATGAATTTTCCATGTTATCCAAATTCATCTTTTCTTTGTGAACTGGCCTTTAGACTTAGTTAATTCCGAAATCCCAAATCTCTCCTTGTACATCCGATAGACTTGTTTGTGAGGTTGTTCTTGAAATAGCAAGTTATCTCCAAATATTTATAAACAAAAATGTGATTGGGTAACAGTTTGTCTTCAGTTGCCAATTGTTACTTTTACTCTCATGTGGAGAACTATATGTACTTCTTTCCCATCTGAGGCTTATCAGTATCTGATTTACATTTTATACTGATTTGGTTTTCCAGTTTCCTCTGTTGTCCATGAGCAACAAGCTGCAAAAGCTTGTTTCAAAAGCAAATGAAGAGAATTCTGATGTAATTCATTTAGTTGATTTTCCTGGTGGACCTAGAGCTTTTGAGATTTGCGCCAAATTTTGCTATGGAATGACAGTGACCCTCAATCCAACAAGTTGGTACGCACGTTGTGCCAGCTGAGTACCTGGAGATGGCGGAAAAGAAGTTGACCGAGGGAAACCTTATCTTCAAAATCGAGGTATTCCTTAATTCCAGTGTTTTCCGCAGCTGGAAAGATTCAATTATTGTTCTACAAACCACCAAGTCTCTTCGACCATGGTCTGAAGATCTGAAGGTGGTAGGTAGATGTATAGATTCTATTGCATCCAAAACGTCAATGGATCCTTCAAGTATTACATGGTCCTACACGTACAACAGAAAAGTGGCAGTCTCAGATAAGATCACAGAAGTTGGGATCAAATTCCCTGGAAAAAACTTGAAATCAGTGCTAGGCTTGGTGGGTAGAAGATAAGTGAACTGAGATAGATCTTTACAAACGAGTTATGGTGTTGCCATTAAAATCTTAAAGGAAGAAGGGTGGTAGTGATTGGCGAGGGCCATTAAGAACTTATGACCATGAGATGGCTGCATAATTCTATTGAGATTTGGTATCTGAAGCTCATAGCAGAAGGAAAAAGTCGTGTTAGAAACATAATCTGCTTATTGCCATGACAAGGTGTTACTTGTTCGTGTGTTTCTTGCTTAAGTTATGGAAGCGCTATTATTGTCGGGCCGGGCAGATGATCATCACGAGGATGAAATTGTAAAAAAGTATTTCAGCTTAAAGCTGGATGAGGCTTCCGTCAAGATCTTTGATTCCAGCAAGGTTCCCCCAAGCTACTGTTTATGATTGTTGAACTAGTGAAGTGCCTGTGTGAATCGATTCATTGGCTCGTTGAAAGAAGTAGTAGGGATAAGCACATCCCCCGAAGAGCACCAATGATTTATCTTGGGCAGGGGCTGGCATCATGGTTGAACTTGAATGAAAGTCGGTGTAAATTAATTGATGGTATCTTGCAGAAATGGCTCGTGATCCAAATGTAGTCTACTCTATTTTCATGCAACGTTGCAACCATTCCAGACTCAGCAAGACCAATCCATGATGCATTATATGAGGCAATCGATATCTATCTGCAGGTTCCTTATTCACTTTTTCCTTTTATATCATAAGTTTTGCAAGTCATCAATTTAAATGTGGTCGCCCAAGTCTTCAATAGATTTATACCAATCAATTGAATCTAAACAGCACTTTGTGTTACCATGCTTCAATCCCATATATTGAACCTGCATAGATGCCCTAGTGAGGAGGTGTGAGGTTGGCTATGGTGAATTTTAGGAGAGGTAGAGGTAGACCGAAGAATTATTGGAGAGAGATGATGAGAACACATGAACACCTAGTTACTGAGAAACGACCCAAGATGGAGGATATGAGGTTGGGTTGAGGATTAGGGTAGAAGGTTAGTAGTAGTTAGAGTTTGGCCATTTAGTTTCTTCATTACCACGAGAATATGACCCTACAAGTTGTTTTCTTTGCTTTGTTTATCGTATTATTTGTGGTTTCTACTGTTCTTTTTTCCATTATATAATACATATGCTAGTCGAGTTCCGTTTAGTTTCTCTTACTGAGAGTATGATCCTACATGTTGTATTCTTTGCTCTGTGCATCATATGTTGTGCTCTACTGTTTCTTTTTCCATTTATTTCATCTGCGTCACTTATGTTGATGGTCTATCAAAAACAACCTCTCTACCTTCACAAGGTGGGGTAGGCTGCGCACACCCCACCTTCTCAAGCAAATTGAGATCAACTATATGATTCCTCATGGTTTGTTTTCGCTCCATTTTAAAAGCTTATGGTCTTAAAATATACTAAAACTGTTGGTCTTCACTGCAGGAACACTCAAGCTTGACAAAAGCTGAGAAAAAACATTTATGTGGTCTCATGGATGTCAGGAAATTAACAATGGATGCATCTTTGCATGCTGCACAAAACGAACGTCTGCCTCTCCGGACAGTCGTTCAAGTCCTGTTCTTTGAGCAAATTAGAGCAGCTGCTGGAGTTCAGACCTTAAATCACAGAAATACTGATGCTGTAGATTCCTCCAGGATGACTGAAAAGGAATATTGGCAAAAAACATTACCAGAGAAGCAGAATGTATCGAAGCCATCGAGTGAAATAAAGATAAAAGGTGAAGATCCACAGAAGAACATGAAACTGGTAAAGAAAGGTAGCAAGAACAGAAGTAGTGGACCACAGTTGATGCCATCAAGATCAAGGAGAATATTTGACAAGCTGTTTATTGGTAAGGTGTCTGGTAACGGCAAAACCGGGCTCTGAGACATCTGGTAGTTCTCAGAGTCCAACTTTAAGGAATATTCAAGGAGAAATGAAGTCATCTTGTGCATCTTCAAGAAATAGGAGGAATTCCAGACATAGGAAAAAATTCATTGAGATTCATGTATCTTTAGACCCTCATCCCTGTGTGTTGTAAGAATCCAATTTGTGTAAAAAAGTGGTTAACCTTTGTGAAGTAGTTAGGTGTTTTGTTTATTATTAACTCATAGCACTCCCTCCATGTTTTGATTTGACGCAAAGCATAAGAAGTTAAAAAGAATGAATTTTTAATCTTGTTATTTGAAATTAAAGGTACGTGGAATGGGTAATAATATGTACCTTGTGGTTAGAACAATTATTTTTTTTGAAATGCACTTAAAAGGGAAGAAAGAGAGAGTAATAGTTAATAAGCATATCATTTAGTTTTTGTTTGAAATACTATTTCCTACTAAATGTGAAATGCTTTCTTTTCAAATTTCCACAAATTAAACTCTAATTAAGAATCTTTTTCTTCTATACGGATATATTGGAAATTAATTACAATTCTATAAAAAAAAAAAGCATAGGTATGAAATTATTTTTAAACACCATCAAGATTTACACAGTCTGATCTGTATGTCTTCGCGCAAATAGTAACCTATGATACAACGTAAACAAATAAAAGAGCCATGTCAGTTAATCCAAAAAGTGGGTTCTAGGGTAATAGATTGTACACAGATTCTCACCGGAAGAGGTTTCCGATAGGACGGGTTTAAACTCGAAGATGGTAAGTTGTAATGTATCCAAAAACAAATTGTTTAAGCAATGCATCATAGAACCAAGAAATCTCTTATAACAAAAAGCCACTCTTAAGATATTTTAGTGATCTGTGATAGTTGCATTCACAATCACATTTCTCCTTTAAAATTTTACAATCAAAATCTGGTCCTCATCAATTTCAGAAGAGGCATAGCTATAAAATTTTATGGGATAATATAACAATGTTACAACTGTGTTAAAAGGGCACAGTAATTATCCATGTATCATGTCAACAAGTAAGAACTACCATTCCATAATCGGGTACAGACTGGAAGCTTTAGTACATTCAGCGCGATCCCAGTGAATTGTTCTTTCTCCATGTTAGGAATCTTATGCACGATATTTCTGGAGAAAATGTCTATGCGCGTAGCTTACTATCACACGAGAGGACCTGAAAAATGTAAAAAATCCCAGAAGCATAAATATAACATATATATTTGATCAATCATTACAACATGGGGTCAGTATACTAACAGCACTTCCTCCTTAAAGAGCCAGCAGAGGTAAATTCAGGCTAACTTAATCAGTTCAACCTTGCACTAAATTAATTGTACTGTTACAATTATGGGATCGATTTTGACATTTGTCGAGATTTTAATAGGTTTTTAGATATAAATCTATACTCGACTGGAAGTTTTAGGGTTCCAGGATAACTTGATGGGCTCAACCCTGAGATTCTTAACCAAACATCTCAAGTTTGAGCACTAGAAATAGAGACTCCCGGTTGGGGCAATTACTCCTCGTAGTGAGCCCTAACTGACAGGATCTAGATAGAATCCAGTAGATTCAATTTATGGATGTCTAGCCAACTTAAAAAGAAAATGGTGGCAAGAACATGGGTAAAGTTGATCATTTTGTCTATGTAAATTGTATTCTTTGTGTTAGACTTAGGCACATGTATCAGTAACCGTGTCTAAATCTTGTTCATTATTCACGGTTATAATGGCACAAGGTTCTCAAGAAATGACGATGAAAGGCAAACCAAAAAAAAAAAAAAAAAAAAACAATATTTTTGCTTTTACTACGTTAATTTGGATAGGTCTTTACCTTCAACATCCTTGTAAATGAAAGACCACCATCTGTCTCTGGAAAACCTGGTACTGTCACAGGGTCTCTTCGATTTCTTTTGTCGTGCTTACCCTCTAATATCCATGCAGAGGTGTTACAGCATTCTTGTTCTTCAGGATCTTACCTCGTCCACCAATTTCGGAATTCACTGGTCATTTTGGGATGAAGGAAGTATGTAAAAGATATTGCATACTGGTGCGCACTCCAACGTGAAGAGAGAGGCAAGCCCTCCTGTTCACATCTAGCTGTTTCTTATCCTTCGTACACTGTTTCCCTCTCCCCATCCTATGGACTAGCTTCGTAAATATTCGCATTGCAGCTCCTGTACTATGAAACCATCCTAGAAAAAGCACTTTCCGCCTTTCTAATATACTCCGGAGGGTATCATATTCAAAGTACCGGGAACGAGAGACACAACGAGGTCAGATTAAGATAACCCCCATAAAAGAAGGAACAAAAAAAGAAAAACTCACATTCCTCTTAGTATTATTTAGAGTCCACAAGAGGATTTCGATGGCAATCCCAGCATGACTTGTATTACAGTGAGTACATGACAGGGGGACTAGAGGCAGCACTCTACCTGACCAGAATCAAGCAGAAGAATTCTGTCACAGTCTATGATAGTGTTCAAACGGTGAGCAATAATGAGCATGGTGCATGACTTAAATTCTTCGCGTATGGTTTTCTGAATAAGAGCATCAGTTCTAACATCAACAGCAGCAGTTGCTTCATCAAGAACAAGAATCTTTGACCGGCGAAGCAATGCTCTAGCAAGACTTAAAAGCTGTCTTTGTCCAACACTGAAATTTTCTCCGGCTTCCGAGACCTTGATACATCAAATTAATTTTCTGTTAGCTATAGATGAAATTTGATTGACAAGGATGCTAGAGATAGAAAAGTCGGAGAATAGAAGTAACAAAATATTTTTTTGATGAACAGTAACATAGAAGTAACAAAATATTCACTTTTAATATATACTAATACAAAGACTTGAGCCTCTAAGCTATCTAGTGAATCCGAACAGTCACTGTTAGTTAGATATTGAAAAAGCTACTTTTACAAAAAATAGGTGCATAGGTTTTCTTTCTAGCAAAACATAACAATTTGAAACTTGCTTTGCAAGTTGTAGTTGGTGCTTCTTTTTTGTTTTTGAGGCTGGAACCTTGTGAACACTAGTGCATTTGACTATAGCATAACCCAATATAACTTTCCATTTCCTTTCGAACAGTAATAGCCCGAGTGACATCCAATCATATCACCACCTATTAATACCATTTTTCTTAGGCGAGATCTGGTCTAAGTTTTAAGCAAGTTGACTCTACATAAAAATGGAAAGGTTTTTTTTTTACATGTGTTAACAAGTTTTTTTTTTGAAGTGTAGTATTCGTCCTTTATTCATGATAATGCCCCTATATATTCATTTTAATTCAGTTCAAAGTCACTTAAAAAGAGGTCAAATAGACGTACATCGCCAAATTTTGTACCACTGTTTCGCATTTTAAAAATCAAATATTCCATTGTTTCATTTTATATAATGGGTATTTTATAGCGCATTAAGTTTAAAATTATATCACAGGTATTTAACAGCACGTGAAGTTTAAAATTATATAATGGTATTTAAGAGAGCGTGAAGTTTAAATTTTATGCTGATTTATATATTATGCTAGTGGTATTAGGAAAAAAATATAAAAGTAGTCGTCCAAAAGTTAAGTTTGATAGAGAAAACATCACATTGAAGTTCAAAATTTGAATAACTAAATGAATCTGAATTCTAGTAAGATAGGAAAGTTATGCAAGTAATATTGTTGGTAAACTGGTGTCAAAAAAATTTGAGACATTTCAAAATACTCAAGTGTTAGGTAAGTTTGATCGGAGGTAGTAAGACTAGTAGTACCTTTGATCTAGTCTATGAATCCTAAAATTATATTTTACTAGCTTTTAGTTGTGATTTCAAACCACAAGTAGCTAATTACATTCTGGTAAGCAAGGCATTTTATTACCAGAATATAAACCATGATCTAGGAAAAAAAGCATTTGCTCTAATAGAATTTCCATTTATACATGATATATGCCAGGTAGCAAGTGATCATGAAATTGTTGTCGTTTACCTCTAATGGGCCAAAAGATCCTACAGGCTTAAAAAAGTTCATAACCAGTGTAATCTCACAAAGTGGGGTACAAACGGTAAAATGTTATGCATACTTACCCCACCTTTGGGGTAAGAGAGATTACGGTTAAAGATGGGTTCATGCCATATATCATCGAGTCCTACTTTATACCATAACCCATTAGCCAGACGGGAGGCATAATATGTGTCAAACCACCCACTGGCACAAAAGCTATGATACATGTGAGAAATATGGAAAAAATCGATTGAACTAGGTATTACATTAGTTCTTGAATCCTATCTATAGACACTACATGTACAATCCTTTTAAAGCAAGTCGAATTCCATATACTATTCTTATTCCTTTTCTAAATAGGATTGTATACACTATTCTTGTTCCTATTCCTATTCTAATACTAATCCTATCTATAGACACTACATTACAATACTATTCCAACCAAGTCGGATTTCATATACTATTCTTATTCCTATTCTAAATAGGATTGTATACACTATTCTTGTTCCTAATCCTATTCTAATACTTATTTAAATTAAATGATGTATTTCGCCTACTGCACTTCTGCTATGAAAAAAAATTAATCTCTTTTTCACTTAAAAAAAATCTTACTTAGTTAATGATTCGAGAAAGAAAACTGGTTAGAAAGAAATCCATAGTTTTCTGCTAGGAATGCAAATATCCCAATTGAGCAAACTTTATAAATAAGTAAATCAACATGAACAAAAACCTCGGCATCGGGACCCAAGCGTTCCTCTGATAAAGTTCTTAGGTGCGCACGTTCTAGAGACTCCCAGGAGGTCAGATTTCATTGTGCTCATTGAATGGATCAAGATTAAATCTCACGGTTCCCTGGGCAAAAACCATGAGGATGTTGAGATAGAAGATGTCTTAATGGGTAGGGCAGTAGGTTGTTAGTCCAATTCAGGCAAAACCGACAACGAGGAACATTATTTTTATTTAAGTACAAGCAGGACCAACTTGAGAATTTGTTTAGTATAGCATATATTCATAGTTATTTTTAGCATCACCATTTAAATTTTTAGCTATTAGATTGTCTGGAGATTTTTCATTTAATATATATGTAACTGTCCAAAGGAGCCAAACGATATAACGGGTAAAAAAAAAAGCAGACAGCGATGTAAGAAAATATACATGATCCTTCCACTCCCCCAAGGCCATTAGAAGTGTTCTTACATTCTTTACCCCCACCACCAACCACCACACCCACCCCCCCCCCCCCCCACCACTCTATTTCTTCTATCTCCCGGTCCCAGCAAGTCCTTTCCCTCCCATGCTCCAGTCATGTTGATTACAAATAAGCCAAGTATATGCAAGGTACTAAGCACTTCTAGCATAGGACTAGAAATTGTGCAAATAAGCAAATATATATGAGAGCTGTGGTCTTTTGGTTTCTAAATTGTTAATCTCTCTTATTATGATCATATGCACCATCAAGCAAAAGACCAGTAAAAGAGTGACTGATTTGTCAGCGAAAATCAGAGGAAAGAGAACAATTCAGATTTATATAGAGTTCACTTGTGGCTAAGATAGAATGTGAGGTAAGAACACATCAGTATATTGAGTAGGCAAGAGAGACGGGACTCAGCATTGTCAGCAGCTCTTTGTAAATTCTAAAAGCTTTTTGTTTTGAGGGGAACAAAGTAGGAGGAGGCTATCTCTTCTATTATTATAACAGCAGCCATTTACAAGAAATTACGCAAGAGTTTCCGGGAGAAATGTCAAAGAAATGACGGGGAGATTCATCTTAGAAAAAAATCAGCAGTAAATGTACATAGTGTTAAATGGATCTTGGACCTAACTCATACCCCAAAAGCTAGCTCATGAGGGGCGGATTGTCCAAGACCATAAGAGTCCAAAAACATTTGACAATGTCCATGGGCTTTGTGGATCAAGATAGATCTTAAGTCAGACGGGAAACAGACAGAATGTGGAAGGTTGACAATATACTTCCTAGAAGTCGCCAGTGTTTTAACTCTAGAAGTTTGTTCACAGTCAGTAACAAGTGTGTCCAGCCCCAATAGCAGCACACATGTGCATGATAGCTTCATGCAAACTTGATTTGAACTATAAAGATAATGAATAAAGGACCCAAACCTCATCCACCAGAGAAAAATGGATTAGTGATGAGAACAAATACAAAATAAACATGAGAACAAAAAAAAACTGGTGCTTGCGGATAATACAAGGACGAACCTTCCGTAGATCTGTAAGTCCAAACTTTGATACATCATAATCATCTATTAATATCCTTCCTCTTTCAAGTTCTACAAGTCGGAACAAAGCATTAAACATGCTAGATTTTCCAGCTCCAGTCCTGCCAACTACTCCGACTTTGTCACTCGGAGAAATTGTAAAGGATATACCATGCAGAACAGGAGGAAGTTCGGGCCTGTAACGTAAGACAACGTTCTCAAATTGAATGGATCCTGCTGAAGGCCATCCAGGAGGAGGACGACTACCCTCAATTATGGATGGACCTTCTGATGGTAACTCTATATACGTTCCAACTCGCTCGACAGCATTTAAGCTGTTCTCAGCCAAACTTGCAAGTCTCAGTACAGCAGTTAACAAGCTTGTGATATTAAGGGCATAACTGAGAAGCAAACCCATTGTTGAGGCAAAGGCCTCCTGGTTTTCTGCCCTTCCATTCTGCATCACAGCAAATGTTGCGGTAATCCATATCATAAGACCCCCTACAGTCTCCAGACGGATCGCAAGCCATCGATTTCCACTCATGTTCACAAGTGTAAACCTGATATTGTTATCCACTGACTTCCCATTGATATTGGCCATTCGATCATAAGCTTTATATGCACGAATAGTTGCAAGACCATTTAGCGCTTCACCAAATTGTGCATATACAGGAGACCTGGAGATGGAATCCAGACGCTTCACCTCACGAGCAGTGCTCTGCAAGTTACAGGTTGTTTTGAGCAAATAATAAGTAGAATTATAATAGTAAAAGGGACAAACATCAAAGTGGAAAAACCAAAGGGGGGGGCTTAATTGAAGTAAATCCATCCACCAATTGCAATCAGCCAGACAAAAGTTAAGGTAACATATTCATTTTCATTAACCAAGATTATTTCACTCCCCTCCACTAGAGGACTCAAATATGGCACATAACATGACCAGGACATGTCAGGGTGCAACTTTATTCAAATAGTATGGGCAATATAATTAAATGAAATTATGGACAAAGTATGTGTGATGCATCCTGAGGAATGACAATTGCTAGTTTTTATTCAGAAAGAGTAACCTCATGCTTAGATCTCAATAAAATGAATGCATGAGCATACTGGAGACATTATTATAAAACAGTATAATTACATCTCAGAAACATGAAAGATAAAAGATAAAGAGTATTAGTTTTCCACATACCTGATAATATAAATAGGCTCCGTAAAAAAGGACCAACAACGGCATTATTGCCCATAAAGACATGGTACTCACTATACCAATTAGGACAAATGTTGAGATCAGCTGAAACACCTGGCCCAGGAACATGCTTACAAAGGGTGCAACACTTCTATCTATGTCCCCTATATCCTTGGCAAACCTGTTGATAATCCTCCCAAGTGGATTTGTGTGAAAGAAGACCATTGGAGCTCTTAAAATAGAATTAAGCATAGCATCATGCAACATCTTGGCGGCATAAAGACTTGATGTGATCAGCCAAAATGAATTCATCAGAGTTACCATAACCTGATATGCAAATATCTTGAATCAGTAGGAAGAAAACAGAGACAGACAAAAGCTAAGAGCTAATGATTACATACTTGACCAAGAGACAAAAGTGAATAAATCAGATTGTAGAAGCCAGCACTATATCTCGTTGAACTACTTTGGTCAGTCCAAAAACTTAACCATGTGCTACTCCCAACACGGAGAGCTTCTATCAAGAAATAGCACATAAATAGAACAAGAACCACCCAAGAACCTCCCAAAGCATTTTTGTACCTGCAACATGAGTTGAAGCCAACCTAAATCAGTACACAAAGGCATGTGATAACAATAGGCTTGGAAAATGCTGAAGTATAATAAAGAATGTAACTTCTTTAAAATTTGCTCTAACTTGAAGAATTAGTTTGATTCTCCCTATAAAAATAGGAAAGCAACAAGGGGCACTTCTGTTTAAAAGAAAATTTTCTCTGGGGAAGATTTCCTTGACTTAGTGACTTAGGTTCAAACCATAGCGGAGACAAAAACATCAGGTTATTTTTTTTCATCTGTATAAGCCTTGGAGTACAAAGTCACCAAGGTACCTGTTGCTGATAGTAGGTAGCTTTATCTGTAATAATCCACTTTAAAGGCAAATATTTGATAATTTAAATAAAAGAAAAGAAAAGAAAATGAGAATCAAGAAAAGTAAGAAAATAGAGTTGCCCAAGCCCAAAAAGGAAAAAGAGGAGCTAAAGACGTGAGAAATTAGAAATTGGCAGACGCAGAACGCAAGAAAATAAAAAGAGGAAAACTAGTCCAATGAAATTAGTCCAGTGCATGCAAGCTGGCCCGGACACCATGGTTATGTAAAAAATAACGTCTTCAAACTGGACAAAAGCTTTAACATGTAGTCCTCATTCTTGACAAATAAAGCATATCAGGCTAGAAAGAAATGAGAGCTCTTTGTATTAAGCCTACATACAACTATTTTATGCCAAAGAAACCCCAACAGCTCCAGGTTTTTCACTTAAAGATTGGATATGGAACTCACAGTTACGCAAATTTATTAGTCAAGATAATAAATACCGGAAATGCTTGCCGGTGAAACCTTTTCTACACGAGTGTCTTAGTATTGAAAGGTGTTTAGCTACCTCCACACAAACTGAAATCCCCTTCCTCTCTCTCTATATATATATGTGTGTGTGTGTGTGTGTGTGTGTGTACACACTCATATACACACACACACAGATATATATATACACACGCACACATAGATTTATGTAGAAAACTGAAAAGGTTGTATAAACTTTAGCCAGTATCGATCTTACCTCGTTAGAACATTCGAGCTCACTACACCAGTTTCCCGTTCCTCTTGTTTGATAAGAACAGATTTTCCTTCTTTCTTACCTTTTCCATCTTCTTTAGCTACCCCATTGGTTTCACCATTAACAATAGGTTTTGAAGATTTATCATTGTCATCGTCATCATTCTCCTTCTCTTCTGTATACTCTTCCATTTTCCCCGCATTTTCCATCAGTTTCTGAAATAGTATCCCGTTATTTGAGAGATATTCAAAGGTTCCTTCCTCTTTCACCATACCATCATGCACCAGTATGATTTTGTCCACTTGTGAAAGAAAGTGTAGCTGGTTTGTGACTAAAACTCTGGTTTTTCCTTTCAGTTCTCCCTTGATGCACCTTTCAAAAACCTGGTAATCATACATTACAACAAGTGTTTATACATAGGAATTACAGTTTCCACAAAACTATATAGTCAAAACATTTCAGAAACATACTCTCATCAGGAAAATGTAACAAAACCAAAAAGTGAAATAATCTTGCTTTGGATCCCTCATGTTTTCATCAAAGTAAAATGTTTACCTGACGGCCCACATCAGCATCCAAAGCACTTAAAGGGTCGTCAAATATGCAAACATCAGAATCAGAATAAACCGCCCTAGCCATGGAAACTCGTTGCTTCTGCCCTCCACTAATATTGACACCCCGTTCACCAATTTCAGTGAGATCACCACCCTAGACCAAACACAATTAAAAGTTGAGCAACACACTAGAGAAAGATTGTCCTTATTGAAAATTAAAAACAGAAAAAAATCGAAGGAAGATAACTATCTAAAATATATTGATTAGATAACTTTTGCAGGTATGCTTACAGGAAGCAATTCAAGGTCATGCCGCAATGAGGTCACGTCGATGGCCCTATCATACCTTGCAGCATCAATTGCAGAACCAAACAGTATATTTTCACGTACCTGTAGAACGTAAATATGCACTTCATGTGATATACAATAGCAATCTTTAGTCAAAAGAAGCTATAAGATGAACCTTCACGCCTATGTATATTACGCTTAAACAGGGCACCTACTGTTGCATTAAAAATCCATGAAACTTGTGGTACATAAGCAACTGTTCCTCTTACGACAACCATTGAATCAGTAATAGCAGGAACCTCGCCAAGCATTGCCGAGATCAGCGATGTCTTTCCTTCTCCAGTGCCCCCAACAATAGCTACCAAACTACCGACTGGGATATCCAAATTGATATTTGACAATGTTGGTTTTTCTGCCTGCACATTGCAAGACAACAGTAAGTCCACTAATTTCAAAAGTTAGCAAAAAAAGGAACAGAATTCAGAATCACGATCTAGAGCAGAAGCGATATATCGAGCAATGAACATATCATGTTGTTAGCTAGTTTGGATTAAACAATAGCTCAAAGAACTAAAATTTGGAGATATCAATCAGATGGAACTTATGTGTAATAATTATACGGCCCTTCATATTGCATCAAATCCAGTATTTTATGAAAGGACTAAACACATTGAAATTGATTGTCACTTTGTCAGATAAAAGATACTCTTAGGAGATGTTACGAAATTTTTGAAGTCAGGTGATCAACTTGCACATATTTTCACCAAGTCCCTCATTGTTCCTCATATTAGTTACGTCTATAACAAGCTCAATACATATGACTTGTATGCACTAGCTTGAGGGGTAGGGTTAGAAGTGGAATAGGAATAAGACTGCATATAGTTTCCTACATGGAAAAACAAAACATAATGTAGTTATGAATAGGGCTCAGTTTAATAATGTAGTCAGCAACTTTACTTTTTTGGGGTAAATAATGTAGTCAGCAAAATTCAATAACACTTTTCTCCTTTATTCCTCACACAAATATCCTGCACCTAACTAAATGTGGTACAAGATAGCATCATTCTCTTAGGACACCATGGCTGAATCACAAAGCAACAAGCTATTTGCTCAAGCATATTCCATCCACATCACTTCCCAGCATACCAGATCAATTCCAAGGAGTTACAGTATCAAGTCCCCAAATAATGACAAGAACCAAATTCATTAACAATGTATAATGCGCTACCAAGTAGTTGTGATTGTGGAAGTAAAAGTTGAGGTCACAGTGTATTGAAAAAGGAATCAAATTACTTGGAGAGGATCTTTCAGGAAAGCAAAAACAATTATGCAAGATATGTGAGGTTTCCGGAGAAGGGTAGAATTTTCATATGAAGCTATGAACAGATTCCATAAAGAGAGGAAGAGAACAAGAAAAGGGGAAAGAGGGAGGTGCCTATTTGTGAACAAATGTATATCTACTTATCTACTTATACTTTATTCTATTTTTCCTTCTGATAAGTGTATCTTATGTCTTTAGCCACTTCTGTTTATGTGAAAAAACATAGGAGGCAGCTAAAGGCTACCATAATTTTGTTTGCAACTAAGTGTATTTTTTTTCTGGCAACAAAAGACATGGACTAATCTGCAGACCTTTGAATCCCATGAAAAGCATCCATTCTTGATTGAAATTGCTGGAAGTCCAGGCTCAAGAGGTGGATTTGGAAGAAGTATCCTCTCTTCAGCTAAGAGAAGCTCTTCTAGACGTTTCAACGATACGTTTGCATTAACAACCTGAAAATGCAGAACACATGTGGAACTATGATTAAACAAACAGCTGAATGAAGGATAATCCCATAGATTCTGCTTTCCCTTGTTCATGTAAAAAAATTTAAGAGAAAGTTCAAAGAGAAAAAAAGAGGAAAAGGAAAAAAAGAATGCTAGTTCCTCTTTTCTCAAAATACATTGAATGTTTCCCTATTATTAAACAACCCAATAGAATTAATGAAGTGCTTAAAACTTTTCCTCTTTGAGATACGAAGTGCATATGAAATATTGTCACCACAACAATTCTTGAGTAAAAAGAAAAACTGACATTGTTATAATCAACAAATTTTACAGAATAGACAAAGGTCAAGCAAGAATGAAAAGGAGGCACATTTTATTTTTATTTTTAAATCAGAAACTTAAAGGTGACATTTCACCAGCCAACTTTTCGGTGATAAGTTAGAAAAAAAAGTAAATACATCAGTGCCAATTCGACAATATATTTTGGTGATTAAAAAAGTTATTTTATTGCCATTATGGAGAGTTTTCAAAAGGACAAGTCTCTGGCATCTAAACATTATTCACGTAAATACATAACAATAGTATCTGATAATGACATCACTGCTAGCTAATTTTAGCTATGACCTAAAATTAAAATGGTTAGAAATGACAAATAATTTGTTCATTTTCCCCTTTTTCTTTATTTTCACGGGGAGGGGTGGTTTTAGGTGAGACATTTGATTGTATAGAAAATGAAACAATACTCGAGCACGACGAATGAACTACCAATTAGTCTGTCTTCTAACAGGCTAGAATAAATGCTACAACTGGGATTCTTCAAAAACAGATCCAGCAAATTGAGAGTTCTTCAATAATTGAAAAAGGCGGTGACGCTATTAATTATCCCAAATCAGAATGTGAAAAACATTTGACAAAGAGAACCTGTGTTATTATATTAGGAAGCATGAAGAGAGGAAAACGCAACACTGCGAACAACGATAGAGATGTAAATGCCCTTGCTGGTGTTAGATCTCCTCCGAGCAGGGAGAACACGCCAAATGAAATGACAATCACCACAACAGGAATACTGTTCAGAATGAAGCTATTTAACTGAAATGAATAAAAACAAAGAAGATATCAGACTCAGGTCAAGAGGAAAAAAATGAAGGAGAAATCAAGAATGCTAAGTAATTTTTCAATAGCAGTATTGGTATTCCTTTCTTCTGACAGCAAAGACCAGCTGTGTGACAAGGTGAAGCAAACTGTTTGCATTCAGGCAGTTTCGTATGTATACAAATAAATGTGTAAATATATGGTCTTAGGTTAGGGGCATGATGCTACTCGACACTCCAAAAATGCTACTGCATCTGTGTCGGGTCCTCCAAAAAAGGGACTACTTTTGGAGTACCAAAAATGCAGCTGGTGTTAATTTTCAAGAGCCCGAGCCATAATGAGGAGTAGTATAGTTGATTCAAACTTTACTCTTGGAGTAAAACAACATATTGCAACTCTGCTTAACCTCCACAGAAGGCACAATAATATTTCCTTTCTGAAAAAAACAGAAAAGTCTCATTACATACCGCTCCCAGTAATTGTGCTTTCCTATACCAAGACAGCTCCTCATTTCGAACATCTTGAACCTTGGACTGGAAACTATCCTCCCATGCATAAGATCTGAAAAATACATATCACTACAGTTACAAATCATTGAACTGGATAGTACATTTAGGGGTTTCAAACATGCTTCTGCGAACGAACTATACTTGACTGTGTCCATTGCAGCCAATACTTCATTCATGAGACCAATTCTCTTGTCTGTTCGCTGTAATCCTTCTTTCGTCAGTTTCTGCATCTTGCTTATAACAAATGTCTGCACACCCCAAATGTTTTTTCATTAAAGACAATAGCAAGAGAACTTCTCATAAAAGAAAAGGAAAATAGCAAGATAATCCTGTGACATGGGAATGGAGGATATCAAGAATAGTTGTGCATACTTCTAAGCACACAAAAAATGGAACAAGTAGAAAAAGAAAATGAACACTGAATTTACAAGAATTAAATAGTTTTTAACCTAAATCCTATGCAGTCCTTTTTTTTAATCAGGTAAATTAAGAATTTCTTTGATAAATGTATCTAGTAGTTCCTGAATTACAAGCTACTCCACCAACAAAAAAGAGTTCGCTACACAACTTATGCAATCCATTATGAGCGATATAAGGCAGGTGAATCCTTTACCGGTGAAATTATGGGCGAGACTTTTCAAACTACAGGTAATGGATATAGTAGGGTACAAGTCCTGCTCAAACAAAAGTTAATTGATATAATAGGGTACAAGTCCTGCTAAAGGATATTCTACGTCTGCATAGGAAATTCTTTACTTCAAACATAGAACCATCAATACCCTACAATCAGCACCTTTGATTCCAGTCAACATGGAAAATAGAGCTGCTACTTGTATCCCTCAGTCTCTCACTAAATACCCTCAACATCAAGCACTCATATCTGAACCTCCTCCTTTACTGTAAAGGATTGCATCAGACCAGTTTTCTTGGGCACAAGTGATACTCTAGCCATTAAGACATTCGTCAGTGCCTTAAAAGTAGCCACCATTACTTTAAATGATTTACTCGCATAGTTTTGGAACACATGTCATATTCCAGTCAGGTAAATGACTTTCACAATGACCCATGTTGACTAAAATTATCTATTATCTTTATACAGCTTATATGGGCTGTTTCCCCTATTACATAACTATATTACCCCTCCGTTTCAAAAAGAATGACCTAGTTTGACTTGGAACGGAGTTAAAGAAATGAAAGAAGACTTTTTAATTTTGTGGTTCTAAATTAAAGTTATGTCAAATGTACCAAAATGCCATTTAATTTTGTGTTTTTAAACATGCTACGTGGAAAGTTAAAGCTAAAATGTTGCCAAAAAAAGAAAAGGGGTCATTCTTTTTTAAACAAACTAAAAAGGAAATAGGGACATTCTTTTTTAAACGGAAGGAGTATATTTGATAACCTTCAACTGAATAAAACCATTTTGGATAATCCTATTAAGCATAAGCACATGATCCGAAAGAACTCGGGTGTAAAAGCATTTGCCTTTAATTACAGAAACAACTCCTTTTCTTCTTGTTGCTAGAAAGTGCTCTTCCTAAGCATTGTCCTCCAAATTCAGGTACAAAATAAAAAAAAAAGTGGAAATATCTTCAAGATAACTGTTCAAATGTTGTAACGTGAGAAGAGGAAAAGTAAAGTTCCTTACCTGTATGGGAAACATAAGAACCAACAGAAGTGCACCAATAAGAGCTGCAACCCCCAATAGCTGGTAAAGAAGAACCAATGCAACAACGATCCGAAGAGGAGCTGACCAAATAGTATGAAGTGACTGACATATTTGCTGGAGAAATAAGAAAGGCACCAATGTCAACGCAGCAAAACAATCACATCTAAAACCGGATTTTTTTTAGTCTAGGCACAGAGAAATTAATAGGATATGCATCCTCTTTGTACAAGGATGTTCACTGCCATCTCTTTATACCCTATGAGATCCAGAAGCTTCAATTTCAGAGAAATTCATGGTTGAGAAAACATGTAGCATAATAGAAAAGGAAGGAAATGATTGGGAAATAGAAGAGAAAAATGACACTGTAAGGTCCTCCGTGATAACACTCAAGGTATCACAAAGTAGTCCATTAGGCTTTTGGCTCATAGAGAAGGAATGAAGCATATCAGTAGAATTGTCTATGGAGAGACACGTGAGTAATTTTCTAGAGAATGTGATTCATGATGTTGTTACCTATATTGAGCATGCTCATCAGAAGACAGTTAACACTATTGACGTTGTGTATGCACTCGAGACACGGTAGAAATTTCTATGTTAAACCCGTCAAGAAAATCTAGAATATGATTCCAGCATGATTTTTCTGAGTAGTATGGGAAGAAAGGAACAGCCTACTAATCCAATATTCAAGTCTACATGTATTTTGTTATTCTATGGTTGGTGCAAGTGCTCCCCTGTAAATTGCCCCAAGACCTTTTTGGATCTTGTTAGCTCTCTAGAGCTATAGCTAGTATGTTTTGGAGCCAACACCTATTTTTTTTATAATTTAGCATCCTTTTATTCTTTTACTTTGCATCTTCTTGATGCCATCAATGAAATTTCTTTACTTCCTTAATGAAAACAAGAACGATTACTATGGTTGCCAAGGGATATTTTTGGGGACTCTATTTTGGTGGGAATAGTGTGGTTTCCTATAGGAGCCACAGTAGTGATATTGGTTGTTTTGTAAGTTGAAATTGGTGAAAGTTGTTTTAGAACTTTGGATACTTGCTCTATTTCAAGGAATCTTATTGACTGATTCAGTTACATAAAAACAAAAGCAAGAAAAGTTATTGACTGATGGTACACAAATGCATCAAATGGTAACAATATTGTGTTCAGTAGATGGGTGTACCATTTCATCTTAATAATTTTAACTTCTAAGGAAGCAATTTTTATGTAATGGTACGCACTGAACTTTGAACCCAGAAACTGTGTACTTTTATACCATGTTAAATTGTGTACATCATCGAAAGTGTAATCTTATAGAGGAAGAAAAACTTAGATATTTATTCCATCTGCCAATGTATTCAGTCAACCTTCAGTGCTCCTGAAGGAGAGTTATCATCAAGTCTGAGATCTAGCAAAAGACATACTAGCTAGCACAAGCAACGCAGTCAGTATCTTAAGATGCATTTCCATGCAAGTCTCCAGTGACGCATATCTTATGACCTTATGTATTTACTGCGTAAATTCAATTATATCCTGTGACACAAATAACTAGTCGCAATTGTGTAATACATTCAGGATTCTGAATTTTCTTGGATAGCATCTGATTCACAATGGTTCATGCCTGCAATGATTGTGATATTGATAGAGAGATGAAAAACAAAATTACTTCCAAGGATTTAGTTTGATTGTCATAAATTTTTTGTACTTCTGTAAATTGATTTTTCTACATGAAAACAACATACCAAGTGTAATCCCACAAGTGGGGGCTTCTAGCATACTTTATCTCTCATAAACAAGCATTTTTTGTATGCATTTTCTTAGTGATGTTATGTTGTGTTGCTCGGACTCTTCAAAAGTAGTGTATATTTGGAAAATCCAACACGGGCCGCTGCGGCATCAAAAGTGAAGAGTCTACGCAACTAAGATGTTATGTGTCTTATGGTACAAACATGTTTCACAAATGGGCATATCCAATAAGAACCAATTCTGTAAATCAGCAATCTCTTATCCAGCTAGAAAGTAATGTCATCAAATATTCAACTTGTAAAAGACTGCAGAACAAATAATATCAATAGTAATACAACCAACATGCCTGAAGTGCTTCAGAATCTGTTGTCATCAAGTTGGTTATCTTTCCTGATGCAAAATTCTTCCGACTTTCATGGGTTAACCTCAAAGACTTCCGGAAAACTGCTGCAATCTACAAAAGCAATTGAACTTTATCATGATCCTTTTACCCGCTCATCAACAATGATCTATAAAGTTCTAGAATTAGATGGGAACTAGTTGATAAGTTCTATATTCTATATTAGCAAGGACACAGAAAGATGCTGCTGTTAACATATAAGGAGTCTACAAGAAGCAATGAGCACCAAAATTGGACAAAAAAGAAATTGGCTTTAAATAAATTACTTGGTCGCCAAATATTAGCATATAACTACAGTCTATTTTGTGTTAGGTGACTATGGGCAAAACATAATTCAAATAAACAAGGACTATGTCCAAAACATAATTATAAGTACAGGAGCCGGTGCTTCCTACGAATCCTGATAGCTCCTAAATAAGAAAAATCTGAGATCCAAGCCTTGCATGTCAGGTAAAACATAAAGGAAAAAGAATAAGCATCATAACAAATACTATCACTTGAAATTATACTTCAAATATAAGGGAGCACAGAAAATGGAAATAAAGAAGGACGAAGAAGATTGGTGATATATCCAATTGTGTCGCATAATTCATAAATACAAGAATCAATGTCACCTCTAGATGTAACCTAGGCAAAACAAAGAAGAGGGGATTATAGAATGTAGAAGGAATCTGAATTACCAAAGTAGATCTCAGGCGATATCCAACACGCATGACATTCTGAAAATACTGCGCTTCACAGAGAACACCAACCACCTAGAAGAAAATTTGTACTCAAATAGTGTCAGAACCACAATTACATACTGAAATAGCATCATCCAGAGGCCATGAGAGGAGGAGAGTCAGCTAAAGTTATTTAAGGGAAAAACTAAGTGCTCTAATCACACGCTCAGCAGGTAAAAAAGAGGGAAGAAATAAAGAACATTAGCGAGGAGGAAGTTTAGACATATTGCCTCCAGCTATTTGCATATAATTTCTTTTAAATCAGACCACACAAACATAGGGCAGCTTACACATCAAGTCTGACTATAGGTTCACCAAACACTGGTACTAGGACCTTTAAGCATGCCAAATTGCTTGATGTTTCCACTGCATAAGGTTTTGGTTTTACAGAGTAAAGTACAACGCAAGCAGTCTGAAGAAATTTTTTAAAAATTGTCGAATACAGATAGACCAAAATAGAGCATAAGCCAGTATCTTGGCGTGTCCAGAGGTTGGTATAGTAGTCATACCACTCCAATAAAAATCGCGACTGCATAGATGTAGCCTATCCATGCTGGATCACCTCGTTGCATAGACTGTTGGATGGAGATACAAGGACTATGATTAGATGTCAGAAAATTTTAAAAGAACAAGACTGAAATCATAAATCAGATCATCTACAAACAAGCTCATGTCGAGCATGGACATTGTTTGTATTGAAAACTACCACTTATATAAGCTAGTTTCACATAATGACGGCAATTGACTTTGTTGACCTAATCATGCACATCAGAGAAATGTAAACAATAAAGAAGAATATCACCACTTTGTGGCAAGATATTAATTCATCTTGGTTCCTGACACCAAGGACGCGTCAATGCGTATCAAGTACAAACAAAATGGATCGCAATTCAAAGAGTAAACAATAAGATTCATTTATAAGCATATAAAATAAGATTTATAGCCAACCAGAGCAAAAAAGGAGGTAATGACAACAATGATCTATAAAAATAACAATAACGACATGATAGTCTCGGGCTTCTAGAAAGTTGGTAATCACTTAAGAACTTCTCCAAAAGTTCCAAATAAAACTATTACGGAACCATAAATCACGCCAAGGCTGCTGCAGGATCAAAACAAAGAGAGATATCCTTACTACATCCCTACTTGCCTCCAAATACATGAAAACCAACTAAAAGTACGTGTGTTTTTTGCAAATCCTATTATCTAGACTGCAGCCTTTAACCCACTTTTCTTGTCATACACATAACCTCCGTACTTACTGCTGCATTCCAAATGCCAAATACATGATAAGTTAGGTGGAGATCATTCTAAAAAATTCAAAGGTGAAGCTATAAAAGGATTAAATTAAGATGGAACCTAAAACTTGTTAGGAGTTCCTAAAACTTCATCACCAATCTACAACTACTCTTGTCACCCAAGGTAATATAATATAAAATATGATACTAAAAGACATCGGTAAACCATCTTTTTTCTCAGGCCACAAAAGGGGCCTGGTTAAAAGTCCTTACAATTATCAATTTGCAGAACGTGCAATTGTTTTTTACCTGTAAGAGTTGGTTTAGAATGAGTGGTCCAATGAACTGGGACGCATCATTGCCGATCTACATGTTGGAAACAAACAACAAAAAGTTACAAATTTGGTATTTCAACAAAATACTCACAAAGCAAGAAAACAAGTGCAACTTCAACATGATAAATACATAAATTTGTCAGACAACAGATGTTGGTGTTTACAAAGTCAATTATCTAAAATTACATAATATTCTATGCACGCTCTTCAGAAAGCTAAAAGTTATGTAAGGTGATAGAGAGAAGGGAAAAAGGAATGAGTAGATATAGAACTATGATGTGCTGCATACATAAAATTATACACATGTGCACATGAATGTGTTTCCCTACATCTGCATGTTATAAATGCGAGCAATCTAAACTTATAGATACATCTAAAATTATTATAATAATAATAATAATAATAATAATAATTACTACTACATATACAATAAATTCCACAAAATGATCTAACTTCCATTGATTAGTGTCCCTAGTTTTCTTTTTCTTTTTTTTTGATAACCGAGAAATCCGTCTATGACCCGCCCTTTGGACCAATCACAGCCTTCTAAACTCGGTAGATAATGAGTCCGCCCTTCTACCCTTCTCCACTTAAATACTAGGCTTTGCTTTGCCTGGTGTGGGGCTTGAACCTGCGACTTAAGCCACAAATCCTCCACCTTTTTGCCACTTGAGCTAGGCCTTAGTGTCCCTAGTTCTCCCTCAAGATCAAGTACAATAACTCCCGTAAACACACTATATATACATAAAATGTGTGTGAGTGTGTATATACACACATATAGGGTGTTACTAACCTACTACCTTCACGTAGTAGGTTAGCACCGTACCCATTTATGTTTCTCCAAAATGCCCTTATTTTCTTCCTTCCAGCACAAATTGTAGGGAGTTATTCGTCTTTCTCCAAAATATCTTTCTTTGCAATTCCAGTCGACACAACTCTGTGGAACCCTGCATCAATGCCTTCCCAAGACGGGTCTGATTGTTACAGAGGATATTTTTGGCACTTCCGATACATCACAACAGAAACTAGGATTCTACAAGTTATAACTTATAGAGATGGGTCTATTGGAGTTGGACCCACAAGCAAAAGGGCGCAGGTGAAATTCAAACCAGTAATACCACATCTGATCATATTCTGAGACATGAAAATCAACATTGAAACAAATAATTGAGTTGAAGCATCCATCAATGGTGCGAAGTGTTCGCTTTATTGGCATTTGTAGTTTGTTGTTACTGCTACCATGAAACATCAGAATCAATAATTGGTAGCTGAGAAGTTAAATTCTTTAATGGGTAAACAATTAAATACTTTGTTACTTTATTTCACATCAGTGACCATGGCGCAACAATTGGAGTGGAAGACAGCGGAACAATGGGGAAACGATTGGTGTTACAGTTTAAAGGGAGAAAGTTTAAGATTCTAGAAACTGGGTAGAAATTGAGAATTTTGGTGAAAGACCAAACAATCCCTATTTTAGTGTGCTGACTGCAAATATTATGTGCATTTAAGGAAGTTGAAAAATGAGTACAATCCTAACCTAATACATAGAGGTGGTAGGTTAGCAAAATTCCCTACAGGTTCAGAGAGTTTTTAATATGGAAAGGGCACATTCCTTGCAAATATGGGTACTTCTGGACATCAACTATCAAAAAGCACAGTTACTAATACATAAGCATAAGCCAATATTCAAACATGCAATATAGTACTCTGGACTTCAATGTAATAACGAGAAGATATAGATATGGTTCCAGAAGTGAGCCTCCTAAGTCCAAAGATCAAACTTGCACACTTCCTTAAACTAGTGACATTAAAGTCCATTTCAATCATAAAGCTTTTACGTGATGCATTCTGATTATTATTCTCTGACAAAATTCAAGAAGTATTAATAACCAGACAGGATGCAACAGGAGAACCAACTTACCTTCCAGAAGCCTCCCCACCAAAACCTGCAAAAGTTGAAAAATGGCAAAAATGCTTAGTTACACAAAATATCAACTGATTGAGCAATGTATTTCTTGGTATATAAGAATAATCAGCACACGATAAAGCACGAAACATTAGACAACGTATTTACCTTCCTCCAAGACTACGGTTTAATGCTCTTAAAAGCCATGGTTTAGGTCGTTGAGACTCCTCTGCCCAACTCTTTTGAAACCTAAAGAGTTTATCAGAGTGTTAATACATCTGCTTCATCGAATTTAATTTGATTCCTTTTCCCAATAAGTAATTCACTTCTTTGGATTAAATGAGATCATAAATGAAGAAAGAAGAGAAGAGCACCCTTACGAGTTGTTTAGAGTTTCAGTCCGATCCCAAGTATCCAGTTTCCACACATCCTTTTCTGTTAATGGTCTTTTATAACCAAGTTGCATAAGAGGATTCATCCATGAAAAAAGAATTTCTGCATAAGAAAGTAAGCGGCAAATATCAGGTCCCTTGTAGCTGCATGTTGATAGAACGGGGGAAATTGATTACAGATATTTCATTCATTTATACCTCTGTTTCTTCTGATAAGTTACTCATACACATTTTTCTTTCTAAAATAAGTTAAGGTAATTGCATTAATTAGGCACACCAAGATGGAACCAACAGCTTTATAATACACAGAACAGCCATAAGCTTCAAAAAAGAATCTAACTATTATAAGCAAGAGTATCTTCGCTTGACACTAAAATTACAATAAAGATACAAACTAACTCTTACACTCTACGGAGAACTGTCGACAGCTTTAGAACCTTGTCTAGTCTTTCCTCTCCGAATAAACAATCAAAAGTAAAGAGGAGACCTACACCTACTTTCCCTGCTTCCTTAATTCTATTTTCTTCAACCTCCACTTATCAGAGATCCTCTTACAGTTTTAGTATAGAATGGTCATACCCATGTATATTGAATAAGAAAAAAGGAAAAATCCATAGTTCTTTTGTTCATCAGCAGAAATACTATACATCTTCATTATGACTTTACACATAAAGTGCAAGCTCACAACAATCCTCTTCCACCTTAAATTTTGTGACGGCTGCATTCTAGGCAGCCATCCCCAAAAAGACACCTTCTTTCGCACCTGTGTTTTCCAGATGGAATTCCATATACATCTTGGGTGACATTGTTGAGAGGCATGCATATAAAAAAATTGATTATGATTCATCCCCTTAGACCTTTTCCATAGCATACTTTTCTAACCAATCATGGAGTGTGTGACTTCACATTTTCATGGAGAGGTCTATATGTCCCAGATCCACATCTTGAAGATATATTCTGATACATAAATTCAGATTCATCTTTGAGGTAATAACTAAAGCAGATTAGCTACCATTGTCAGTTCCTTTTTTTTTAGGGAGCAGAGCAGACAAAAAATGAACCAAACCAAATGATTGTTCTAGAATCGTGAGGAAACAATTGCTCCCAGTGATGCAGCAGAACCAAAGGCAAATTAGAATATAAAGACGCAACACCTATAATGCAAACAATCTATGTTGCTCGAACTCTTCAAAAATGTCGACGGGTACGAGTCGGATCCTCCAAAAATAGTGTATTTTTGAGGATCCCACACGGGTGCAGCGACATTTTTGGAGAGTCCGAGCAACATAGCAAGCAATTATGGAAGCATGGTCACATAGATCTGAGGGCACAAATATTCAAGGGATGAACACCCCAATCATAGGCATCAAACCAATAGTAAATACGGTTACCACCCCCACTTCAAAGTCCGTAAATTCGAGAAGATTAACTTCCCTTACATTATCACCTTCCACAAATCCATCCAACAAAAATATATAATTTAAGGCAACCCTTGAGTTTATTCTTGTTAGAAGCATATATATGTCTAACTCTCTATAAGCATTTAAACCGAACCTATGAACCTGGATGGCAATGACTACTTTAAAAAAATTTAAATCTTAAAAGGGTTTTCAGCCAATGTGATATAAGTGTGATGAAGTTCATAAGTGGACATAAACATCCATAGACAGATATCACATCACTAGACAAATGTTATTTTTCTCAAATGATGTGCACCAATAATCTGGTCAAATACTCAAGTTCCCAGGATCTGGCCCCCAATTGGGAAGTACCTGAATTCCTAAACAGCCTTAATATGTGTTCATGTCATAATCAAAGTTATGAAGGATGTCAAACCTAAATAATCAAGTGCTTGAGAAATTTATAGTTACATACGAGAAAGTATGTTGGCGTGCCTCTCGGGACAAATCTGCTCGCCTTCAGGAAGTTCTTCATATGCAGTGTTGTCAAAAGAGTCACTTCGAAGTGGAGAGTACCCGGGATAAGGATCCACATCAGGAACATAAAACAGCAAGAGCAATCCAAACAATACCTGCACGGTAGAATCAATGAGATTGGACTCGGTTTAATTATTTAGAAGTTAAAACCATGAGATCCAATAACATAATAAGTAAATTGATTCCCTCATAAGAATAGATACTTTACTTCAAGAGTGCAAAATTGGAAATCAAATATTGCATCAATCCCATGCTTTAAGAAATACAAGCTATCTTTCTAATGAAAGGTTGAATTATTCAATTATTTATTTAGCCCAGGGATAGACACAGCGCACTCCAAACATCAAGTGCCAACATGGAATGATGGATTTGTCACCTCTAGTTTGCAAGCTTCATTTGGTTCATCCTTCAACATATTTTGACCCAGGACTGTGTAAAGAGAACTCATATTCTGGGCTTCAATTGAGTGGCATCGTTCTGTGGGTCTTGGTTGTTCCAAACATGCCATTCAAATTGATTGAGAACAACTTCTCACAGTTAATGGTTTAGAATGACAACAAGTGTCAATTTCTGTCAAAAGTAGTGGAATGAATCCTTCTAAAACATTCTCATTAGAATTGGTAACTAAGCAATTACTGCATGGTTTCTGCAAAATGTTGGCAATACTAATAAGGAATAACAAGGAAGCCCGATTAGTGAATATCCCCAACCCATTTGATATTCCCTCTGTTTCATTTTGCATCTTGGTTCGACTACGCAGGAAGTTTAAGACTATAATGAGGACTTTTGAATCTTGTGATCTTAAGCGATAATGTGTATAACATCCATAATATTCCCTTCAATCTTATAAGTGAGTGTCATTGAGGGTAAACTGAAAATGTAAGAACTAGAACTCTGCAAATATAGAACCGTGGCACTTCAATTTATTTTTTTGAAACAAGACTAACAAGAAAAGACACATAAATTGGATGGGGGGGAGCAGTTGCAGTAAAAATTTTAAATTTGGCAGTGGACTTGACAATTTGTGTATGTGAAAAGATGTATAGTTTGTGGAACTACACACAACTATAGCATAAGTAGAATGTCCGTAACTCATTGCTTATAGCCGATGTGAAAACTAGAAACTTTCCTTAATAGTATGGGACCTTATTGATGACACCATAAAGGAGTTGTATTGACAGTCGCATATTATAATTACCTCATGATCTTGGTCCTATTTGATGAACTTGTGTTGTATTTCCCTTTAGTTAAAGCAAATTAAAAAATTATCTGAGTGGAATCTGTAACTGCTAATGTACTCTCAGATTCCAAATTTTCCTATTTCAGCAATCATACCAAAACCATTATACGAAAAATCAAGCTTCTTCACTATGCTGCTACTAGTTACTTTCACTGCAAGAAAAGAAAGAAAGAAAGGACTAAACAATGCCATCTTTAAGAATTCAGAAGTATCTGAACTATAAACTCTGGAAATTATTAGAGTTTCTCTGTTCTAGAAAATTCCAGAAACATGAAATATGAAAGATAACAGTGAAATAGAGATAAATAAATTAGATTAAGACTCCAATAAGGTAAAGCGGTTTTTACACTACAGGTAACCCACAGTGGGTTCCAAACTTCATTTTAATCATTAAGCTTACTTTCCCTTGTTTTATTCTAATGCCTACGTCCTCTCGATTTTGGGTTTGCTTCCTAAGGCCAAGACAGCGGATTTACATGATTTTACACCCCCAAGCAAAGATTTTCAAGTAACATCTCTTGATAATTACATAACTCTAGAGCACATGAAAGATTTTAAAGCAACAAACCTGGACAGCAACCTCACTGATGTACAAATACAGTACTGATCTGCACATTAAGATAGACAACTTTAATTAGCAACAAAAAGGAAGATGTGAATGAGCCAACTAGTGTGCATATCTGTTCATATCAGAGATTCAGAACCTATGAGCTTTGGAACTTTAAACCTACAAAGAAAATATTGAACCCTGATATGCAACCTAAACATCAACCAGAAAAGGCAGGCATTAAACAGTGACAATGCTTGGTCTCCCACTATTGTTTTAGCTTCTTTCCATAAATATCTTCATCAGAAGTACAGCAGCAGCTTACTTTGAGGACCTTCATTTTTTTTTTTACGTTGCTTTACCAGAAAGGAATCACTGTAGACAAGCAGGGGATCATCCTCAACTTTCAATGAGGTTTTTAACTCTCAATAAAGATCTTCATCAGAAGTACAGCAGCAGCTTACTTTGAGGGCATTCCTTTTTTTTTACTTTGCTTTTCCAGAAAGGAACTACTGTTGACAAGCAGGGAAATCATCCTTAACTCTGAATGAGGTTTTAGACTAACTTTTTTTTTTATTTGGTAACATGGAGTTCTTGAAGTACAAAAAAGAGCAACAGGTTTTTTTTTTGGTGCCAGGGTTTTCTGTGAGGGGCGCTTGGGGATAAAATCATAACCTTAACTGAGAAAATATACTTATGGGGGAATTCACAAGATTTTGCTTAGGATGCAGTTATATCTCTTAAAAAAAATGCAAGCTCACTAAGAAACCTAAGGGGGAGGGGGTATAGAGGAGTGGAATAAGTACAGTAGCATTTGGCAATTTCAGAGCATGCAGAGTAGGAGCGCTAAAAGCAGTACCTCAATGTGCGATTACTGAAACGAATGGGAAAGGAGAGGCGAGACGGGGCATTGGGATCCTCTGGTGGGTAAAAGTGGAAACAAAAGACCGTCAGCAACCAAAGTGGGGGGCGAGGAACATAGGTAATAGAGTGTCAAAGGGGGGCGCATCAACACAAAAAATATGGACCCGACAACGGAGAAACCTTGCAATGTTGATTGGTAGAGGGATCAAAGTATTAACGAGAACAGGCTGTCTAAGGAAGAACAACTTGAGGACATCGGAACATTTATAGTACAATCCCTCTCACGGCAGGATAGAATGAATATACCAGCATTGCGAAACCACATCCCCTCCATCTTTGAAACACAACAGTATCGTTGAACTCAACCTAAACATGACCACCTGCCCTCACGGATATACACCTTTGTCTCAACAACAGTCATCACCAGTATAGAGAACCAAGCAAGAACCTCGATTGTCAAGGAAATTATCTAAAGAATGATAAGATGACGAAAAATTAGAAGTGAAATAAGATTAATTTTTTCCTGTTAGAATTGAAAAAATTGTTATTACTGGAACACATTGGGGTACAACTCGTTCTCCAAGAAACAACTCTCAGTAATAATACACGCCAAATCTTCATCTTTTCGTTGTGTATTTTCGGTCTCTAGGCTTTCCTGTTACAGTTTTGCGTGCGTTCGTTTCGGGGTGCTTTATACGGTGACCGTGTCTTACATTCATCATCTTCACCATTAATAGTCGAACATGACAAACCAGATAGCCCTAATGTCAAACATACCAGCACCATTAGTTTAAGGGTAACTGAACCAATTCCCAACTCTTTTACAGCTCATATAAAGAAGCGAAGATCTGGAAACTTATGCAAGCAAAGATCAAAATATTCATCCGAATCTCTCAAAACAAACAACAAACAAGTAGTAGCTACAACATCAGATACGTCGCAATTGTGTACAGAAAATTGGCCTAAATTAGATTTGTATCCATCTTTTTTTGTTTCACAACTCTCTTTTTTTGGTTATTAACTTTAAGTCATGTGAACCCAAACAGACCTTGGTTCATAACTTCACCTTCCATTACCCGTTAGCACATCAGGTTAAAGCTAGGCAGCTCGGAGGTGCAGGATTGCCCAACAGCCACATATGACCAGATATCTGCATATACCTCATCCCTCCACCAATGTGGCACACTTACCACCCAGCACGCCTACTAGAGCATGGACAACATAACCCCAATTTCGGGACACATAATAACATGGATGGTTTGCTTCAAATATCATGTTAAGGAAAAAGACCTTTAAGTCTTAACTCAATTCAAAAACTATATCATGAGGTGAGGATTGCCCAAAACTACACACTTCATTGAAAGGAACCTACCTCATATGGGGCAAGACCAGGCTGGCCATCTATGTTCAAGGCTGATATTTGCATGACCAATCTAAACAAGGGCTCAGCAGTGCAATAAGCAGCTAAAAGACCCAGCAAGTAGTTATAGTAATTTGACCTCAAGCGGAACCTTTGGACTGAAAGATCTTTCATCATTTTCCATACTCTGTTTAAGCACAAGGCCAAAAGGACTAGATAAGAAACAGATATAACCAGGGTGTTTGTTACACATGGGGTGTAAGCTCCAAAGGCATTTTCCACAGCCTTTGACCACACACCATTTGCCACTGGCTGGCAATACCAATCCGATGGCTTGAAAGCCATTATAAGCAATATCCCGTCTAACCCTCTACAAGCTCAATACTTTCTCGTACTCTGCTCTCCTTCAAATGAAAATACTGTGCCCCTGCATCACCCCTATAATTAACCTGCAAGAAAATAAGCTCATTGCTCAGTATATTATCCAATTTCACCCTTTTCGGAGTTGTGAAAAGATTTGACCATGACAACTGCAGAATAAAATTATCAGCTTTATTTGCAAGATATACGAGAGGGATTGTACAGTTTAGGCAGCAGGTACTCTCGCACCCTAAGTTACTCAGACTTTCCAAAATTGCTGCCTCACCCGTGTCGGATCCTCCAAAAATGCCCTACTTTTGGAGGATCCGACACGCACCTGTCAACATTTCTGAAGAGTCCGAGCAACATAGCTCGCACCCATTGCATCCGTCTATAATACCAAATAAGCAGTTGAAAAATTCAAAAAAAAAAAAATTAAACTAAACTTGTACCCTTCGCTAGAGACTTGTAATGGGTATAGAATAGTCCGCACTCACCTAGTCAAAATCTTGAATACACCACGACTCATTAATTATTTTCTCACTCAACTAAACTTTCAACGAACATCAATTAATAAATCATCTTTATCCATATATTTTTGTTTTCCATGGAAACGAGAACTTCATGACATCAATTTATTTTCAGCTTTTAACATCACTTGAAAAAGATAAGTATATAAAATAAGCTAAAAAAGTCTTGAAAAAAAAAATTGTCGAAAACAACCACTTCATAATTGTAATCTCAACCCAACACAAACTTCTGAATATATAACGCCCAAAAACAACCAAAATTCCTTGTGTGAAACCCAAATCCTTCTGGTAGTAATTCCAGCTACTAAGCAATACACCACCAAAAAAAAAAAAAAAAGGAAGTGCAGTGAATGGGGCTGCTCCTCCCTTAACCAAAAGTCTCATTTTCAAGCCTGGATATGGAAAAATAGGCCCAACCTAAGTTGCTCGGACTCTCCAGGAATCTGTTGAACCCCGCACCCCGCACCGTCGGAATACATGATGCACAGGATCCGACACCGCCGCCAATCGAATTTCTGAAGGCAGCACTGAAAGCAAACATACGACCCAACTCAAATACAGACTAATCAAGCTCCAATGCAGGTATCAAAAGCAATACTATAAAACAGCTTATAGTACAATCAATTAATATAAATCCCTCAAACTACAAATTACCTTAAAAAGATGAATCAAATCAAACAAAAGTCCACTTTTTTCAAAACATAAACTTCATAAATACTTATCATCTAACATTTATCTTTCACCATTAAACACAACCTAAACAACAACAAAAAAATGAAAAATTTAAGCTAGATTTGAAGTCTTTAAACAAAATTACAAAAGTCAACCGCTTCAAATTATGTATCCAAGTCCAAAAAAAGATCCATAATTGCCCAAAAACAACATCAACCCAAAAGCAGAAACTAAGCAATAGATTCAAATATTACACTAAAAGTAGTATTTCTTACCTCAAAATATGAACCAAAACAAAAGTACACTTTCTGAACCAGTAAAGATTTGCACAAACAAAAAGAAATACTAACAAAGAAACCATTTTTATACATTCTTGCGCGCTCACTTCTCCACCTCACAGTTATCCCGCTTCCTGCTCATTTCTTCCTCGACTCTCACCCGCTCCCTCCCGGCTCTTCCTTTGCCCGGGTTTCACAATGCGTGTCCTTTTCCGTAGTCGGTGTGGTCCTGATTTGCCGGCGGACGCCGCGCGCCGCTCCGGTGTAGCTGCCAGCTTCTTCTTGTCACCAGCCATTCACCAATTGCTGCTTCGAATCATGCTTTTGTGGATACCACTATCTCATTTTTTTGGGTGAAAAATAACCACTAAACGCCCGTTAAGTTCCTGAATTGTGAAAGCTAAACCGTGCTCCAAAAGTCATCATGGTACAGAGCGTCGAGCCCAGGCACATACCAATTATTAGCTCTGAAACTTGCGATCAGGATTTAAAGCTCCAACTCACGTACATACGATTTATGATGCCGATCGAATGTTATGGTTTTATTAGGGAAGAGCGAGGAAGAGAGAGAAGAGAAGAGGGAGCGAGGGGAGGAAAGGGGGAGAGGAAAGTATTAATCTGTGATCGTATATAAGTGACGAAGCAATAACTCATGCCGTTGTTGCCGCTTTTCTAAAATCAATTGGTCGACTAAATCGTCATTTACACCCACGTGTAGACTGCGCCTAATTCTCTCCTGTGAACTGAAATAACTTACGGATTCGGGGTGGGCTTTAATTGGTTTCCGAACAGGGGGGCGAAGGGGGGCGGGACCGAGAAAAAAGAGGGAAAGCAGAAGGCGGGAGGGAAGGGAGGGGGGGGGGGGGACAAAAGGGCGAGGAAAGCGAACAAAAGGGAAGGAAGAGCACGCCAGCACCAGACGAGACGAAAGCGGTAAGGGAGGACGGGCCGGAGAAATAAGAGAAGGGAGAAGCGAAATAAAGAAAGGGGCGGGGGGGGGAAAGAAGAGGGGGGAGGAAACACGGGGGGAAGGGAACTGGGGGGCGGCAGGGGAGGGAGAGAGGGACGGGGAAGGGCAGGCGGAAGGGGGAGGATAGAGGTGATCTCGGGGGGGGAGGGAATTCTTTTAAAAAGAAGTATATTTCCCTATTTCTCTTTTCATTTTTAAATTATATTCTTGTTTATTTTTTATTTCTTACATTATATAGCAGTTAAAAGCATTATACCATTTTTAAAACTTTCCCTTTTTTAAATATTTCGCCAGCTTTTAAAAAATAAAATTGTGATCCTATAATTATTAAGTGTCCGGTTCAGACAAAAAAATATTCAATACTTATGTGTGAATATATATTATTATGTAAAGGTAGGACGTTTGAAAAAATTATAATTTATTATTAATAAGCCATTTTACTCTGAAAAAAATTTAAAGAAACGAATATACGATCATAAGTGAAAGAGTTGACACTGTCTATATCGTAGCCTTGGTTTACGAGATGCTTATGCTTTATAAGTCTATGAGAGACAAAAACTTACAAAAATAACAATGCATTAAGCATCATGCGAGTCATGAATGATAATAACGTGCAAATTGTGTCATAAATTATATACTAGAACACTCGTTATCACTACCTTGCCTCAAAGGCCAATACTTAGCCCCAAGCAACCTTTAATTTACTAAATTATGTCTCGTGAATAAAAGTTGACATTATTTTATCGTGTCTTAATTTATCAGATGCTTTATAAAGATCGAAAACTTAAATTAACAAGATACGCATCATGGGAAAGACTTGACATTATGTCTTGATTTAACAGATGTTGTAAGTCTCGTCTTAAAGACAATTTTGCTCTACTTAAAATGGAAAAAATGAGTTATTTTTTCTCAAAGACAAAATTTATATTGAGCGCATCAAAAAATCAAAACCATTGGGACACCTTATATTTTTGGATACATAAAATTGACAACTAATAAATTAACTAATGTCATATGAATTAAGATGTCAACTAAAATTAAACTAAAATATTTCTTTCATAATGAAAGCTTTTCAATCGTTTTCATAGTGTCATTTTATTATTGCTAGTCCAATTAAAACTTCGATTCGTGACATGCTGCAGCCATGAGAAAATAAAGTCGAATACTGATACAAAGCACGAAGTTTTGAATCTTTATACTACAAAATTATAGGGTCACAAATGTAAAAGAATGCGACGGAGGTGAACTGTACATCCAATCCTCTTTTACACCCCTCCACCACCCATCCCTTTCCTACTACCTTCCCTTTTTTCGAGCTTAAAATTGATAATATTTTGACTATACGTTCTATGCATATGATTTTCATATAATTTTGAAAACTTAAGATTCCAAGGATGTATTTTGTATTTATCGATAACAAAAGAAAGTATAATATTTATGATACTCCTTCGCAACCTATAATGATTTTAAATTATTGTAAATTTGTTAAATCAATTGAAACGAATTTCTCCCCTCTTTTCTCTTTTTTGAGAAAATAGAAGAACGTATATATAACAATATTAAGATGACTTGCCGTTAGATTGTCCCACATTTTTACTACGCTATTGAAAATTTATATAATTATATGATATTATTTTAATTAATTAAGTTTCCTTATGTGGGAGGAATCGCTTGATCGCTTCGTAAATTAGATAATTCCCATCATTAGTTTACATTTTTATAATGCGATTTATAGAATACTAGGCAAACAACATAACACAATAGCCACCATAATATAATTATAAAGGTTTGACGTTAGGGTTATGGCAGCTCGCGCCCCGGATCTCATACTTAATTAATGAGTATATTCTTTTATATTGATCAAAATCTATAGATTATATATATGCCCTTCTTTAGTATCTATTATAGATTATCATCTAAAATTTATCATTATTTAATATTACGATTATTACCTATTCACTTTAACCTCTGCCATTAATCTTACATTCACAATAATATGGAAATCTCAGAATAAAATAATGAGAATTCTAAATATTTCATTAATGTGGTGGCATATAACGGCCTGTACGTGAGCGCGCCCATGTAGAATTGGTATAATATGAAATAGAATTATCACAAGTTGTTATCAAAATTCAATAATTATCAAGACAAAGCAAGAAAGCGAGCCTAATGGCAACTATCTATCCGAAATAATATACAAGTATGAGCAACCTAATCGCCCATAAAGATTCGCCGTAAAAAGTATAATAGGTCAATAATCTTAAAAATTTATAACATGAATATCACTTATTAAAATTTCATACGCAGTTGAGGTTATCTTAAATCTGTATATACTCATCTGAATAATAAAAATTCAAAATTGTTTACTCATACTTTTATTTTTTTACCTTTGCTTTTTCGTCTAAAACTAGCGAATAAAACAATTTAAAGTGTATATACAATAAGCCACTAATTTTCTAATAAAAAGTATTAAGATTGAAATAAGGCAAAGAAAAAAATTTAATAATACATGCATTGAAGCCTATTGCCAATTATCAATTGCAGTTTTATCGCCAACTCTCAATCGCGCATACCGCGAATATCTCATTTGTTTTCTTGAAAAATATATAGCCTGGAGGTGAATACACTTATTGACATTTAGTTGATAGTTTTAAAAAAATATAAAATAATTGACAGCCCCTACTGTTGTTTGTATTATTACGCATGCAGCTATATAATTAATATAATCCTCAATCATAAATCTTATGTATATAGATACACATGAACAGCAATTTATAAATAAAACCATTAGAATTACTTGCCCCTAATTAACATTTGATCTAGAATAATTCTATCGCAACAATATGTCAAGAATAATTATGACGAAGATTTTAACTATATGAACAAGCTTCTAGCAAATATATTGATCACTATAAATGTTTTTTAATTAAATGGAATGGTAGGAGAAAGATAAACAGATGAAAGGAAGCAAGAGAACTTTGTCAAAAGCGAATAAGTATTATCAATAGAGCCATCGATTGAAGAATGATTATTTTAAAATTTTGTCTAGTTTTAAATATTAAGTGTTTATAAATACTGAAATTCTTACTGGATATTTGTTTTCTCATCGAGTACCATTATTGATTATTGGAGCCTCAATTAAAATTCAAATTCGCCCCCCCTCCTTTGTTTTTCATGCTTGAAGTTCACAATAAGAATAAAATGCTCCCTAACAAAGATAAAGACATATCCAGCAATAGTACGAATCATGAAGCATAATAATTACAGATAAAGAAAGACTTACTACTACGACAATCTTATTAATTAATGTGCCAGATAAACTCTCATCAGAGTCTTCTCAGTCTTTCTTAGATGAAATACACCATAATAATTTAATTCACTCCTATTAACATAATCGTAAAAATGTAAAAGCACAAGAAATACACTAAATAGTTGACGCCATTTAACACCAACTAATATAATTATCAATAATGAATACACATATGGAGGATTGTGTCTAGAAATAGATAATGACCATGATAAGAAAGAGGATTACATGATACTATTGATAGGAGACACATTTGACAGGCAATTAAAATTTAATTTTGATTGATGCCTTAATATTATTATAATTATGTGGTTAGTAAAACTTTAACGCCAATAATCTAGACCCAAATAATGCCTAATATATCAAATGATTACTATAAGATTTGAACATATTATAAAAAATAGTCTATAATTTAAAAATCAAAATAACAGCTTTAAACAAAATAAAACAATATAGTAAAAATAGAATGAATCAATTTATAGCCAATTTCACTAACATAATATATATAACATACACATGTTTTTTACTACGATGCTACAATCAGATAGCACATAGCCCCCTACTACCGCAATATAGATTCGCCCTTGGCTGAGACGTCACTGTATGAATTAGTATACCTACGCCTAAGTCAGCATTGCGACCATGATTATGTTGGAATATATTTAATGCCGGATAGAAGGTTAGACCGACGCTTTTTGCAGCATATCCAGACTTTGTCACTTATAAGCTAAATGCCGTAAGTTAGGATTTCTAACTTACGACTTATTTTTGTTATTTTGTAGTTAAAATAAGTACTTATAAACACTTTTTAACTTTACCCCAATCACTTTAAAACTATTTAAAAACTATTTTGGCTTAAAAGCACATAAAATAACAAGTCAATTCAAACGAATACTTAGTGTTACATTCACACTAGACTCAAAAATCAAGAGTACTGTATCGAATTAATGTCAATTCTATTGACATGACAATTCAAAGCTGTAATATTACATTCATTGACTAAGAATATCAAAATTCCCCCTCCCCCCCCCCCCCATTACACCGCCCCCCCGTAAGCAAAATAAGCTACATACAAGAAGGATTACACAAATTAAACGATAAGTTAAAGTAAAATAATACTCGATAAACATCTACACCATCAAATGATAGGTAATTAATAAGCGCTCAATTACGTATCTTCGATGAAAAAGATGTATTAGCTCCACAATTTAATGAAGAGAGAAAAACTTTTAATTCAAAATAATTCAAAAAAAACATAATCAGCGCGGCTACACCATTTACTATACCCACAGTTCAAATTAATACTGGTAATTTTTCGGAAGACAATATTACATAGCCTTATCTCAACCGAATTAATTTAACCCAGGCATATCAATTTATCCCATTTTTCACCTATAAATAAGCGAGACTCTCGGTTTAACAAAATCTCACAATTCGAAATTTCGAAACTTTCAATTTCTCCCTTTTTTAGGTTTTAGAAACGGCCGTCTTGATAACGCCGTCCTTCTAATTACTCTTCATTTCGTTGAATTGTAGCCACGGCCCTTCGCAATTTTTTCAATTTCTATATCGAAAATGAAAGAAGAGCTAGCCTGGTTAGTATCCACATTGGCTAAGGCCGGTATTACCGCGTCGGAATGCTGCTGGCCCCGAACTTACTGCTTCGAGAACACGCCGCCATTCAAGTATATTAATCTTCTTTTTAGTCTTGAATTTTTTAATCGGATTCGCTCAATGTGACATTGCTTAGTATTCGTTAGAAATAAGATGAAGTCATATTCAGCGATTAGGCCTTGAAATATTTGCCTATTAGGCGCTTAAGGTATATAAGAGGTTTAGCATGAACATGTGGATTTTAGGTAGATCTGATTGATTATTTACGATTATGTGAGTGTTTTTCAGTAGATCTGATAGAATGTAGACTGTCCGATTGATATAAAATGTGAAAAAAATGCTACAGTTCTGGTTGATGATTTATCACTGGTAATGTATGTGTTTTCAGTAGATCTGGTAGAATATTTTAGGTATAGATTTGATAGCTGTCCGGCTGAATTCAAATGTGAAAAAATGTTGTAGATCTGGTGGATTACTTATAGATATAGGTTTGGTAACTGTCCGGTTGATTAAAAATGTGATAGATCTGATTGACATATAGTATCTAAAGAGGTTGCCTGCTGTAGAAATGTGAACATTTTAAAAGTAGATCTGTAGGGATATACGGTGGTTAGATCTGTAGTGTGATTTAAAATGTGGAACTGTTTCGGTAGATCTGATTGAATTATTTAATGGTTGAAATCATATGAATCCGATTGTTAAATAATTTGTTGTTTGGAACTTGTTGATGTTTAGGTTAGATGATCCTGGAATGCTCTAATGAAATATGTTATTGTATCAATTCAGTTTACATGCGTGTGTTGTACTTTAGATTGAGTGGGTCCTGATGTTGGATATATTATATCCTTGGTTAAATCTGTAGATGTATGGTTGTGCTTGTTCACATGATTAATTTTGAAGTGGGTGTATATTTGTAGTATATTTTATTTGGCGTCTCTTATGTTTGAGCTGATGTATGATGCTCCATTGATGTTCCTTGGTTATATTTCTATGTGTTGACGGCTTTTCCTGGAACTTTCTTTTTCCAACTTGTCGTCCTTGGACTAGTTTGGTTTATTGTGTTCTGCTATGAACTTTAATTGTTTCCTTGTGGTTTAAATTTTATGGATCTCCAGCAGCTTGTTATGATTTGCTAATATTCTTTCTTTTGTTTTCCAAAGCCTGATGGCCAGATGCCAGGTGACAAAACTGTTGGAGGGGGTGATGATGCATTCAACACCTTCTTCAGTGAAACTGGAGCTGGAAAGCATGTTCCTAGAGCTGTCTTTGTAGATCTTGAGCCCACTGTCATTGATGAAGTGAGGACAGGAACCTACCGTCAGCTCTTTCACCCTGAACAACTCATAAGTGGCAAAGAAGATGCAGCCAACAACTTTGCTCGTGGCCACTATACCAGTAAGCTAAACTCCTCACCAACTCTTACTCAAATAATTTGGTTTTAAAAGCTGATAGTTTTCTTTTGTCTCCTTGTAGTTGGGAAAGAGATAGTTGATCTCTGCTTGGATCGCATCCGAAAGCTTGCAGACAACTGTACTGGTCTTCAGGGGTTCCTTGTCTTTAATGCTGTTGGTGGTGGTACCGGTTCAGGTCTTGGGTCACTTCTGCTGGAGCGTCTCTCAGTTGACTATGGAAAGAAATCCAAACTTGGTTTCACAATTTATCCCTCACCACAGGTCTCAACTTCTGTTGTTGAGCCTTACAACAGTGTCCTGTCAACTCATTCTCTACTTGAGCACACTGATGTGTCAATCCTTTTGGACAATGAAGCCATCTATGACATTTGCAGGCGCTCATTGGACATTGAGCGCCCTACCTACACCAATCTCAATCGCCTTATCTCACAGGTAATGTAGAAATCTATATTGGTGTTTGGAATCAATTAGCTCCAATTAGCTGGTACTAATGTTTTGCAACCTGTGCAGGTTATATCTTCTCTGACAGCTTCTTTGAGGTTTGATGGAGCTCTGAATGTTGATGTGAATGAATTCCAGACAATCACTTTGTCCCCCAAAAAAAAAATATCCCAGGATCATTTTTAAGCTTTCAATCATTGCCCCCGTCATTTCTGCTGAGAAGGCCGACCATGAGTCAGCTTTTCAGTTGCAGAATCACTACCAGTGGCCTTCGCGCCATCTTCTATATGGTTAAGTTGACCCCTCGCCATGGCAAGTACATGGCTTGCTTTCTCATGTTCCGTTGTGATGTGTGCCAAAGGATGTTATGCTGCTGTGGCCACCATCAAGACTAAGTCGCAACACAACCATCCAATTCTTGACGATGGTTTCCCCCACAGGAGTTCAATGTGGTATCAACTATCAGCCACCAACTGTTGTTCCTGGGGGTGACCTTGCTAAGGTACAGAGGGCTGTGTGCATGATCTCCAACTCAACAAGTGTTGCTGAGGTCTTCTCACGCATTGACCACAAGTTTGATCTGATGTACGCCAAGCGTGCTTTTGTGCATTGGTATGTCGGTGAGGGTATGGAGGAGGGTGAATTCAGTGAAGCACGTGAAGATCTTGCTGCCCTTGAGAAGGATTATGAGGAGGTTGGTGCTGAAGGTGATGATGAAGCAGATGGTGAAGATGACGAGGAGTACTGAGCAATGATGTAGGCTGTAAAATGCCGGTCTGTTTTTATTTTCTTCAGTGTCTTTATGTTGTACTAGTAAAAACTTTTATGTGGGTTGAATTCTGTTGGTGTTGAAACATGTGTTTGCACTTTGTGCTCTGCACTTTTCTTTGTATGACTTCTCATGGTATTTTTTCTACATTTCGTTGAAGTACTCATCATTTGTAGAATCTATAGCTGTTACCAATTTGTTTCGTCTGTCTGCTTAACCCCGGTGTGTCAACATCTGTTTTCTTACCATGCTTATGTTATGCACCTAAGCCATCAAGTTAAAATCTCATCGCGTTCTCTATGTGTTTTCTCTACTGATTGTTGCTCAACAAAATACCACAGCCAGTAGAACAACTAATTATAGAAGATTTAGACACACACTTACCTTCCCAAGTGATAAGAAAATACTTTTTCAGGCAATTTGAAAGCAATAGATGAGATTGAATCAGACAAGACGTTGTGTTAGTATATTAACACAATCCTCCCCCGAAGAATTTTGAACTCCTATTCTGTCTCTTTTGTTGCATTTTGTTGATTCACAATCCTTTAGTTTTGGCTATCCATATCTTAGAAGTTTTTGAATACAATATCTCTCTTTTTCATTGCTTTAGCTTCTGCTTGTAGTTTATCACCCTTTTCATCTCTCACACACAAACTCCGTGAAGCTCCATCTATGTTCACACTGTACATCTTCTTTGATCAGTATGATAGTTCGACTACAGATGAAGTCTGTTGGAAGTATGTGGTATTAGGCCCTCAATTGTGTTCACTTATTCAACGATAAGTAAGAGTTGCCTTGTTGAGCTTTGCACCAAATATTCTCTTTACATTTAATCATCTACTGATAAGTGAATGGAACTCTTTCCTAGGTAGCTAGTAGGTATCTCAGCAGCACTGAAAAATAGATTATTGAACTAACTTCTTGATGCAATCCACTACGCTCTTTCCATTATGTCCGCTAAACATTTTTAACTTGTCAAAGTATCAATAACCAACCTTATAGACTGTCCATTTTTGGAACGTTTAAGCATTTGATCCTTAATTGGAGTAAAATCTAAATGCAATTTGGATATTTTCTCTTACCTATACAGGATGAGAGAAATATCAATCACTTACAAAAGGGATACAGATATCGAAAAATGAACTTGTATAGCACAATATAAGATCATCTGTCGTAATCTGCAGATCAGCACTAATGCAGCAAGTCACAAAAAAGATGTAGGAAAATCAATATCTGATGTGATTTAAACAATTGAATTGTTCAAAACCGACATCTAAGAAAATAGAAAACTGGTTTGCAGTCAAACACGGAGAAAAAGTTCAAACACTGAATATATAGATAGATCTCTTCTAAAGGGCAAAAATCTCTTCTCAAGCTCAAAATACTCATTCATCCTCCTGGCTGCGCAGCCTGGCGAGCTTGTTAGTTATAACCACATCAAGTTGGGCTGCTCGCTCCACAATTTCTTTCCTCTTCTTTGTGGACACATTGTGTGCAATCTCTGCACAGTAAGTTCTGTGACACAAAAATGTGATCACTTGACAGCAAAGATAAAAGACGAGAGAAATCTCTGTGTTCAAATGATTAGGAAGGAAAACACTATACTTGTTGCATTACCTGTTGTGCATCATCAGAATCTCAAGCTCACTTGCATTGTGCACAACAAACTTCTTGAATCCATTGGGAAGATAGTGACGGGTCTTCTTGTCGGACCCGTATCCAATGTTGGGCATCAAGACACATCCCTTGAACTTTCTTCTAACTCTAGAATCAATACCTTTTGGTCGGCGCCAGCTTGGCTGTATTGATAAATTCAATAGTTAGTTTCATTTGGTGAGCCATGTGGAGTTCAAATAGAGTAGATGAAAGGGAAATGCCTGACAGAGATTGCTAGCTACAAACTAAACCAATTAAACAGCATGATGCTATGAACAGCCAACTAATGACACAAAATATGTTATACATAAAGTTCAATGGTTCTCATTTCTCTAACAAAGTTCAGAGAGGGTCAGAGAACGGGGTAATAGAAGTCAACAGGAACTAAAACTGTTGCCGTAACTGTTTAGTATTATAAATCTTCCTTGAGATGAAATGCATAGCAATGAGGTAGTTATGTTCTTGTGTGTGTGTAGCCACAGGAAGTCACACTTCTTTCCTCTGATGTCTCATAAAAAAAAAAAACTGTCGGGTTTTCTTAGGGTGCAATCTACTATCGAAACTTGCAAAGTCGGGTCGCGGGGGGGGGTTATCTGTCAGACAAAATGTCTCCCCCAAAGGCGCATTTTCATTTTTAAACGGGAAAAAGCAGAATTACTGGAAAAGTAAGTTGTTAATATCCTCGGGTGGGGTGGGCGGGAATGTCGCACTTCAGGTGTGAAGTTTTGTGGTTTCTCAAATGATCATTACTTGTAGACACAGACATGTATAAACCGCACATGTACAGTTGTCTATTCTCATTGCTCGAGCCACTTCGTGTCGGCTCTGTCGTCCATAGACCCTGGACGCGAGAGACATAACGTAACCTCGTGTGGCGGCTGCGGGCGGGTAGGCCGCATTTCACTCTACACAGTGCTCAAACCTATATGATAAAGATACTGGCACATACCAAATTTTCATCACCGAGAGATGTGTACATGTATGTACCATCCTGTCTTCTATCCTTCACTAGCGCTGTTGTATAGTTATGCGCTTACACATTCAGTGTCTACGTTTGGCTGCCCACCACGGGCCAGTCGTACCAATGCTCGACGGTAAGGACACCTGCGTATTGTCCATCCGCATATCTCTAAGTGCCACAACTTGCTCAGAGTTTCTATCCCGACTCTGACAAGGAACGTTCCTACAACAGCAGCCGGATTCGCCTGGCCGAAAGACGCCCAACAATCTATGCCAATAGAGATCATAAGGTAAGTGCAGTGTTCTGATACATCATTGATACTGCCCACACGTACACTTTTTCTGGATAAACAGGACTCACTCACCGCCGAGTGCTCGGCACCGTGATAGCCCCCCTTGAATCCCCATTTTGCATAAACAAATCACACAGCAAAAACTACAGTACTTTCAGTGTTACTGTTTGCATAAACAAATCACTCTACTCCTCACGTACATTATTTGAATCAGCTTACTAGCACCTCAACTAATCATTACACAAACCTATCAACCAAAGTTTGGCAGATGAACTCAAATTGAACTTCATTGAGGTAAACCCCTGGCTACATCTCAATAACTCACTTACTTCCCAATATTAAACTCATATGAACACTCATTTTACTAAATAAAACAAATCTAAAAATCATTTTCATATGACTCTTCACATAAACTGAATACCAGTACAAACAATAGAACATAAACATATCCAAATTCGATTTCTCAACGTATTAATTTCAATTCTAAACACAACCGCAATTCAGATCAGCTTGATCACAAGCCACCTAGTAATTCAATAACCTACTAATTCGGTGAACCAAAACCGACAAAATACATCAGATGAACTCACAATGAGCTCCATATAGACAAATTTCTCCAACATCTCAACAATTCAAACTAGTAACACTAAGGCGCAGAACAAAGTCATACAAACACGTGCGTTTCTCAATCAATAAAACAAAATATAAGCATGATTGAAAAATCAGGAATACTGAAACAGAAAAAGTACCTTGACAGTGATTCTGCGGTCACATTGAGGCCTTTTGAACTGTTTAACCCTCTTCTTCACTAACGTAATGTTTGGTCAACACTAGGGTACCCGCCGGCCCATTGCTGATCATATTCGCACCTAACTTCACCACTTCCTGCAGGATTTACACATCTTTATCGCGATGTTAATGAATTATTTTGAACCCACAAAACATTCCTCCATGCCTCATCTAAGAGCACAGGAAATAAAGCACCTACAAAGTGTAAACAAGCATTAGCCTACGACTCGCTCACATCTTACTCACACTGGAAGTAGAATAACTCAACGCGCGGTGCTGTCTACTGGTTAACATTGTTCGGCCTCGTCTTGTTGTAACGAACTCATCGAAGTTTGATAGCATGGGTCCGCGCCATATCTTCTTACACAGAAGGGGGGAAAACTGTGTTTTACTTTCCTAGCCGGGTTTAGAGAATCGTGGAGTTCCGTCTTCCACAAACCTACTAATATATTTTTTTTGAATCAATTAAACAATTACTTTAACTTTTACACTTAGTCTCTTTATTTTTTGCTCTACCTAGAACAATAAATACCCATTCACATAGATGAATACGCACAATCTATTCTTTAGCTCGAATCATGGTAAGCCCCCCAAAAAAACATATCCATTGGAATTAATCTCATAACGTCATACGCTCTATCGCTCTTCCTTTGGTTCTTATATATAATGTATCCATCAGCCACACAATGATTCCACCTCCCTGCATTGCCTGTCCTAATATCACACACCTAGTAGCCTGCAACACACTAATTCTAAATATCTTGACCCAGGAACCTTATTTTACATGGTATCTGACAGAACCTTTACTCTATTCAGCGCCATTAGGGCTGATGACCTTTCCAATTTACAGTTGCAGTACTTGAAAAAGTCAGACAGATGCAGGCATTTATACATATATTATTGTTCTAATTAACTATACACCAACGCACCTACTATTATGCGGCCGTGGCTGAGTACACTATTCGCCTTTGCGTGCTGTCTCTACCGTCTAACGCGATATTATAATTAGACCCACTTTCTTTATGACATAGGTCGCACTTTTAATAACAAGACATAACGTTTTTTCGTCCGTACACTCTTTCTTGTGTGCGCTAGCGTGCTCGTATTTGCGCGTTGTGGTGACAAATTCATCCGCCGTTTAGCCTAGCTGTCGACTTGTACACCCATATATTGGACCAACGCCACTGCTAGACCAGTACGTCACTTCGAGCACTCTGTAACGGCAATCATCTGGGTCAATGACGATCTCCTCGTTGCTCCATTTACAACATTTAGCTCTTCAGGTTCACACACACAAGTTGCAAAGACTGCCCACACACATAGAACCGCACATGTGCGCACCCTACTATAATTGTGTAAGCAATTTGCTGCGTAGCCCCCCAGGTAGATGGTATCATAGTCGCCTGCACAGCCTATCAACGCCCCCCGGACAGCCGAAGCTTCACGTTAAATCCAGAACGTATGCGAGTTACTAACTATCGGTCTAGTAGCCTGTGTTTGCCGTAACAAACTTTACCTGATCACACATTACCTGCCTTGCAGTACTCGACGACACACATGCCTAATGAAACCCCATAAATGGGATCTAATGAGGGTATAATGTACGCATACTTCATTACTATTTTGTAGAGTTAGAAAAGTTATCTCTAAAAGACTGTTGGCTCGATTATAACAAATCATAATAACTGTGAAAATATCTCAGTTTTGAACTTGCACATACGTGCAACAATGGTTATCGGATGACTTTTTCATCCCAATTTCAAACTTACCTATGCTACGGTTTTGCAACCATCAACGGGGCCGCGGAGCGTCACACGTGATGGGTATGGTTTTCAAGTCGAAGACTCAATTAATGATAAGATACAGTTCATCAATCCCAATGTCACGTGACAAACATTTTAGGTACCATGATACTCCAATTCTCTAAGTTTTTAAAATATTGCTATCTTTGTTGAAGCGTTAGCCACATAATGAACTAATTAATCTTGAGGTAAAAAAATGTAATTACCCGAAGGTCATTTTTGGGAATTTTAAATATATGTACTTGAGTTTAATTAATTGATTAGTTTATGGGCGAAAGGATAATTTATTTAAGACCCTATACCATTTAGGACCTATTTAATAAAATATGTGGGTAAACACCTATCACTTTAAGTACTTAAAATAATTCTAAAATATATTATATATAAAAAAATATGGAAAAGGAGGAATTTGCTTGTGGCGGCGACTTTGAACGAGTGCAGGGTAAATGTTGCTTGAATTGCTACGTTCAACATTATATATTATATATCATATATATGCAATAGGCAATTATGGTAGCGTTTTTGAATGAGAGCATGACTACTGTATTAATCAAATCTTTACAATTTAATATATTTTATAACTTATCTATTGGTGGAGTGTCAAAAAAAATAAAAAAATAATCTTAACAATAATCAATACATTGGGCATTTGATTGCCACGATATGATCCCCAATACTATCTGGTGTTGGACAAGGGTTTGGATGCAGGAATACATCTGCAATAATTGTTTTTTTTCATTTCATAAAAAACTGGTCGATTTTAATAATATTTTTTTCTTCTTTATTTATTTTTCTTTTCTTCTGTTTACATTATAAACTAAGATATTATTAAATTGGGTTGTTGGAAGGTGATTGGAAAGGAGGGAAAACTCTATGTTAAAAAGTTGTATTTTAGAAAATTTGAGAATGTATCAGGAGGGTGACCTCTACTGTTAAGCCTTTTGACTAGAACGGAAGTATTGGAGAGTACATTTGACAGAAATACCTTACTAATATTTGTTAGCATATTATAAGTTGAGTTTGTTATACGAAGATAGCTAATAATTGTTGGGTGAATTATGTAGAGTTGGTATAAAAAAAAAAGATGGGACTTAACCTTAAACTTGGAAACTTGAAAAATATAATAGTTTTGAAAATGTTAGTTTGGTTCAAGAATTACGAACTTGATTATTAATTTGGGGTAATGTTTTAGGTCCAGGTTAAACCATACAGTGTGAGTGGTTTGTTAGTTTTGAAACCTTATTGTGAATATCTATACTTAATAGATTACCATTGGTTTGGAAGCTCAACGGAAAGGGAAGGGCTCAAAGTCCAACAGTACATTATTCGATGGCTAAGGCAAGTGGATATTCTAAACTCTTTTAGCGTACGAAATTCGTGTCTTTCTTTGTGTGATGTTGATAATGATTTGGAGACTTTTTGTTTATTTGTGGTGTTTGTATTCTTGTTGTAAATTGTGCTTGGTTATCCCCTGGTTATCCCCGCCATTTTCATTTGAGCATGTCAAATTGCATTGTATCTTTATACATGGTTTGGGTAAGAGGATGATGTACTATTTTTTAAAAGGGTCGTATCGGGCGCGCCGCGATGGAATATTATATTTTGGGGACGATCGCGCGCCGCGAAGGTTCACTATTTTATCGAGGGATCAGTGTCGTTCGCCGGCGCGGCTATGCATGGTACAGATATGTCCCTCCATGGTCCCGGCCTGAGATACAGCGGGTGTTATCGTTAGGAAAGACATGCATCACGTTTGACTTTCCTCTATGGCATTGCCACAGTTTGTTATTATTGATGAACTTGAACATGTGTTTTGGCTGATCTTGTGATTGTTTTCTCTGTTGAAGCTTGTGCTGTGAATATTGTAGTTGTTATTGAGAATGTGTAAACTGATAGAGTGTGTTATTGAGTGTGTGTTTGGAAACTGTTACTGTAGCGTTGAGGTTTTAGAATAGGCCCGTAGGGGTACCCGTATTTTATTCACTTAACTTTGTTTATAGGTTTTGCTTGTTGGTACCCTGCTTGGTTTGGGTACTCACTCCCTTGCTTCATAAATTTTTGTAGGTTACGACCGGATTTGTTTGTGATACCTTTCCATCTTCTGGTTTTCCGAGGCATATTGTGGAGAATTGTGAGTGCTGTTTTGGTCAATCTCAAGCGAACTTTCCCTTCCCCTACTCCAGTTTTATGACTTTGTTTTTACTTGAAAACCAACTTCTCATGCTAGAAACTTTTCTATTTATTTCAAATTCTAATATTTGACATTAGAGGCGTGTGCAACGGTACCAACCTGGTTTTGGGGATTGAATAATATGACTTGTTTCATAATAGAAATTGTTTATTGATTGTCATTTACTTCCACCATCTTGTTAGATATTGGGTTTTAGGCTGACTTGTCTTGGTGGGATAAGACGAGTGCCATCACGTCCATTTTTGGATCGTGACAAAAACTATGCCTTTAAGTTGGTTTATTTAATTGAACGTTAGAATAAATAGATAAAAAAGCTATTAATTGATTTATTTAATTAAACATTAGAATAAATAGATAAAAAGTTATGAATTGCACCACAAAAATACATGAATGCAATTTTTATATAAAAATTTTATCATCTCCAAACTATCATCTCCAAACTAAGTGTGTGTGCCTTTAAGTATAAAGTTATCATCTCATATTTTAAACTTTTATCCTAACATATACATGACCAAAGAATATCTATTACCTACTAATCACAAAAAAATTAAAACGAGTTGTGTGTCGTTAAGATGATGTGTGGTTAATTAATGTTATCAGAATAGATATTAAGAAAAAGACTAGATATTTTTTGAGATATTAAAATGATAACTAAAAACAAAAATATATTTAGATAAGTCCTCCTAACACATAATATTAGAACCGTCAAAATGGATTGGCTCGCTAGGCCGGTCCAATCCAACCATTGAATTAAATGGAGTTGAGCTTAATTTTTTCAATTCATTTAGAAACGAGATTTTTTAGCCCAACCTCATTTGGTCCGCTACCTTCTGCGTGGGTTCGTAGGCCCCACATGTCCGCTGATGCGTACAGGCTTGTGGGCCCTCACCTATACCGTAGCAGAGCTGTCCGCCAGAGTTAGGTGATTTAAAAGTGACATGCGTCCGCGGAGGCTTGACTTATGTGTTCAGCAGCATGTACGCCGTTAAAAATATTTATTTACCAAGTAGTGTGTTTTCTCACTTGTAAATATTTGAAGCAATACATATTTGTTTAATCATATCAAGAATGACCTACAAAAAACCAAGCGAGCACCCCAGAATACGTAAATTCAGCGTTGTTAGGTTTACATATCTATTACATTTTAGGGTCATAAGCGTACTAAAAAAATTCCATTAGCCCAAGTCCCATTACAACTATGAATCTTTTGATCTCTTTATTTACTTTTGTTTTTTACGGAAAGGGCTACAAATAACCCCGAAGTATTGAAAAAGGTAACACAATTACCCCCCCTCCACCCTATTAGCCCTCAACTCCCCTTCACATCCACCTTTGGTCCAAATTTACCCTTCATTAACGGACAAAATTAAAAATAAATAAATACATTTTTAATTCACTGGCACTCAACCATGGTTAAAATTAAATAATTCAAAATAAGTGTAAACCCACCATTTTTAACTAAACCCGCACCACTTGACCCAATTTTTTTTTTAAAAAAACCATCTATCCTAAAATCTTATTCCTCGAATTTTTCACAACTTCCACTAGGACTCCCAGTGTCCTTCTTCTTCTTCATCCTGGCAACTTGAAGAAAATTTGAAATAATTTTGGCTAGTGCACATTTACTTTACTTCGTGAAAAAATGGGAGGCTTGGCAATCCCTCGCCTCACACAGCAAAAAATTGTAATTACATAAATTAGAAGGTCGAATCTTCAAATTACTTCATTTCAGTACAAATTCTAGCCATTAATCGGCCCACTGGACTTTGGGCAGGCCTAGAATCAATTTTTAATTACCACCCCTAATTAAGTAAGACCCCAACTAATTAACATTAGTTAATACAATCTAATAAAACATCAAGACACACCCCAACCATGAAGAGAGTAGAAAATTAGCAATCAATGTTAACGTCAAAGAATGTTTTGAATTCTGGGAAAACAGCCTCAACTTTGTCAATTAAAAAAGAAAAGCCTACAAATTTTATTAGAAGAATCAAGTTTGGCATCCTATGAAAAGTGGGAGCATGAAACTGAAAACTGGGATCCTTAAGCACTTCAGAAATTTTATTTTTAGGGTAATGGGTTTTTTTAAATTGGTCCAAGTGGTGCGGTTTAGTTAAAACGGTGGGTTTAAAATTATTTTAAATAATTAAATTTTAACCCAATGTTGAGTGGCCACGTAATTAAAAAATTTTATTTATTTATTTTTAATTTTGTCCGTTCATGAGTGTTAAATTTGGACCACAAAGGTGGATGTGAAGGGTAATTTGAGGGCTAATAAGGGGATGAGGTGGTAATTGTGTACCTTGCCAATACTTCGAGGGTATTTATGCCCTTTTCCGTTGTTTTTATGTTCGATTTTTCACTTCGCCTTTATTATCTTATATATGAAAAATAATGATCATGTAATGTTTTTTGCTTGAATGAAACTTACGAATATTGTATCTTGGATATTATGTATTTGTTTTGTAAATATACATTGAAATGTATGTAATTCATTAACGTTTATATATATATTTTTTAAAAATATTATCCTTTTTTTATTAGAGGGCCAATTAATCCCAATATGTGGCCCACTTAGAGATGGATTAGACTACTATTTATAGCCCATTTAGATAATCAAATCAACACATTTTAACCCATTTAACTCTTTAGCCCATTAATTCTGTCGAATTGAGTTGAGTCAATGCATTTTGATAGCTCTACTAATATATATACAGAATGAATGTTAAAATTTTGCCCAAAAAGTCTTCTTTCCCTCAGTTTTCTTAATTCCCCATCAAACAACTGAAACCCTAGAAGTTAACAATGAAAATGAAGGATAAAGGATATTCCGCCATGGATGGAACTGCCAGAAATGTGTATGGGAGTACATGTTGCAGATGCCACGAAATGCCAGTTGATATACCAGAGTCTACACAGAGAGTTTTGCACTGGCGAATTTGCAGGGATACGTATCGATATAGGGGATGCTTGGATGGTTGTAGATATGCCTTTCTACTCAGAGAAAGAGGTAATTTTTGGCTCTTGTTTGTTTATCTTGTTTGAATTTTTTTAATTTTCCATAAGAAAGCATGCTTTTTTTTTTTGATGAAGCTAAAATATTTACTGCTAATGCAATAATGGAAGCGCAATAATATTTCTAGTGGCAGCTGATTGGTAGGCCTGTAGTAAACATGCTAATGAGGGTTCGACTAGGAAATATCCATATAATGATCAGGTCCTGTGTAAGTATAATCTACAAAGCGGGACAAGATAGATAGAGAGTAGAGAAGTGGCTGCTGCAGATAGGAGGAACAAATTTGTGATAATTCTCGATTTCCAAGTAAAAAAGGAAATATGTATCTATTTCAATTAGTTATAAATGCATTCAGAGAACACAAGAGAGCAAGGAGGGAGTTGGATACTTTGAATATCAACAAGTTTCCTGAATCAGTTTGTATAAATAAATGTGAGATTTTGATAGGCCATAGGGATTAAGAAAATTGTTTGTTCTGATGGTGCAGCAGGTGGAGGAGCATCCATATGAAGGTGTTTACGGACGCCGATACATGGTTTGTGCTACCTCTCACCCCTTCATCATCTACCTTCTCCCTACGGAAGTCTCCACCACTATCTTTGCGCTTCCTGCATACTGAAATCCCATTCAAGTTCCTTCTGTTCCATTTGCTTTGCTGCCTTCCTCCATGATGCCTCCTCCCTTTCGGCAGCATCTCCTTTTGTTTAAAATTCCCCTCTATCTCACAACTCTCTTGCGTTGCTGATGCTGCTTCCTCCTCCCTTGGTTACTTGTGCCCTCTTTGTTGTAACCTTAATTTCACTTTCTTTTATGTTACTCCCAATGATGCTAAACAAATTACTTTGATTCAATCATACATCTTGGAATCAACTATAACACCATTGAAATCAACCTCCATTTGGCTAAACAGTTGTTTTTCACAGTTACCATTGCTTTTTAAGTCTTTCCAAAATGTTGCCATTATGGCCAGGATTAACGCTGACTTAAGGGTCAAGGAGGCTCTGTCAGCTAAGGCCTAAGCTGCCCAAGTTTTGGATAGACTAAAGAATCTGCTGTTAAATCAAGATCATCAGCTTGCTTTCCAAAATCATGCCCACTCTTGCTTCTGATACTTCAACATGAGCAAAAAGGATACATGAAGTGAAGGATGCTCTTCTCAATGTTCAGATGCAGATGATTGTGATACCCTTGGCGTCTGATGATTAATTCAAGTAGTTGCGATTCTAATCATGCTATATAAATTTTTTCTTTTTCTGTTTTTTTGTGAATAGAGGAATCGAAATTATTCATTCAAACGTATCTATCTCATTGTTATCTGTTAATTTAACAAAAAAATAAATTTTACAAATGAAACTATGATTGGTGTTGAAAGAATCCATCAGGAGTGAAATAGAAAGTGAAACCTTGAGCTCCCAAGCAGTGGAGGAACCATGGTGAAGAATGTGTATCATAGGAGAGTGATTGATACAGACTGATAACTGCTTAATTTTACTGGTCGTACATGAGCAATTGCAAAGGATTAATGACCATTTTTTGTTAATTACTTATGTGCATTCTTTTCTTTTGAAATAGATAAGTTTGTATCCATTCTTGCTATATTAAATTATGTTTTTTAAAGTTAACTAGTAGAAAATCTCATCAGTTAAAGTAAAGTGTGGCGCCACAATATGTGGAAGTTAACAAAATATTATACTTATATAAGTTTAGTACTATATAATCAAATTTCAACATTCCATATGCAATAATATCAGTATTACTCCAAATCCTCGATGTTAAGATTCTCGTTGGGATCATTTGAGTGTCGCTATTTGAAGCACATATTTATTTGAAGTACATACTTCATCCACGAAGCCATGATCCCTCATTTTACATCCATTTAAGCAACGAAGCTTTGACATTTAATAACACTAACTAAACTCAAAGGAAGAATAATTGGAAGGACTAAGGACTTCCTAATTATTCTGTTTGTCATGTTTCGTACAAGACATTTGACTAACTTAATTTTTTTTCTGAAGTATAGGTAAATCTATTTCACAAAAGGCTTAATACATAGTTTACCCCGCTTGCTTGTATCCAAATCCTTGTTACATACCTCTCTTCAGGGAAATTTTTACAAGCAAACATTTTAGACAAACCATTGCTGCCATGTGCACCTGCATAGTTTTACACACAAAATAGGCGAGTGGAGAGCCAAAGAAGTTTCTAAACCTTCATCAGAATGCCGCCTGTCTACTTTTTTAGTATGATTGTCTTTATTGTCAAGAGCATACGCGCAACAAAAACTATTAAAACTGACTTTTGACATCGACAAGAAATAAACTACAACAACAACATTAAATAATAATATTCTTAGTATGGTAGTAATATTCGTAATAGCTGTTCCACCAACTTCTATATGTGGGACTAATACAGACAGAGTTAATACTCATAACTATTTTGGAATTTATACCTTAAGCATCATAAGAAAAGGTGGGGAGAGGAAGAAATAAAGGTTGTGTCTGTACAGTCTCCCAATTGTATATTATTCTTTCTCTTTTGTCTTTAAATACCCATCGGAAGAACTTTTACTAGTAGGGTGAAGAAAAGATTTTTGGGGGATGAGAGATGGCCTATCTATATTGACCCTTCGGGGTGGCCTTATGTTTTGTTCTTGGGACTTCTATGTTGGAGGTCTCAAGTTCGAAATCCTTGCCAGCGAAAGCAAGGGGTTTGCCTTCTGGATCGAGCTCGTCGCACTGGGCTTGCCTGGTGCGGGTTACCCCTCCTATGTGGTTTGTGAGCTATGCCATATGAGCGGAGGTTTTACTTTGGGTAGCAGCTGCGGGTTTCCTTTCTCATAAATAAAAACATACCTATTATAGTACCTCAAGTGGGGTTAAACAAATTTTACCCCTATCATTGGAGGATAAAGAGGCTGTTTTAGATTCTTGGTTAGAGAACATGTTTGAACACGGAGCAAGAGTACAAAGCAATGATGAAAATTATGAAAAAAAAGGCCTGATAGTAAAATAATGTAGTAGATAACAATGTAAATTAGACAACAGTGGTACTAAAGAGTAAAATCAAGGGATAAGATCACACTACCATAAAAATAATAACTGATAAGGAAACATACAGATGCTCCGGACTAGGACCCCGCTATATCACATGCAAGGGGGGAAACGCTCGACTACCCACTGGCCGTCTACCTTAGCCTTTTTAATCCTGAAAACGTCACCGTAGGACTCTCTTTCACAACCCATGTCCCTTCTTAGGGGATGATTACCAATTCCTTCTTTTTCCTCCTCACTAGCTGACCATTCAAAATCCATATGTCTTGGTTCACATTTGCAAGAATGTCCCAGTAAATACCATAAAAATTCAAAAATGTACACCATATTGCCAATAATACTTACAAAGATGGCAACAACACATACGCTAAGTCGTGCTTTTCAATTTTGTCCTGCATCAGCCATGCTTTGTGGGCTGCATCCAACCAAAACATGCAATTTTGCTTGGAGCCCTAGTCTTCTGAATCATTTTCCAAGGCCTGTTATTGTTATTACTAGTCAACTTCCTCAACAGCTAGTGCTAACATGATTTCACTGGGACTTATTTTTCCTTACTGCCTTCCCATCAAACAGTCTTCCGCTACGCTATCCAATGCAATTTCCGTTAGTAATCTCCAGTACATTTCAACTCTTGTCATTTTCTAGTCAAGAAAATTCCTTCTCAACTCTTTCCATTTACAAAATTCCTTCTAAACTGAAAATTGTAGCAATTACCATCCCAAGCATCAGCAACCTCACAACTGTCGTTGATTACGCTGTACAAATCAGGAAAGGCATCAATTTGGAAAGTTGTTATCAATTTTTAATATTAAGAGCAAAATTTGTGGGACCTGTTGTGGGAATAATTGAAAAATATTACTGATTCATCTACAAGACAACTAGCAACCAACTTCTACCTTATCTGAAAAAAAGAATCATTATCCTCCTTAAGCTCCCATCTTGCGGATTTCAATAAAATGAGAGGGAATATACTTTTTAGGCCGCTGTATTTTCTTTTTGAGTTAGTTATTTTGGCAACTTTTTACAGTCCTCTTTGCTTACCGTTACAAAATGTTGTTTCCCTCACTTCCTTCTCCATGCTCCTCCGGAGAAATTAAGGATACTCAAAACTAAACCACCAAACCGCTTTTTTTGATATAACGATCTGCGAAGATAGCATATTGCATGTCTTATCTATTTCTATTGGTTGATAGAGTAAGATAACGTATTGTTTTTATCCTATTGTATATTTGCACTTATCGTATAGGCCAAATAATTGTTCCTAATTATTAGATTAATGAACATTTCTTAATACAAAAGTTCTGTAAGGAACTCTTGAAATTTCATATTTCAGAAGGTCATAATTAAGAGCAACACACATATGGTAGTCCCTCTTTTTTGAGAATGGTGACTTTACTTCTACATATCCACATGTATACTACATCAAAGTGTAGTCCCTCTTCACAAAAGTTGTCACTTAACAAAAACCTAGTATTTTTTTTACAAATATATATCTACATACATTATTAATACATCAAAGTGTAGTCCCCTTTCACAAAATTTGTCACTTTACAAAAACCTACTATTCACAAAAGGTGACGACATCGCATGCATCACATTAGAGATGTTTGCTTTTGTATGATCAGAGGCAAACCACTATTAACCACAATATTTTCCACAATATGTGATCAGTTAGCAATTATTTCTTATTAGTTAAACATGAAGAAGTTATAGAAAAGGTCCGTTGGTGACACTTATCAAAGGAATCAATGATCAATACAACAATGTCAGGAACCTAGATGTGCATGCTCCATGAAATTTACCCCACCAAACTTGCAGAAATGCTTCATGGGAGAATTAATGGCTGAAACGAACCACAAAATAAAAAATAATTATTTCAAAGCTTGATACCACATCACTTTAACTCAATCAAACATATCTCTCTAATATAGTAAAGGACATGAAGGACAATTAATATAGTAAAAACATCCAACACTAGGTAATTACGATGCATCACATCAATGAAAATAGAATGACCTCAATTTATCAACCAAATTTTAACAGTTTACCATATGTTCGTATGTAAGAATTACCAAACAAATTAAACATAAAAATTTTATAGGGTTGAATCATAAAGTTCCAGTGAAGCAGGCAAAGCGTTTGCAGGGGCATATGAATACTTGGTTCCCATAGCATGTCCCCCAGTCTAGTGCCCAGGTCCTGTACATCCTGGTGAAGAATAAAAACTTGTCCAAATCTTTTCAAAACTCATGATTCATTTAAGACTTGCAAATTGTTTAGGAAATGTAAACATAGTCATGCATTCCCTTCGGAGGTGCATTTTGACATTTGGAAAGTATTATGGACAGAACATCAACAAACAAAATAGAAGATCTAATACGCCAACTACAACAATCAAAGTACTGTGTGTTTCATAGTCTAGATTATTTTGGACCATCTAAGTTACTAGTGAAAATTTATCGCATCGTTAGGCCAAACAATTGTTTTCCTAATTACTAGAGCAATTACCATTGTCTTAATAACAAGTTCTGTAGAGGAACCTTGAAATTTCATATTTCAATGGTCATATGCAGAGCAACACACAGATAAAGTAACCTCGGGAAAGATGCAGAGAGCCCAGATCTCACCTATAGCAGTTGAAGCCTAGACCTTCGCTTTGGCTTAGAACTATAGCGGTCGTTAGATAGGGGCGTTCGTAAGTACAGGGATCGAGTGGTTATTTGAGTCGTGTAGCTGCTTTTCGGTTGGGACTCTACGCGTCCCGAGTCAGCCCTGCGTTTTGCTTGATTTTTCTTTTTGTTGCCTTTCGCAACTTAAGACCCATTATCTTCTATCCCATTAAGAAGTACCAAGTACCCATCACCTCAAGCGCTTACTCTACTTGTTGAAGTAACTATGTAGACATTTATTAAACTTGGTTAAAAATGATTCAGTTTCACATAAACATAACATGGTATTACTAGAATTCTTGCAAAAACGGAAGAATGGCCACCCATTTCACCCATCTCAAGAAACTTTAAGCCTGATGTCATGTCTCTTTTGAAATACACTCTATGACTCACAATGGGTAATCATAAGTTGACAAAAAAATTAGAAATTGAGCATCCATAACGTCATGACCAATAGATTCAGTCACAGTAGAGGATGTTATCGAAAGAGGCAACGGTATCATATTAGAGATGTTTGCTTTTGTATGATCGATGGAATAACATTGATGCAAACCGTTATCAGCCACAATGTTTTCCACCGTCTGTGATACCTTAAGATTTAGAAATCAGGCATTTAATTAAGCAATTATTTATATTAGTTAAACATGAACAAGGTACATGAAAGGTCCATAGGTTCCACCTTATCAAAATGACTCATAGTCAAATACAATAGTTTAGGAACCCTAGATCTGTAGCTTCATAAATTTACCCACCCACACTTGCAAAAATGCTTCATTGAGAGAATTACTAGCTGAAATGAACCACAAAATCAAAAATCATTACTGTTAAAGCGCGATATCACAATCAATTATCTTTATCAAATATAACTCTCTAATCTAGTAAAGGACAATTAATACGTTAGCCAACATCCAACACTAGTACCTATGATGTCTCACATTATGCAAGGGCATGACCCTAATCCTTCGTCTTTCGTAACTAATATACATCTTTATTGATTGATACATCGTAGTTCCCCTAGTATTGGCTCTTTACTATATTAATTGTCCTTTACTATATTAGAGAGATATATTTGATTGAGTTAATGTGATGTGATATCAAGCTTTGAAGTAATGATTTTTGATTTTGTGGGTCGTTTCAGCCATTAATTCTCCCCATGAAGCATTTTTGCAAGTTCGGTGGGATAAATTTTATGAAGTATACAAATCTAGGTTTCTTGACGATGCTATATTGACTACTGATTTATTTGACAAGGTGTTACCTATGGACCTTTCTTGTGCCTTATTCATGTTTAATTGATATAAAATAATTGCTCATCTAAATGCTTGATTTCTAAGTTTTAAGGTATCACAGACGGTGGAAAATATTGTGGCTGATAGCGGTTTGCATCAATGTTATACCTCTGATCATACAAAAAACATCTCTAATATTATGTCGTCACCTTTTTTGAAGACATCCTCTCATGTGATGGAATCCATTGATTCTAATGTTATGAATGTTCAAATTCTAAATTTGTTGTCAGCTTATAATACCCATTTATCGTCACTAGATTTATCTTATCAAAAAGACATGACATCAGCTTGTTTCCTGAGATAGGTGAAATGGGCGGCGTACTTCCTTTTGCAAGAAATTCTAGGTAATTCCATGTTATATTTGTTGTTAAACTGATCATTTTTTCCTACATTTAATACAATGTACGTCGTATTTACTTCAACAGTAAAGAGTTGGCGCTTGATGTGATGTGTACTGGTTCTCATTGATTGATTAATAAATTGTCCTCAACTGCTAAGACACAAAAGAAAAGCGACCAAATCTGGTTTTATTCTCATGTGTTGTAGTCTCTTTATTATGACACTTCTAAATATGAATTTCAAAAGTTCCGTACAAAACTATCTATTAGAAATGTTCTTAGTTTAGTAATTAGTGCCTAGTTGTTGACTGCGATAAATTTTCCACGTTATCTAGAAGTTCAAACATGTTTTGTATATGAAACCACATTACTTTGATATGATTGGCGATCAAATCTTCTCCTGTGTTTTTTCTAGTTCATGTCCATGAGTATCAAATGGTCCTTCGAAGTGGGGGACTGCAAAAGTATGTTTACATTTCCTCACACATTTGCAAACTTTTTTAATGAATAATTAGTTGAAAAGATTTAACAAGTTTTTATTCCTTCAGGATGACAGACCTGACATAGACTTGGGAGGACCTATGCTAATGGAACCAAGTATTCATGCCCCTGCAAACGCTTTGCCTGCTTCAGTGGAACTTTATGATTCAGGTCTGTTTGTAATTTAACATTAAATATTCCGCAATTAGTTTGTAAATTTTTGTCTTTTGCTTGGGTATGTTGGCTGTTTGAACATTAATATAGTCTGCAAATACTTAATATATATATTGATGAGCGCTTATAATGTGTGGCACATTATAATTTTTTTAAAAAGATTTTGTGTAATCTCGACCCATAAACATCAAAATGTATTTTCTGCATTGCTTTGATCCTCCCTTAAAGTTTATCTTGATATACTAAGACAGTCTGATCAGATACTGAATATCTTGTTTAAATGCCTTAGTTCTTAGCCTTGGTTGAGTTTTGGATTTTTATAAAGTATTTTCAGTCAAGGTAACTTATTTCATAGTTTATTCATATGCGAGTGGTCAATAATCATTTAATCTAGGTCCTTCTAATTTCACCAATGTCCACTTGAAAGCTCAAATTATGTCTACGAGTTAACTAGTTGTCAGTTTGGACGTCCAGTTAGGAATTCTCTCTTTCCCTTTTAACCATCTTAAAAAATGTGAAGTTTTTTTTTGGTGGGTAATTGCGTCTGTATCTGAATTAAACCAAAGGAGTACATCGCTTGCACTGGAACTATATATAGAAGAGTATTCTATGACCTACTGTCTGTGACTAGAGAATCTAATACATCCATGATAGAAACAATATCATTGGAATACAACTTGTTACCCGAAGATCCATTACAACACCAGTAAGTGAAGAAGAAGGGTATGAGAAGATCGGCGATGATCCTCACTATCACTTCCTCGTTCCAAACTCATTTGACTTTCTCCATATTATTCTCTATACTCCTCATGAGCCTCTCTACGGTTCCTATCCTTCCAAATTTTTTATCCTATTGTATATTTGCACTTATCTTCTGTATTAGAAATTGCATTTGGAAATCTTGCTCTAATGCTGCTATTAATTCAATTTCTGCTTTTATTCACCAGATCAATAAATCTGAAATGACTTAGTATTGCATTTTGCTGGTGTATGGTATGTGACGGCTTTGCTGAAGCAGTTCAAAAGCTCCCATTGTTAGAAGAGTCGAGGCTGTCAGATTGTAAATTTTTGTTTCTGTCTTTCAGGGAATGCAGTTGACGAATATAAAATGTCTTCTCATGATAACATGTTTGCTGGTTATTACTTTTTGAAGAAATCTACTGGTGGTTATGTTTCTAGCACTAGCCTAATTTTTGAAGTTGATGGCTTTCTTCTGTTATCAGGTTATGAACCGTTCTTCATGTGTTCAGTGAATCAGTATCATCAAGTGTATCATATTGCCTTATCAGTAGTAGTATTTCTCATCTAGAAAGAGCAAAATGTGTTTTACCTATTCTTCATAACAAAAGTTTGATGAGCAAGATGCTCTATTATAATAGTACTTCATAGATCCTTAGTCAAAGTAATTCCACGATTATGTGTCAATGAAAATGCACTAAAAGATACTCCTATTTTGTGCCCAATTTTTGATATATAAGGTATAGGTGAAGAATAATATTATAAAAATAATATTTGGTATAGGAACTTGTAAAATTATTGTTATTGAACATTCCAATGATTTATTTTGCATCAATTGTGTTGAATATTATAAAAACGAGTGAATTTAGGACATTTAAATGAAAAGAATGTATTACACCATTTTTTCCTGAAACTCTAGCTCATTTGTTGTTTTCCCCCTTGTTGAGCTCTCTTTGGACTGAAGTCTTGTAACTTTGACTTTTTTTTACATAGGTAAAGGACAGAGGAAAATAGAACAAGAAGGGAAAATTTGGATGAAATCTTTTCAGGTGAGTATTTATTCAATCCATTACCTAGCAACCTTCAATTTGCTGGCAGTTTATGATTTTGAACATCTCCTTCAAGCATGTGGTTTATTATCTGGAGTCATCCATCTTTATTCATTTGTGAATTTAATTCTTATTTGGTTCTGGATCTCAAGATGCTTCCTGTTTCTTTTTTGTTCTTTTCTTCACCATCATTCCAGCAAGAGTGGCACTCTGATTCCCTTGAAAATGTAGGGATCTGAAGAATTCTAGCAGGGTAGCTAGTCTTATACATTTAGCATGTTACACCAATAGGCCAAAAGCACAAACACTTGTTTCTAAGTTCGCAAATAGGCTTAGCATTTCCCTCAAAAGATCTATGTTCATCTTTCAACCAGTACCATTATTACATGCTGGAATAGTTGTGTTCTTTGTGCACCCAAGGGTATGGTTTAATGGTCATGATGTGATTTAAGAACCATGAGGTCTGAGGTTCAGTTCCCCGCACTGAGGTAAGACACACTAGGTAGTTTTTTCCGTCATGAAGTGAGTTAAGAACCATGAGGTCTCTGGTTTAGTTCCCAACAGAGGCAAAACACACTAGGTAATTTTTTTCCATGTGTCCAAACCTTGGTGGATTGTGGACAAAGTTAATTCGGTTCCTATGGAAGTGGGAGATAGCCATGTCGAATTACTCGAGGTGTAAGCAAGCTAGCCTGGTTATGAAAAAGCAAAAATAGTTGTCTTCACTGATTTAGGGGTGCACACATAACATTATCTCTGTCTTAAGTTGATAAACTATTGACTATGTTCTTTTTTGAGAATGGTGAACTTTACTTCTACATATCCACATGTATACTACATCAAAGTGTAGTCCCTCTTCACAAAAGTTGTCACTTTACAAAAACCTAGTATTTTTTTTACAAATATATATCTACATACATTATTAATACATCAAAGTGTAGTCCCCTTTCACAAAATTTGTCACTTTACAAAAACCTACTATTCACAAAAGGTGACGACATCGCATGCATCAAATTAGAGATGTTTGCTTTTGTATGATCAGAGGCAAACCGCTATTAACCACAATATTTTCCACAATATGTGATACTTGATTAGAAATCAAGTATTTAGTTAGCAATTATTTCTTATTAGTTAAACATGAAGAAGTTATAGAAAAGGTCCGTTGGTGACACTTTCACCGGATTCAATGAAGCAATACAACAAACTGTCAGGAAACTAAGATTTGCATGCGCCTGAAATTTAACCTTACCCCCCAACTTGCCGAACTCTTCAAGGGAGAATTAATGCTGAACGCACCCAAAATAAAAATAATTATTTCAAAGCTTGATACCGACATCACTTTAAACTCATCAAACATCTCTCTCTAATATATTAAAGGACATGAAGGACAATTAATATCGTAAAAATCCACCTAGGTAAAGTACATGCTCACATCATGAAAATAAATGACCTCAATTTATCACCAAATTTTAAACATTGATATCAGTTTACTCATATTTTCGTATGTAAGAATTACCAAACAAATTAAACATAAAAATTTTATAGGGTTGAATCATAAAGTTCCAGTGAAGCAGGCAAAGCGTTTGCAGGGGCATATGAATACTTGGTTCCATTAGCATAGGTCCTCCCCAGTCTATGCCAGGTCTGTCATCCTGGAAGAATAAAAACTTGTCAAATCTTTTCAACTCATGATTCATTAAGAAAATTTGCAAATTTGTTAGGAAATGTAAACATAGTCATGCATTCCACTTCGGAGGTGCAGTTGACATTTGATAGCTGATGGACATGAACATCAACAAACAAAATTAGAAGATTCTAATACGCCAACTACACAATCAAAGTAATGGTGGTTTCATATATAGATTATGTTTGGACCATCTAGTTAATGTGAAAAATTTAATCCGCACTATTGTACCAAACATTGTCCTAATTACTAGACTAATGAACATTTCTTAATAGACAAGTTCTGTAAGGAACTCTTGAAATTTCATATTTCAGAAGGTCATAATTAAGAGAAACACACATATAGAGTAAGGACATGAGTTTGATTGATTTTCTTTTTGTTGCCTTCGCAACTTAAGACAATTATATTATACCAATTAAGAAGTACAAAGTACACATCACATCAAGCGCTTAACCTCTACTTGTTGAAGTACCTATGTAGACATTGTATTTAAATGTGGTTAAAATGATTAGTTCAACAATAAACATAACATGGTATTACCTAGAATTTCTTGCAAACGGAAGAATGCCACCCATTTCACCCATCTCAAGAAACTTTAAGCCTGATGTCATGTCTCTTTGAGAAGACAAATCTAGTGACGCAAAATGGGTATCATAAGTTGACAAAAAAATTAGAATTTGAGCATCCATAACGTCAGGACCAATAGATTCAGTCACAGTAGATGATGTCATCGAAAGAGGCAACAGTATCATATTAGAGATGTTTGCTTTTGTATGATCGATGAAATAACATTGATGCAAACCGTTATCAGCCACAATGTTTTCCACCGTCTGTGATACCTTAAGATTTAGAAATCAGGCATTTAATTAAGCAATTATTTCATATTAGTTAAACATGAACAAGGTACATGAAAGGTCCATAGGTTCACCTTATCAAATGAATCAATAGTCAATACAATATCGTTAGGAAACCTAGATCTGTATGCTTCATAAAATTTACCCCACCAAACTTGCAGAAATGCTTCATGGGGAGAATTAATAGCTGAAATGAACCACAAAATCAAAAATCATTACTTTAAAGCTCGATATCACATCACATTAGCTTGATCAAATATAACTATCTAATATAGTAAAGGACAATTAATACAGTAAAAACATCCAACACTAGGTAACTAAGATGTATCACATTAATGAAAGGGAATGACCCTAATCTTCGTCTTTCGTAACTAAGATACATCTTTTATTGATGTGATACATCGTAGTTACCTAGTATTGGATGCTTTTACTATATTAATTGTCCTTTACTATATTAGAGAGATATATTTGATTGAGTTAATGTGATGTGATATCAAGCTTTGAAGTAATGATTTTTGATTTTGTGGGTCGTTTCAGCCATTAATTCTCCCCATGAAGCATTTTTGCAAGTTCGGTGGGATAAATTTTATGAAGTATACAAATCTAGGTTTCTTGACGATGCTATATTGACTCACTGATTATTGACAGGTGTTACCTTCTGGACCCGCTTTTCTTGTGCCTTATTCATGTTTAATTGATATAAAATAATTCTCATCTAAATGCTTGATTCTCTAAGTTTTTAAGGTATCACCCGAAAACGGAAATATTGTGGCTGATAGCGGTTTGCATCAATGTTATACCTCTGATCATACAAAAAACATCTCTAATATTATGTCGTCACCTTTTTTGAAGACATCCTCTCATGTGATGGAATCCATTGATTCTAATGTTATGAATGTTCAAATTCTAAATTTGTTGTCAGCTTATAATACCCATTTATCGTCACTAGATTTATCTTATCAAAAAGACATGACATCAGCTTGTTTCCTGAGATAGGTGAAATGGGCGGCGTACTTCCTTTTGCAAGAAATTCTAGGTAATTCCATGTTATATTTGTTGTTAAACTGATCATTTTTTCCACATTTTAATACAATGTATGCGTAGTTACTTCAACAAGTAAAGGTTGAGCGCTTGATGTGATGTGTACTTTGTTCTCATTGATTGATATAATATAATTGTCTCAAGCTGCTAAGACAACAAAAGAAAATCGACCAAAGTCATGTGTTTATTCTATGTGTGTATCTCTTTATTATGACCTTCTGAAATATGAAATTTCAAAAGTTCCTTACAAAACTTATCTATTAAGAAATGTTCATTAGTTTAGTAATTAGTGCCAGTTGCTTGACTGCGATAAATTTTCCACGTTATCTAGAAGTTCAAACATGTTTTGTATATGAAACCACCATTACTTTGATAGTGGAGTTGGCGTATCAGAATCTTCTAATGTGTTTTTTGTATGTTCATGTCCATGAGTTATCAAATGTCTCTAAAGTGGACTGCAAAAGTATGTTTACATTTCCTCACACATTTGCAAACTTTTTTAATGAATAATTAGTTGAAAAGATTTAACAAGTTTTTATTCCTTCAGGATGACAGACCTGACATAGACTTGGGAGGACCTATGCTAATGGAACCAAGTATTCATGCCCCTGCAAACGCTTTGCCTGCTTCAGTGGAACTTTATGATTCAGGTCTGTTTGTATTAACATAATATTCCGCAATTATTGGTAAAATTTTTTGTCTTTGCTTGGATTATGTGTGTCTGTTTGACATTAATATAGTCTGCAAATACTTAATATATATATTGATGAGCGCTTATAATGTGTGGCACATTATAATTTTTTTTAAAAAGATTATTGTGTATCTCGACCATAAACATCAAAATAGTATTTCTGCATTGCATTTGATTCTCCAACTTAAAGGTATTATCTTGATATACTAAGACAGAGTCTGATCAGATAATGAATATCTTGTTTAAATGCCTTAGTTCTTAGCCTTGGTTGAGTTTTGGATTTTTATAAAGTATTTTCAGTCAAGTTCAACTATTTCATAGTTTTTATTTATATGCGAGTGGCAATAATCATTTAATCTAGGTCCTTCTAATTTCACCAATGTCCACATAAAAGCTCAAATTATGTCTAGAGTTAACTAGTTGTCATTTTGGACACGTCCATTAGGAATTCGCTCTCCGTTTTGAAACCATCTTTAAAAGTGTGAAGTTTTTTTTGGTGGTACTTGCGTCTGTAATCTGAATTAAAACCAAAGAGGTGCATCTCTTGACTGAACAATATAGAAAGTATTTCTATGACCTACTGTCTGTGACTACGATAATCTAACCTCCATTATTAGAAACACTATCATTGGAATACAAACTTGTTTCTCTGTCCAAAATATAACGGCAGAACACAACTCAGTTTGACTTTCTCCATAGTATTCTCTATACTCTCATAGCATCTACGGTTCCTATCCTTCCAAATTTTTTATCCTATTGTATGTTTGCACTTATCTTCTGTATTAGAAATTGCATTTGGAAATCTTGCTCTAATGCTGCTATTAATTCAATTTCTGCTTTTATTCACCAGATCAATAAATCTGAAATGACTTAGTATTGCATTTTGCTGGTGTATGGTATGTGATGGCTTGGCTGAAGCAGTTCAAAAGCTCCCATTGTTAGAAGAGTCGAGGCTGTCAGGTTGTAAATTTTTGTTTGTCTTATAGGGAATGCAGTTGACGAATATAAAATGTCTTCTCATGATAACATGTTTGCTGGTTATTACTTTGGTTTTTGAAGAGATCTACTAGTGGTCATGTTTTCAGTATTAGCCTTATTTTTGAAATTGTTGGTTTTCTTCCGTTATCAAATTATGAACTGTTCTTCATGTGTTCACTGAATCAGTATTATCAAGTGTATCATATTGCCTTATCAGAATTAGTATTTCCCATCTAGAAAGAGCATAATGTGTTTTACTTATTCTTCATAACAAAAGTTCGATGAGCAAGATGCTCTATTATAATAGTACTTCATAGATCCTTAAGTCAAAGTTATTCCACGATTATGTGTCAATGAAAATGCACTAAAAGATACTCCTATTTTACGCCCAATTTTTGATATATAAGGTATAGGTGAAGAATAATATTATAAAAATAATATTTGTTTTTTTAGAGGACTTGAAAATTATTGTTATTGGAACTTTCAATGATTCATTTTGCATCAATTGTGTTGAATATTCTAAAACGATGGATTAGGGACATTTAAATGAAAGAATGTATTCACAACAACACCTTAACAAAACACCCTTTTTTTGCCTGAAACTCCTAGCTCATTGTTGTTTCCCCTTGTTGAGCTCTCTTGGACTTGAAGTCTTGTAAACTTTGCTTTTTTTTTACATAGGTAGAAAGACAGCGAAAATAGAACAATAAGAAAATTTGGCGATAAATCTTTTTCAGGTGAGTTATTTATTCAATCCATTACCTAGCAACCTTCAATTTGCTGGCAGTTTATGATTTTGAACATCTCCTTCAAGCATGTGGTTTATTATGAGTCATTCATCTTTTTTCATTTGTGAATTTAATTCTGATTTGGTTCTGGATCTCAAGATGCTTCCTGTTTCTTTTTTGTTCTTTTTTTCATCATCATTCCAGCAAGAGTGGCATCAGGAAGGTTGATGGATATGTATGTATACAAAAACTCTGATTCCCTTGAAAATGTAGGGAACTGAGGAATTCTAGCAGAGTAAGTCCTATACATTAATCATGTTACACCAATAGGCCAAAAAGCACGAACAATTATTTCTAAGTTCACAAATAGGCTTAGCATTTCCCTCAAAAGATCTCTGTTCTCTTTCAAGCCAAAGTACCAAAATTACATGCTGGAATAGTTGTCTCTTCTTTGTGCACCCAAGGGTATGGTTTAATGGTCATGATGTGATTTAAGAACCATGAGGTCTCAGGTTCAGTTCCTAGTAGAGAGGTAAAACACATTAGGTAATTTTATTGTCATGAAGTGAGTTAAGAACCATGAGGTCTCTCGTTTAGTTCCCAACAGAGGCAAAACACACTTGGTAATTTTTTTCCATGTGTCCAAACATTAGTGGACTGTGGACAAAAGTTAATTCGGTTCTTATGCTGGTGGGAGATAGCCATGTCAAATTACTCGAGGTGTAAGCAAGCTAGCCTGGTTATGAAAAAGCAAAAATAGTTGTCTTCACTGTTTTAGGGTGCGCACATGACATTATCTCTGTCTTAAGCTATCTTTATCAGGATACTATTGACTATGTTCTTTTTTAAAAGAATGGTGAACTTTGCTTCTATATATCCACATGTACACTACATCAAAGTGTAGTCCCTCTTCACAAAAAATGCCACTTTACAAAAACCTAGTCTTTTTACAAATATATATCTCATGTATTATTATACATCAAAGTTTAGTCCCCCTTCACAAAAGTTGTTACTTTACAAAAACCTACTATTCACAAAAAGTGGCTGACATCGCATACATCACATTAAATATGTTTGCTTTTGTATGATCGGAGGCATAAGATTGATGTAAACCGTTATCATCCACAATATTTTCCACAATATGTGATACTGAGAATTTATAATTCAAGCATTTAGTTAGCAATTATTTGATATTAGTTAAACATGAACAAGACATAGAAAAGGTCCATATGTGACACTTTATCAAAAGAATCAATGGTCAATATGTCGTCAGGAACCTAGATCTGTATGCTTCATAAAATTTACCCCATCAAACTTGTAGAAATGCTTCATGGAGAGATTTAATGGCTGAAACGAACCACAAAATAAAAAATCATTACTTCAAAGCTTGATACGACATCACTTTAACTCAATCAACCATATCTCTCTAATATAGTAAATGACAATTAATATAGTAAAAACATCGAACACTAGATAATTACGATGCATTGCATCAATGGAAGAGAATGATCTCAATTTATCAACCAAATTTCAACATGATCAACAATGTACCATATGGTCATGTATAAGAATTACTAAACAAATTAAATATAAAATTTTTACAGAACTAAATCATAAAGTTCCAGTGAAGCAGACTAAGTGTTTGCAGGGGCATATGAATACTTGGTTCCATTAGCAAAGGTACTTCCAAGTCTATGCCAGGTCTGTCATCCTGGAAGAATAAATATATTCTTGCATTCCACTTCGGAGGTGAAGTTGACATTTGATGGCCGATGGACATTAACATACAACAAACAAAATTAGTAGATTCTAATACGCCAACTACACAATCAAAGTAATGGTGGTTTCATATACATAATATGTTTGGACCATCTAGTTAATGTGAAAAATTTATCGCATCGTATAGGCCAAACAATTGGTTCTAATTACTAGACTAATGAACATTTCTTAATAGACAAGTTCTGCAAGGAACTCTTGAAATTTCATATCTCAGAAGGTCATAATTAAGAGCAACATATATATAGAATAAGTAAATGAGTTGGGTTTGATTTTCTTTAGCTTAAGACGATTATATTATACCAATTAAGGAGTACAAAGTACACATCACATCAAGCGCTCAACCTTTACTTGTTGAAGTAACTACACATACATTATATTAAAATGTGGCAAAAATGATCAGCTTAACAATAAATATAATATGATATTAACCAAAATTTCTTGGAAACGGGAGCATGCCACCAATTTCACCCATCTCAAGAAACTTTAAGCCTGATGTCATGTCTCTTTGAGAAGACAAATTCAGAATTTGAGCATCCATAACATCAGGACCAATAGATTCCGTCACAGTAGAGGATGTTATCAAAAGAGGCAACGATATCATATTAGAGATGTTTGCTTTTGTATGATCAGAGGTATAACATTGATGCAAACCGTTATCAGCTACAATGTTCTATCGAATGTGATACCTTAAAATTTAGAAATCAGACATTTAGTTAAGCAATTATTTCATATAAGTTAAACATGAACAAGGTACATGAAAGGTCCATAGGTTCACCTTATCAAATCAGAAATTTTCTAATAATCAAACCAAATTTAAATCAAAATTTTCCCAATTTTAACAAAATGTCACATAATAAGAATAATTCAATAGTCAATACAACATCGTTAGGATATCTAGATTTGTATGCTTCATAAAATTTACCCCACCAAACTTGCAGAAATGCTTTATGGGAGAATTAATGGCTGAAATGAACCACAAAATAAAAAATCATTACTTTAAAGCTCGATATCATATCACATTAGCTCAATCAAATATAACTCTCTAATATAGTAAAAGACAATTAATGTAGTCAAAACATCTAACACTAGGTAACTACAATGTATCAAGTTAATGAAAGAAAACGACCTGAATTTATCATTCAATTTTCTAACATGATCAATAGTCTACCATATGGTCATATGACCTGAACTTACCAAACAAATTAAACATAAGAATTTTACGACCCTTTTGGTTAACAAGCAGCAATTGATTAAAATAGGAGATTTATTAAAATAAGTTGTTTATCATTACGATTTTGATTAGCCTGAATTGTATTGGAGAATGCCTTGCCACCCCGATGAAAACCTCTATTAGACATGTAATCGAGAATTACGCGGTCGAGTCTAAAAAAAACAAGCAAAGAAAACAAGAAACATGATTTAAAAAAAAACAAACGAAAGAAAAAGTCACACACAACAAAAATCAAAAGAAAAGTAGGCAAACAGAGATTTTAAAAGCATATTTATCATTAAAAACGTAAACTAAAATAACACTGAGGGATAGTAGCTTTTGCTATAACATAAATGAAGTTCTATCATGTAAAAAATGTGCAAGAGTTGAGCTGCCGAACTTATCATGATTACTAAAAGCAAATCCTTAATTAACTACCAAAAAGAGAAGTATAAGATATATATATATTATTACATGAAAGCCCCTTAACAAAATGTCATTTGTCTTTTTTACCCTTTTAAAATAGTGGTCATACTAGACAATAGTTATTTAATTAATTCATAATATTTAGGCTTAATAACTTCCCTACTATGTAGGAGTAATCATTTAATTAACTCTTTAGTTATGAGGTAGAACAACTAGTAGATTACCCTTTATTAAATGACTATTTCTTGATAGTAGGGAATTAAGGCAAGATATCATAAAATAATTAATTAACTATTTTGTCTAGTGTTAACACTATTTTAAAAGGGTAAATAAGACAAATGACATTTTGTTAAGGGCTTTCATGCTATATATATATATATATATATTTGGTGTAATCCAAGTTGAACTTTTGGTTCTTGAGAATCTTCGTCTTTCCCAATTGTTCTTGGCCAAAATCTTCTTTCCTCCTTTTTTCCGTGGTTAACAAGGGTTTGCTTTTAGTAATCATGACTAGCTCAGCGGCTCAACTTTCGTAAGTTTTTTACATGATAGATCTTCATTTATTTTATAGCAAAGCTATTAACCCTAAGTTTTATTTTTACTTACATTTTTAATGATTAATATTCTTTATAATCTCCATTTGTCTACTTTTTTTTTTGATTTTTGTTGTATATGATTTTTCCCTTTGTTTGATTGTTTTTAATCATGTCTTTTGATTTCTTTGCTTGTGTTTTTTTAAGACTTGACCGTGTAATTCTCGATTACATGTCTACTAGAGGTTTCCATCAGGTTGGAGAGGTATTCTCCAATGCAATTCAGGCTAGTCAAAATGGTAATGGTAAATAACTCTTTTTAATGAATTTCCTCTTTTAATCAATTGCGAGAATTATTATTTTATGATTAAAGGGTCGTAAAATTCTTATGTTTAATTTGTTTGGTAATGCTTACATATGGCCATATGGTAGAATGTTAATCATGTTGAAATTTGGTTGGTAAATTGAGGTCATTATCTTTTATTGATGTGATACATCATAGTTACCTAGTGTTGGACGCTTTTACTATATTAATTGTCCTTTACTATATTGGAGAGATATATTTGATTGAATTAATGTGATGTGATATCAAACTTTGATGTAATGATTTTTGATTTTATGGTACATTTCAGCCATTAATTCTCCCCATGAAGCATTTCTGCAAGTTTGGTGGGGTAAATTTTATGAAGCATACATATCTAGATTTCCTGACGATGCTATATTGACCACTGATTCCTTTGATAAGGTGTTACCTATGGACCTTTCCTCTTCCTTGTTCATGTTTAACTGATGTAAAATAATTGCTTATCTAAATGCTTGATTTATGAATTCTCAGGTATCACAAACGGTGGAAAACATTGTAGCTGATAACGGTTTGCATCAATCTTATACTTGTGATCATACAAAAAACATCTCTAATGTCATGTCGTCACCTCTTTTGAAGACGTTCTCTCATGTGATGGAATCCATTGATCTTGATGTTATGGATGTTCATATTCAAAATTTGTTGTCATCTTATGATACCCATTTTTCATCACTAGATTTGTCTTCTCAGAGACTCAGAGAGACATATTATCCAACTTCACATTCTCTGCAGTGACTTACCACTACAGTGTCCGAATGGGTGGGCATAGCTTCCCTTTTGCAAGAAATTCTGGGTAATACCATGTTATTTTATTGTTAAATTGATTATTTTGCCACATTTTAGTATAAAGTATGCGTAGTTACTTCAACAAGTAAAGGTTGAGCGCTTGATGTGATGTGTACAAAAGAAAATCAAGCGAAGTCATGTTCTTATTGTATGTGTGTGTATCTCTTTATTATGACCTTTTGAGAGATGAAATTTCAAGAGTTCCTTGCAAAACTTGTCTATTAAGAAATGTTCATTAGTCTAGTAATTAGAACCAACTGCCTGACCTTTACTATGCGATAAATTTTCCACGTTATCTAGATGGTCCAAACATGTTTTGTATATGAAACCACTATTACTTTGATAGTGGAGTTGGCGTATTAGAATTTTCTAATTTTTTTTGTTATATGTTCATGTCCATCAGCTATCAAATGACTCCGAAGGGAAATGCAAGAGTATGTTTACATTTTTCTCATACATTTGCAAACTTTTTTAACGAATAATTAGTTGAAAAGATTTAACAAGTTTTTATTCTTTCAGGGTGACAGACCTGACATAGACTTGGAAGGACCTATGCTAATGGAACCAAGTATTCATGCCCGCTCAAAATGCCTTTGCCTGCGTCATGGAAACTTTATGAGTCAGTGTCTTTGTATGTGGGCAGGGTCTTTTTTAACATTAAATATTTTGCATTTAGTTTGTAATCTTTTTTCTTTTGCTTGGGTCTGTTGGCTGTTTGAACATTAATATAGTCTGCAAATACTTAATATATATATTGAAGAGCTCTTATAATGTGTAGCACATTAAAGATTATTGTGTATCACGACCATAAACATCAAAATAGTATTTCTGCGTTGCATTTGATTCTCCAACTTAAAGGTATTATCTTTATATACCAAGACATTTGGTCGAAATCTGGATTTTTATCAAGTATTTTCCGTCAAGGTAACTAATTTCATAGTTTACTCATATGAGTGGTAAATAATCATTTAATCTATGTCCTTCTAATTTCACCAATGTCCACTTAAAAGCTCAAATTATGTTTACAAGTCTACTAGTTGTCAGTTTGGACGTTCAGTTAGGAATTCTTTCTCTTTCCCTTTTAACCATCTTAAAAAGTGTGAAGCTTTTTTTTGTTGGTAATTGCGTTTGTATCTGAATTAAACCAAAAGATTGCATCGCTTACACTGGAACTATATATAGAAGAGTATTCTATGATCTACTGTCTGTGACTAGAGAATCTAAAACATCCATGATAGTGACAATATCATTAGCATACAACTTGTTACCGCAAAAATATAACGGCAGAACACAGTTCACTTTGTCTTTCTCCATATTATTCTCTGTACTCTCATAGCATCTAAGGTTCCTCTCCTTCCAAATTGTCCACCAGACACTAGCTGGGACAATTATCTATCTTCTCCTATTCTTTGCCTGTTTAACTGCTTCCTTGCAGCTCAGAGGAGCTTCTGTGACTCTCCCAGGCATGGACCATGAGATTTCTGTAGCTGATTTAAAACCATGCTGTGCAGAAGAGATGGTTAACTGTCTCAGCAGTTTCACCTTAAAAAAATACTCAGGACAGCTGAATTCCCCTCTTCATTTTTTTTTTTGAAATTCCCCTCTTCATTATATTATCTTTGTCTAAGAACTGCTTTTGAGGCCAACAATCACACAGAACAGGAGGCAACCTTAAGAGGTATCTGAACTTCTCAGATGTTCTTTCAAGGCTAGTTTCTTGGCATCCGAATGGGATGATTTAGCTTTCTGTATTCAGCACCTACTTTGTAAGCACCGTGTTTACTCTTTAGTACCTTGCCAGATTAGGATGTCTTGTCCAATCTCCAAACCTCCAATTGCTCAATTGTGCTGAAAAAGTCCCCCACACTCTGAATTGTCCACCAGATACTAGCTGGAACAATTCTCCATATTTTTCTATCATTTGCCTGTGTACCTGCTTCCTTTCAGCTCAGAGGAGCTTCTGTGACTCTCCCAGGCATGGACCAATATATTTTCTTAAGATTAAGGAACAATCTCCGTAGCTTATTTATAACCATGCAGTGCAGGAAGAGATGGTTAACTTGCTCAGCAGTTTCACCTTAAAAGAAACACACAGGACAGCTGAATTCCCCTCTTCATTAAATTATCTTGTGCAAGAACTGCTTCTGTGCAATGAGACTAGGGAGACAAACAATCACTTCTTCCTACACTGCAAATTCACTGCCCATTTGTGGAACACGTTTTTCAGTCTCACAAAGACAGTGTGGACAATGCCGGAACATACAGCCGATCTAATGAGTTGTTGGATGAAAAGAGGGGAAAGTAAAAGTCAGAAAAATTGTGGAGGATAATACCCTCTTGCATATGGTGGTCAGTCTGGAGGGAGAGAAATGAACGTTTTTTGAATACAAAATCATACCAGTCCATGATGTAAATGAACTCCAGACTTTAATAATTTTTGGTGAAACATAATTGTATAGAGGAATAGAGGAGTTCTTAGAATTTCTATGATTTTGTAAAGCTAGAGTCCTACTTGTTTTAAAATAACTTGGTTTCTGATTGTTGGCCACATTCCTAATGCTGAAGAATACAACAGTACTAATTCTCAAAAGAACTGCTTCTGTAGCAAACAACCGCACAAAACAGGCAACCTTAAGAGGTATCTGAACTTTTCAGATGTTCTTTCAAGGCTAGTTTCTTGGATCTGAATGGGATGATTTAGCTTTCTTTATTCAGCACCTACTTTGTAAGCACCTTCTTTAGTACCTTGCCAGATTATGTCTTGTCCAATCTCCATACCTCCAAGGGCTCAATTGTGCTGAAAAAGTCACATACTCTCTGAATTTTCCAGTCTTTTAGAATGTCTTATAAAAGAACCTTGAGGGGATCATAACTCTGCAACTGTTATGTGATTGAAGTACCAGGTTATGGATATCTGGTAATAAGAGTCCCATGATGCCAGCCTCGTGCCATTCATCATTCCTAAAATCTATTCGTCCACCATCTACCACTTTGATATCAGTGTTTCGTTTTTTTTATTCCATAACACTATGGATCTCTACAGACTCACACCATAAGGTGTGGTGACCTCTTTAGTCATTCAGTTTTCTGTCTCGTCATATTTGGCTCTGATTGCTTTCCTCCGTGAGATTCTTCCCAAGGTTGGTCCAAAGGGACCTGATGGTCCTCCATAGTCTAACTCTGCAAGTGTCATTAGATTCATCAATGCATTGTCCATTTGGTCCTTACTTCTGCTGTATTATATTTTTCCACAGGGATATCTGTCCTCAGCATATCTCCACATCCATTTCTTGAGCAGGCTGCTATTTGTAGCTTCAGCTTTCTAAACCCCATACCTCTATGCTCCTTTCTCTGTTGCACTTTGTTCCGTTTCACCAGGTTGAAACCCTTGTGCTCCTCGTTGCCATGCATAGGAAGTTTCTTCTTAATTTGTCTAGAACTTTGAGTACTTAGATGGCATAGCAAAGAGGGACATCACATAGGTTGGCAATTAATCTAGCACAAAGTTGATTAGAATTAGCCCGCCTCTTAAAGTGTACTGTAGTCACTTTTGAACTAACTATAATTAAGTAAATAAAAATGTGTTCTCTTGCAACTTAAACTTTTAGATGAGATAGTTACATACTTGAGCATAGTATCAGAGAGGTCCTGAGATTGAGTTTCACTGCAACCCATTATCAAAGAGAAATTTCACGTGTTTGGCTCATGAAAAATAATTAGACCATATGTGAGGGGTCGTGCTGAGAATGTAATTAAGCATATAAAGTGTGCTCTCATTGACAGTTTAAACTTTTAAATGAGATGGTCACACTTCAACAAACTTGAATCTGCCTAAATTGCTTTCTCCTTCTCCAAGGAATTTTAACTTGGAATGCAAGCACAAGGAAGCGACTAATGTTATGAGAGCTTTGGGAATAGGGTTTTTGGAGGAGATCAAGTTTGTAGGTTTGAATTTTTGAGAACATGTAGATCTTAAAACATAGAATAAAAGGTCTTCACTCTTCATGCTGACACCTTTGGTTAATTCTCTTTTCCTCAACTCTCATACCTATTCTAGAACTAAAACTTTCAATACGTAAGGCTAAGCGATGGACTTTGAAGTTACTATACTATTATAAGAAGAAGTATATTAAATAGACAACTTTAGGTTGATTCAATCAATGTGTCATGGTGTAGCTATTATTATATACAAGTTTATGGAACATGGTGTTACTTTGTTTTTTGAGAAAATAAGGAGCACACTGTTACTCTAGAATGATAAATTGGTAAAGTGTCACTTAGAATGACATATTGATGAGTCATGGGCTACCTTGATAGGGGTACTACCTAGACAATATGTGGTAATATCTTATCATTTCAATTATATTTCTAACCAACCTGAGTTATCAAATTGAGTTTCTTAATTTTTTTTTATGACAAGGACGCAACCGCACCCTTTGTGTGCACAGGGTAAAACCCCCGCTCCTATGCAATAGCTCACAAACCACATAGGAGAGGTAATCCGCACTAGGCAAGCCCAGTGCGACGAGGTCGACCCAGAATGCAAAACCTTTGCTTTCACTGTCAAGGGGTTTCAAACTTTGAGACCTCCAATATGGAAGTCCCAAGCTCAAACCACTGGGCCACCCCGAAGGGTAATTGAGTTTCGTAATCTTGATCACACAATTGGGCTTATAGCACACTAGCCCAATAAAATGAATCACTAGGTATGCTGTTCATTGCAGTTTTTTGAACAAATGCTTCTATAGCACATGTGCGCCCTGCTTGCCCCATATGAAACATGTAAGGATGTTCAGCCTTAAAAAAATTGATGACCTTGGAACATCTTTGAATTACCATTGTTCAAGTTCACATGAAGGAAAGGAATGAGGATGATGGATTGATGAATGCCATTTTTTCCTTTAAAAGGGTCTCATGTAGAGCTATGTGATTGGATACATACAAGTATTACCAATTTAATATGGCTTAATTTGGGGGGGGGGGGGGGGGCTTCCATATGAAAGCCTGCCCGACTAGCTAACATAGAAAAAGATTCTCGTATAACAGTAGTTTCTTTCTGATTCCCTTCCTAACCTAGCCAAACCACACGAACACCATATAAGATGGAAGTGACATGTGGTATAGATTTATAAATGTGGCTTGCATGGCCGGGATGGGGTGATTGAGAAGTGTGAGAAGAGGCTAGCAAGGTGGAAGACTTAGTACCTTTCACTAGGGAAAGACTAACTTTGATAAATTTTGTGCTTGATGCACTTCCAACATATATGATGTCATTATTTCCTGTCCAACCAGGGATCATCAATAGATTGGATAGCATTAGGAGAAAATTTTTGTGGCAAGGGAACAAGGAAGGGAGAGGATATCACTTAGTCAAATGGAGAACTTGTTCACTGAAAAGAGAGTTGGGGGTCTGGGGATCAAGGACATGAAGAAGCAGGGCAAAGCTTTGAGGATGAAGTGCCTTTGAAGTACTCAAATGATAATCAGAATTTGTGGGGCTCGGTTATAAAGGCAAAATATGAAGAGTGTGATAGTTGGATGACAAAGCAGGTTACCTCCCCCTATGCTGTTAGCTTTTGGAAATCCATTAGAGAACTTTGGAATGATTCAAACCTAACACCAAGATCAAAGTGGTAGATGTCAGATTTTGGAAGGATGATTGGCATGAGGAATGAATTATGGAGACTCTCTTCCCTGACATCTACAATTTAGTTCTTCAGCAGTAAATTACTATAGCTGACTTATGGACTCCTCAAGGGTGGAATATTTTATTTAGAAGACACCTCAATGACAGGAAAATTCCAAGAGTAACAATTTTTTAGAAGCATTGATCGATTTAGTGGTCTGGAAATAGGGTGGGGCAGATTGCAAATTTGCAATTGTTGGGAAACAGTAAAGGGATTTTTAAAGTAGGTGCAGTGTACAAGAAGTTGATCCATAAAAATTTGCAGTTACTCTAGTGGCCCTGTAGACATATATGGAAAGCCAAGATCCCCTACAAGGTGTCTTGCTTTGTGTGTGTATTGGCTAAAGAAGCAGTATTGGCACAGGAGAATTTAATGAAGAGTGGAATTACACTTCGCTCTAGATGTTTTTTCTGTGGAAAACTGCCGAAACAATCATTTGTTCATCCAATGCAAAGTCACTGGCCAGTTGTGGAATCTGTTCCTCAGACTCAAAAACATCTCCTGGTCAATGCCTGGGAGAATTTCAGAGGCTCTACATAGCTGGGAAGAAGCAGGGACCCAAGTAAAAAACAGAAGTAACTGGAGAATTGTCCTTTCCACTATTTGGTGGACAATATGGAAAGAGAGAATCCTTAGAGTTTTTGAGAATAGGGGTAGTAGTATGCAACAAGTTAAACTGAATTGCATTTTGACTGTGTTTTTGGTGTTATCAAACTTCACTCTAATTATACCGTCTCTATCATTGATGTCTTCGACTCATTATAGGGATAAGTCGGTATTATTAATGTTATGTAAATACAGGTTTCAGTACATAGTACTGTTCTACAGCAATAGAAACAATTACCATTTCCAAAAAATAGATAAATGTGGCTTGCATGGGTCTAAGGTTGCTCTTGTTCCTTATTTATCAGGTAATACTTAGTTGTTCAAATAATTAGAGATATTAAGCGATCCACATTTGTTTGTACATACAACTTGACTAATCCAACCTTAGCATGTTTATCAATTTTGGCATGTGTAACCTTAAGGGCCAACTAATGTTGTTGAAAGTAATTATTTTGACACAAGTATAAAGTGTATTAAGAGTTTATAGAGTATTAGCGCTTATAGAAAACAAAAAAACATTATATATTTAATATAAAAATATTTAAGGTTTGTGTACACTCTACCCTTCCCAGAACCCACTTGTAGGATTTCACTGTGTATGTTGTTGTTTGTAATATAAATATACTTTTCGATTTGATTCTAAGTTACAAATTTATTATACTAGCATATGTGTATTATACTCGATTTTAAGGTTGTAAATTTGCTTGTTACTATATTGATTTGTGTTTGATCTTGTGTACATATATTCGAATTGAGCTCTACTCCAATTTGAAGCTAGTTTGATATATGAGCGCAACTTGATGAACTATACATGTGATATCTATGTTGAACGACTCCCAGTCTCTTGGTGATTATGCCAATGGCTAGTTAGAGATTACCTTTAGTTAAAAAATTACAAGTAAGATTGTATATGACACACTTTCCCATTTGGGCATAGATGCATGTTGTAGGTTGAAGTAAGAAAGGATGAACATATGACAACTTAGGAATAAGATCCACCAAAGCAAGTATGCAGCGGAGGCTTTTCTAAAATAGAACTTTGATACGACGCCCTCTCCCTTCACATCTTTTTATCTTTTTAAGTTTTTTGAAGATGAAACTCTGTGCAATTAATTTCCATTGAATTGCTGACCAAGATTTTATCACTGTGATTTCTTAGTTCTAGTTCCAGTTCTTCATTTTGAAGTTCAATTAATTATCAATTGGCAATTGTCACTGCAAAATACACTAGGAAAACTAACATGGAAGGAAGTATGAAATGAAGAGACAATCTTTAAGACTTGGATTCAGCAAAATAATCAGTTTGATGAGTGCTATTCATTACATGTTCTCTTTAGAAAGCACCATGAGAAGTTCGTGTTGTGATCAGATAGATGAATTTCAAGTACTTTTTCCCAATTAACTTTTACAATGTGCCCAAGTAGCTCGGAATTGAGGCCTAGTTGTTTATTTTTATATATTGTACAATGTTCCATCAGGTTGTGTTAACATTTTATGTACTTTTGATCTCCTTACCTTTCTTTTTAAAATTTTAAATTTCCTTTTGATCTTCTTATGCTTTGTACCTGTAGATCACCTTATCTTTCTTGTTAAATTTAGATTTTTTTCTGATCATCTTTTTGTGTTGTTGTTCCTGCAGGGAACAACGTATCTATCCAACAAGCATCTCATCAAGGATGGCTATCCGTTGTGAGTACCTTGAACTTTAGCGTTTAATAGAAATGCAAAGTTCATTATGGTGTTTAGGACCTCTAGGTTTGGGTCAGCTTTTAGTTAGTTCATTCCTTTCATATTCTACCCTGGAGTTGCTTCAATTCCCCGTCATTAGCCATCAAGTTGTACATCCCAATGTAATAGTGCCAACTAAAAAGGAACATCTTTTGAGAACTACACCCTTTCCACTATAGGATGTTCTACCAAATGTAGTTGTACGTAGTACATACATTGGATAAGCTCAAACTTCCTGCCCTTGCAAGTACTATTGATTTCTTCTGTATGTTCATTCGAGCTGACTCAAGTGGAATAGATGCAGGAGTACGTTGAATACTCAAGTAACTATTTCGCTCCTAAGGATTGTACCATACTGCAATTATTTTAGCCATGTAAACCATGAGTTGGTTTTTAGAATTTTCTGGTTGTTGAAATCTCTTTGTAAAAACATTGTACAACAAGTTATTAGTAGTGTAATAAGAACTGTAACTTAAAACTTAATTTTAAATGGAGAAACCTATGTAGAAGAAAGAAAAAAAGAGAAATTTCAAAGTATTTGCATAGTTCGGTAATCAACAGATTGAGGGAGAAAATATAGGTTTACCCTACTACACTATTGTGATTGAGATTTTTTGTCCTGCCTTAACTTTTTCTTCTGGCATTTAACAGATGTTAGTTGATACAGATCAAAGGCCCCCAGAGTTTTTACCAACTAACCAACAAAAATTAGTTCCTATAGGAGGACTTAAGAGAAGATCTGGAAAGCAACCTGCAGTGCAGGAGAATATAAACCAGCTGGGACTGCAGTTTTCAAATAAGGTATGGCTAATATCACAAAGGCTGTCGCTAGAAACTGGTTATATTTGAATGTCGTCAAATTCCAGCAATATTTTAGCACTGCCAGAATTGAGGAAACATGTGTCCCTGTTTGGATTCTAATTTCTTATTTGTGTTTTGTATCAGAGTGGCATAAAGAGGAAAGCTCCATTGAGTTCTTTGGCATCCGTAAGATCATTTTTCTGCATCTACATTTTAAGCCCTTCATGTGCTGGTGATTCAGTTTCACTGTGTCGCTGATAAACATCATCATTTTTTTTTGGATTGGACTTCACTTTCCTAGTTTGTTCTCGTCTGTCACCATAATAGTCACTTGGACGAATGCATATGGAATGTCAATCTAATCTTCATCTACTTTATTCTTGCTCATTTAATATTTTCCTGAGTTGTAGGTTTGCATAAAAGCTACCATCTCTGGTGTTGCAAAGAAAAAGACTATAAGCTGCTATTCCCAAGGAGATGATGATCTGGTCAATGCAAGTAGTTCAATCGATGCATCGACGAAAAAATTTGCCACTCCGCAGGAAGGTAGGGGACAACAAGTTTAATGGTTCCTAAGAAATCTAATATTAAAAAATGATGCGATTTAAGATTATGGACTGTTGACAGAAATTGTTAATCCCCCCATAAGGACTGTACATAACTGGTGTCACCTGTTTGGCTCTGTAATCACCTTGTTAGGTTTGCATCTGATGTCATATTGAGAACCCAATTGGCCACAAAGGATAATTATTTTATATTGCTTTGCAGAAACCTCTTTTAAAGAGATTAGTAACCTTGACACAAAAATGAGCAAGCTCCTATGTTGCCACTTCAATTCAAAAGGAGAGGTGTTGGCTACCGGTGGAGACAACGGGAAGGTTTGTCTTATTAATCTTCAACAGGAAGAGTGTCTCAACTTCTCCCGTTAACAAACTTGTACTGTGATCTATGTTAGGTTTTGATTTGGGAGTTAGGAAATAACAGAACTTGAAGTGTACAAGGTCATGCTCATCAAGTCACAGATGTCTGTTTTAGACCAAACTCAACAGTGTTTGCATGATCTTCGTTTGACAGAACTGTGAAGATGTGGGATGCAACGAAGGTACTACAACTAGTTTCCATTGCAGATCCTTTGTTGAATGAGTCTTTCAGTTACTTTTCTTTTAAGTTGTAACGACTCACAAGTAGCAGTCATTACAGATTCAAATCACCAGGATATATATTCATTAGTTCTATGATTTTCTGTTCTTGGTCTACATTATTTCTTCTGATTTCTGTTCTAATATTATCCCGATTATTTTGCTTGTACTGCAATGAGAACATTTATTGTTAGCTGCTCATTGAATTTTCCATGTGACATTTATTGTCGCATTGTATTTTTCAGTAGTGAGAATACTTGAAACATTTGTCTCAATTATATCAAATATCAACACCATAATATTATGTTGTCTATAATACATTTCATTTGAGTCAATATTTGAGGAACTTGCCTGTTACCAAAACATCTTTAGACCTTCAGAATCTTTTTAATTTTCTACTGATAACCAGGATTTCTAATAAGAATTACTGTATAATCACTTGAATTGTTTACTTTTGATCTGTGTCTATTGTAACCATGATACGGTACATGTTTCACCATTTTGTCTTCGTCCAGCGAAACAATCCTTTCCAAAACCTTGTTGGCCATGATGGGCATGTGATGTCTATAGATTTTTATCCAACAACGTTGAGTCTCCTCAGTTCTTGTGATAGCAATGGTTAGATTAGACTGTGGGATGTCAAGAGCGGTGATTGCAAGCTGAATTTTAAGGTTGGTGTCTCTATTTTCTTCTTTTTTTCTTTAGATGTTGATAAAAAGGCATCTCTATATGACATACGAAGGCTCCATACTTTGATAGTTAGCTGTTGTTTCTGTTTCCATTTCTATTTGGAGATTACTTAATTGTCCAATTCAAATCATTGTTGAATGTGTTTTTTCTTGAATCTTGCATTTGATTGTAGGAACTGTTTTTTCTTCGTAATTCCAATAAAATTTCAAGGTTTTCAAAAGAACATTTGTATCACATTCAACAATGCATTTTACGGTGTCCTGAATAGAGTGGTTTATTGAGTATTAACTATAAAAATTCTTGAATAACTGTATTGATTAGCTCTTGGTACAAATGCAGGGAGGTATTAGTCAAGTTAGATTTCAACCTCAACTTGGGGACTTTTTGGCTAGTTCTACTGGAAATATTATAAATATTTTTGATGTAGAGACTAACACGATCCAAAAAAAATTACAAGTAAGATGCTTATTCTTGATTGTTTATCAAGCTTTTGTTTTATACATCTTCTTAGTTACCTAACTATACCATATCAATGTGGTTTCGGTTTCTTTGATTTATAGGGACACATCAAAGACATCCATTCAATCTGCTGGGAGACGAGTGGGAGCTACCTGGCATCTGTGAGTGAAGATAGTGCGCGGATATGGTCTGTTAGTGACGGGAAGTGTTTATATGAAGTGTTCTCTAGTGGAAATAAGTTCCAGTCATGCACTTTCCGCTTTGGGCGCCCTCTAGAGTTGGTGATTGGTTCTGATAAGGTATGCTTACCACAATTTGGACATTTTCTGACAAGGGTTTGAGTTCATACACAAGTTCTCTGTAGTCTTGACTCAGATCTGATGTTTATTCACGTGTAGCCCTCGATTATTTTTTCTCCTTTTACCTCACCTGTTAAATGTTGTTGCAGTTCTTGGAGGTGTGGAATCCATTCTTCGAGGTACATAACTAGACCATACATCGCACATTCAGGTACTATTAATTCATTAGTAGATTCACCTTCGAAAGGAATCGTAGCTTCATTTAGTGATGATCAATGGATCAAGATATGGAAATGACACTTCTTTGAAGATCAAAAGATACAACAATCATTCTTCCTTGTTTCTTTTATCAATGAAACTACAACTGACATACGCCCTTCCGTATGCATTTTGGACCAAGGAAGGTGATGTTATTCTTGGCACATCACCAGTTGAATTAGTTTTTTAAAAGGTTGTTTCAGTTACAAACACTAACTATTGTTTCAAACTCCTCTATTTTATTTCTTTGAAGTTGATTTCTTAAATTGGGAAGTTTGCAATAGTAATATTTTTGTTCTATAGCACTTATATGTATTTCCTTATTACCAACTTAAGTCAATATATTGTACTAGTTGTCTTCATATGATTATAGAATAAGGACAAGTTAGAACATGATTCCCTGGATATTGAACTTACTGAAATTAGGATAGCCAAAAAAGGATCAACAATGATATCCTTGCTATTCTTGGAAAACAACACTAACATAGTTGCAAGGAGATCTTCAACAAGAGGATGGGGATTGCATATTACAAAATATTACCTATATTATCGCGGAAAACACCTGAAGGAACTGTTCATAACCCAATGACCTAAAAAGTCCAGAGCTTCACTAATCATCGGTCATGCTATCAGACAAATCCTCATCCCAACAAGCCTCGAATGAAAATTCAAGACCCTCGAGAGATTCATGAGGGAGCTTCACATCTTTAATCTTCCCAGAAATTGTACTACTCAAGACTTTGTTGAAGGTAACATATTTGCACAGACGTAAGTCTAGAGATACAAGAAGAGGACAGCTATCAAGAATAGCTTGGAGGCCTTTATTTGTCATACTATTCCCAATGAGATGAAGGTGGTGCAAGGTAGGTAGGTTTTTAGCAATAGCTAAAGCTTCTTCATTTCTTTCATCTTCGTTATCAGAGTCATCGACTGATCCCATATACAATGACTTGTTAAATTCAAATGACTTCAACCGCGGGCAACAGTGTCCAAGAGCTTCAATGCCTTCAATCGTCATGGCAGTGTGTGTGAGACTCAACTCCTCCAACAATGGGAGCTTTTGAACTGCTTCAATCAAGCTTTCACATACCTTAAAATAGCAACAGGCAATACTGAGCCTCTTCAGTTTTCCTGATCTGGTGTGAACAAAAGTAGAAATGAATCAATGAAACAATATCACCACAATCAGGCTTAGTACAGAAGACTAGCAAAAGGTATATACAGTACTCCCCCGTATCAATTTAAGTGTCTTACAATCCTTTCTAATCTGTCCCAAAAAGAGTTTCTTTGTATATATTGTAAGTTTTTCAAGTCCAACATCCTACACGGCAAGTTGATTACCTTTATGATGAACCCTTAAGCTTGTATTCTCCAAGAAAAACAAACCCTCTTATCTCTACATTGTTGTTATGAAAATGAATCATTACTAAGTTTATCAAAATGAGCACCACATAAACTGAAAAGCGCGAAAAAGCTAAGGTCCATTGGAGCTTTACACACAAATCACAAATAAAACAAAACATCGCCTTATAATTGAAATAGCGCAAATGGAGAAAAAAAATGCAAATATGTATATGCTTAGTATAGAACCAATAATAATAAGTATAAATAACAAACATATGGAAGTATCAAATGTTCAATGTCGCTTCTTTAGCAACGGAAAGTATGACTTACAGCCTTAATGACAACACTGAACCACACATTAAGTGAGACGAAACCTCTCAACCGGTCACACAAAAATGAAGCTTCTCAAATTTAAAATCTACGTTGCTCGAATTCTTAAAAAATGTGTCAAATCCATCCATAGTGCATTTATGAAGGATCCGATACTGGTGCTACAACGAGCTAGCTTAGGTCTAAATTACACATTTTAGCATAAGAAACTAAACTAATCGTGTAATAATTCATCATAAAGTCAGTTTATATAGCAAATTAAAATTCATAAAGGAACCCTAAAATTTGGGGCAAGTAGATTACCTTTCAGCTATGTACTGAACCAACTTATCATTGCCAAAATACTGCAAATTGATATCAATAAGTTCACCTCTACTCCGATCAACGGCACGGCGGCATATTTTCTCTAACTGGTAATCGATTTCAGTGAGATTCCCATTATTCCGCATGTTAATAACTCGCCACATTGATGGTTCCTTGCATATTTGCCTCCATTTTCTGCACACTTTACGAGCTGTCTTCAGTATTTCTATAACACCCAGCCTCTGTAATATGTTTTCCCATATACCTTCCTGTAATTCCATCCATGGCGGCTCTTCTGCCGTCGCCATTGTTTTTCTAGGTTTTTACAGAGGTTTTAAAAGGACCCGTTTCCCGCTTAAAACATAATTTAAATCCTAAACTCACAATGAGTGTATTAGTTTTATTTTCGTATTATAGACCATATTTGAAAATATTTTTTTACTTAATTAACTGAATTTAAATATATTTTGATTTTTCAATAGGAGTGAAATACGACTCTAATTTCTTGTCAAGTTTACAGATATTTTCAACACTTTTTATTAAAAGGTTCATGCCTACAAGAGTTTGAAATCATTTGATATGTCATGTGTCAGATCGGGGTAGGTATGCACTATTTGGATTAAATCGAAAAATCAAATTGAATTCTAAATTTGATTTATTTTTTGGATTTATAATTTACCTTGTTTAATTTTTTGGTTTGTTTTTGAATGTAGAAAGTTAAAAAACAAATTTTATATATATCTATATATATATTATTTTATTTTTTTCAGTGACAATATAGACCTTTTGTTTATGTTTCTAAATATTGACTAACTAATTAACCAAATCGAAAAAAAAAATTCAAACCAAACCAAATTTATTTTGATTCGAATTGGGTTACATTTCTTCAAACCAAAAATCGAGAAACTCAAATCGAATAGTACAAAATCAACCAAAAAATCGAATGCACACCCCTAGATGGGGGTGCATCTAAATTTTGTTAATCAAGTAACGGGTATTTTTAAGACTGTCAATAATTAGCGACGAAATTAATATCCGCTCTTCCAATATGAGTGAAATACAAGTATAAATTCTCACCAAGTTTAGGAGTGTTTTCAACATTTTTCTCAATTTTTTTCTTACCAAGTTTAGGGGTGTTTTCAACAATTTTCTCAATTTTTTTTAAATAAGAGGATCATGCTCCTACAAAAGTTTGAGATCACCTTCTATGTCATTTACCAAATCATGATCTATCTAAGTTTAGTTGGTCAAATAAATAAGTGTTTTTAAAACTGTCAATAATTAGCAAACAAAAATATTTAATAATTCATGTCAAATTTAAACATATTTTCAATACTTTTCTCAATTATAATTAGTAATATCAATGTGTTAAAGAAAATGCATGTGAAACTAAATGTTTTGACTCAAATAATGATTGTAAAAATATCGGTAGTCTTTACCTTTTTACAAATAACTAAAGATTTTAAAAGTTTAATTGTAATTAATTTTAAAGTCCAAATAAGGGTAAAAAGACGATTTTGAGCTCGATAATGAACACTCTCTTGGATTTTAAGAAATTTGATTCTGTTTAAAATCATTATATAAATCATAATTACATGTTTATTTATCTTTTGTCAATCATCTAATATTGTTACAAGATGGATTATGAAGTGACACTTTATAAAGAAAGAACTTAAAAGATGTTGAATGGAAAAATTAATTTAAACGGATAAAAATTTATTCGTATAAGATATTCACATTAAGTTAATAAACGCATTACATGTTTGAAGTATCTATATTTATTGATTACTTGATCATAATTAGTTAATCTATAGTTTCACTTCATTAAATCAATTAATCATAGTTAATTGCATTGCATTGATATAAATATCTCGTACAAACAAATATTTATCAAAAAAACTTTTATGAGCCACACTTATGAGCGAAAAGTATTGATCCGAATCTCCTAAAAAAAATTATAATGTATAATTATGATCAACAATATTTCTTTGGTCTCATTAAATTTACAAAAACGCTCATTAAAATGAATAAGACTGTATGAGATAAATTACTGAGTTTTTTTAAAAAGCTACTAAGAATCAAAATAGGTTTTTTTTTTAAAAAAAAACTTACATTTACATCAAATATAAGAGTGTAATTTGATAACTTGAATAATGACTTTATACCATAAAATATTGATGTACGTGGCGCCACCACAAATAAGGATTTTCTTTTAAACTTATCTATTACCAAAACTAGCATTTCCCTTTCATGCAAAATTGTGACTTTATGAAAAGTTGTGACTTTTATGAAAAATTGCGACCTTTAGGAAGAGCTATGATATGAAGAGTTGCGATTTTTATGAAAAGTTGCGACTTTTATGAAAATTTATGATTTTTATGTAAGATTATGACCTTTCCGAAGGCTTGTAACTTTTCCAAAGAGCTATGTCCTACATATTATTTAATATAAATAGAGAGATTTTCTGCCACTATTATTTGTAGGGTTTTTTTGTTATAGGGTAGTCGAATTCAAATACATTAATTATGCTTCTTATGATATTTGTTTCATTCCTTATCGTTTTCTTCCTCCTACTTCATGAAGATTAATCTTTACTATAAGTCATAGTTATTCATGTAACTATGACAATTTCTTTCGATTAAAGTTGTGAATTGTAAACTTGGATACAGACCGACATACTATTTTTTTAAAAAATATGTTAAGCAACATGCATTTTTCTTCTTGATTGTTCGGAAAGTAAGGTTGTCTTTATTATTATTTGTGAATTTTTGTGAGTTCAAGCACTCAAAAAATTATGTTTTGAGATTTTATATGTTATGTGTAAAATTTTGTCTAGTATATCCAGTTATGAATGATGTTGTCTACTGCTTGGTTGATAATCATATTAATTCTTTGTTATGGCATAATATAACCATAACAATAACTATGGTTCAATTCCAAAGGCGTTTGGGTTGGTCATATGAAACCTAAGCAATAGTAATGACTATTCTGAGACGATGAAGAAAAATATTTATGATACTAACAATTTTAGGGTCATAAAAGGAGCCGAATGTCTTGCATTCAAACTAGTTAATTATGTTCTTATATGGAAGTGATGTTCCACTTTACTTAGGAGTGTCGAGGTTTTTTGGTTTCTTCTTTAACGTCTGATATTGTTCTTTATAAGTTGTTCGAATTTAGAAAATTTCATTACTCCTGACCTACTATTTCCATGGAGAATTCTTAGACTTTTTTCTTATACTTAAAATATTTCTACGACTCATAATTTTTGTATAAAAAATCAAAAATAAGAGAAATATACCACTTTTAAGATTTTGGATTGCCTTATGAAGAAATGATCTTGATAATGTAGTGTATATATCAAAATTCAAATATTACCAAATAATCAATGTGAGGTTAATAATATAATTTAATTCCATGCGAAGATTTACCTAGTAAATAAATAAAGAAGAAAAATGAAGGTAAAAATCTAATTAAGAAGACTTCTATGCCATAGAGGAAAATATATTAATCAGGACTTAGTCTAACTAGATTGTAATACTTCATAAAATATTTTACAACTTTAAATAGACTATTAAAATTTTTATATTATTAATAATAATTTTTTTATGATAATATCCAAGGTAAGTATTGCAAACATATAACTAATATTTTATCAACTTGAATGAATTCTTATTATTATATTAGATAAATGTTTGTGTCCGTTCATAAAATAAAAGAAGCAATAAAAATCAAATTATTAAACTAATCTTTCTATTAGTGCTATGTTTTAAAATCTTTCTATTAGTGTGAACTCTAAAAAAGTCTGTAGGTAAGTATCAAATCAAAGAACTGAACCCACATATTCAATCTTATAAAAATTCAAAATTTATTTTATTTGAGAAATTCATTCCTAAAGAAATTGTTATTTTTTATCTTATAAAAATTCAAAACTTATTCACATTTGAGAAATTCATTCCTAAAGAAATTGTTGTTTTTTCCTTCCTACGGAAAATTTATGTTATATCTCTCTAAAAGTATTAATATAAATTTGAAATCGATACATATTCTGTCATGATTAATTTAATCATTATGAGGAGAGTTGATACATATTCTGTCATGATTAATTGAATCATTATGCGGAGAGTTGATTGTGTTCTCAAATGAAATCTTTGTTTTTTCGAAATGAACCAAGTTTGTTACCATATTAATATAATTTGATCAAACAATATATATCAGCAACTGGAAACAATCCGCAAACAAGGCAATCTTCAACTTCGTTCTTGTATTAAATCTTTTAGATTAACAAATATTTGAGAATATTTTCCTAACTATAAAAATTCTACCTGAACATTCATTCACAACTATAAAAATTCTATTCAAATTTGAGCTAATATTTCGACCCTACAAACCTAACTGAAATTTAAACTTCACTGAAATTTAAAACTTCAAATTTTTTAAAAGTTAATATAATTATATTGATATAGTATTGTGATAAATTTAATAATTTTATATAATTATACTAAAATAATGTTGATTTGTTGTAATGTCTAAAATTTGAAAAAGAAATATAAAATTTAGTGTTTTTTTTATGAAGACACAATAATAGATTTTTCATAATCTAAAACAATATTATGACCACTTTAGATTGTTTTTAAAATAATCATGACCAATTTAAACTATTTTAAAAATATATCTATAAAAAATATACTCCACAAGTAATGCAAACCTAAAGAACTATTCAAAATCCAATGACAAAAGAAAAACAAATATACACTACTTCAAAATTCATGAGGCTAATACAAACTACTACATATTTTCAAAAATCAAATGAACTATTCATCAAACATGTTACAATTAATCAAATTGTAAAACAAACCAAAGAGTCAAGAGGGTATTTCACATTCTTAATCTGTTGAGAAATTCTACTACTTAAGATTTTATCGAGACTAACATGAAAGCATCCTCTTAGATCAAGTGATTCGAGCTTAGGACATCCATCTATAATAGCTTCAAGACCTACATTCGTCACACTATTACAAATAAGCTTAAGGTGACGCAAAACAGACAGATTTTTAGAAATAGCTAGAGCTTCAACGTTTCTTTCGTTACCTAAACTCATATGACAAAAAATGTTGTTCAACTCAAATGACTTTAATAGTGGACAAAAACGTCCAAGAGCTTCAATGCCTTCTTCTGTGATACCATTATATGTTAGACATAATTCTTCTAACATTGGTAGCTTTTTTACTACTTCAGTCAAGTCTTGTGGATCCAACTTTGAGTTGCACCATGCAATGCTAAGTCTTTTAAGTTTTGGTGATCTGATGAACAAATATAAAAAATAAATGAATTAATGACTAATAAATTAAATAAAACACACATTTCTCAATAATTTGAACCCTTATTTGATCATCCATAGATAAAAGAGAGGAAAACTAGGATTTAGATATATTTCACTTTCATATATATTATCATTACCTATAAATTCAAAATATTATCTCTTACAACTAATTAAGAGTTCCCAACGCATACTTATATACATGTATTTTGCTATTAGATACACAAAAGTAAAAAGAGAGCCAAGAGAGATTGGGGAGAGAGATACATACGAATCTCACTAGATATACACTAGATACAAGTATTTGTATGTATTGGAATGATTCGCACAACAAAAATAAATAAAAAGGGTTAAAGTCTTTACAAGACATTAGTTAAGTGTCATTACATTAAATGTCGGATATACCAGGGGTATTGCCACTAAAAATGCATATTTAACAGCAACTGAATTATTGTCATTAATTAATTGACGTTAAAGATCATTTATGATGTAGTGACATGATACATGGAAGAGTGCGAAACGGGAGAGAGTCGAGCAAGATCTGATGCTAATTGGATATCCAGAACAAATTACACTTAAACGTGACCTCATATATCCGGATGTACCAAAATCTGATAAAATAGTAATATTGCAAACTAAAGTGTATCCACGTAATTAGTTAGATACTAAATTAGTGGTATTAATGTAAAATAAAAAAAAAAAGGCAATTGACTTTAAATACAGGTTTTTGCCAATCTTGGTTTGGAGTACTTGATCAAAATAGTTACGTAATTAATTTAGATTATGAATTTGGGCACAAATTCTTTAAATTAATATTTAACATAATTGAAAATCTTATTAAAAAATATTATAAATCAACACAAAAATATATAAAAAAGAAACAGTGAACAGTGATCTATAAACACAAATAAAATTTTCGTAAGCGTCTTTTGATCATGAATTTAGGTATATATTCTTTAAAATATTTTAAATTAAAATTTAACCTAATATTTTAAATTACTATTTAACCTAATTGAAAACCTTATGCAAAAAAAAAGTATAAATCAAAATATAAATAAAAATTAAAATTGTGTAGAAGTCAAAAATTACCTTTCCGCTACATAAACAAGTAACTCTTTGGTGGCATAATAGGTCAATTTTATATCAACTAGTTCACCTTGACTTCGATTAACCGCGTCATGACACACGTATGGAAACACGTGTGCGTTAGTGAGGCCGCGACAAGTAGACATGTCAATAACATGTCACATGAAAGATTGATCGAGTATTCGATTCCACTTTATTACCACTTTTTTGTGTGGCATCATACTCTTAATAGTAGCCACCTCAATTATGAGTATTCTTCTCCCATAATTCTTCTGGTAATGCTAAACCACCGACGATTCGATTTTTGTTCTTTTGTTTGCTCTTGTTCTTGATATTTTGGTTCCTCCTTATACGGCAGTTGTTTTGCTAGGGTTTTGAGTTGTATAAAAAAAAACTGGGTAACGGATATTCAGGTTAGATACAAATTTAAAAATATATTTAAGATCAGATTTTAATTCTGGGTTAGATTATATATATAGTATTACTTATTAATACAATTGACGTAGAGTATATATACATAAAAGTATACGATTGATATTTTAACGTTTTTTTTTTAAGTTAAGAAATAAATGAAACATTTTCTTTTTGAAACCTTTTAGGAGTAATTAAATGTATCTAATATTTTGAATTACAAATTATAAGGTATTAATGATTTTGAGTAGCAAATTATAAGTTATTAGATATCTATTTTTTCGTATAATTTTTTTAAAAATATTTATTCATATATGATAAATAGTAATTTTACACTTTACTTTCGTCATGTTATACTTGTATAAGAGCAATGTATTTGTCCACGAGCTAAATTTGACACTCCTAGTGTTATCGATGTTAGTAGGTAGGAGTGTATTGTCTTCTAGTTGTTGTTGCAGTTACTAGTAGGCGTAGTACTATTCGTCTATTCGTATGTTGTTTTGTGTTAGTTCGATTATAGGATTATTATCGTAATACTATTCTGTTACTGTCTGTTATTTCTGTTATTTTATATTATCTCTTATACTTCCATCACATCTTTTTCTAAGTTAAACTTTTTGTTTTGAGTCGAGAATTTGCTAATCTCTCTATCTCACCTCTGAGGTAAATGTAAGGTCTCTGCATACACTCAATCCTACCAAACCTCACTCTGTGAGACTCCTAGTGTTATCGATTTTAGTAGGTAGGAGTGTATTGTCTTGTTGTTGCCCTTACTAGTAGGAGTAGTACTATTCGTATAGTTTCTTTGTTCTTCAATTGATGTTACTATATCTCTTATTTATATTAGATCGATTATAGGGTTATTGTCGTAGTACTGCTATGTTACTATCCGTTGTTTTTGCTATTTTATATTGTCTTTTGTACTTCCATCTCACCTTTTGCCGAGAACTTATCAAAAAAAAAAAACAATCTCTCTACCTCATCTTTGAGCTAAAGTAAGGTCTGCATACACTAGATCCTCTCAAACCTCACTCAGTAAGACTACACCGAATATGTTATTGTTGTTGTAGAACCATCGATATTTTCTTCCTTGGCAACCAAATTTAGGAGAAAGAAGTTTACATAGAAATATGAAAAATTCACAAAAGATGATTTGTTTTTTTTTTTATAAACATAAGGAGTAATACAAATTTTAGAGAGCACCAATGTTTTTGAGTGTTGAGTCCAAGATAACAACGCCCACAACCAATACTATGCACCAACTGTACCGCGACCAAGCCAGTATCCACAGTGTTTCAAATCCAGCAGGGTCCCCTGTCTGTAACCCAGGTCCCTTCACTCGTTCCACGTTTAGCCCTGCAGTTTGCCTTCCTTTTGGTGCTGATGGTGCAGAAGCCACATCCTACCAGTCAAACAACATTAGGCTTGTTGATGTCACCATTAATCTGTCTCAATTACACAAACAACAAATACGTCACGTTAGAGACATTGGTCAAGACACAGTTTGTCAACTGTAAAACAAGTAAAAAAAAACACAGGGAAACACGAAATATAGGGCGGTGTGTTAAAACAATAGATTATCTCATACATGGTGTCGACTGAGGCTATGGTGTCTGAGTTTGAAAACAAGTTAAGAAAAGACACGAAAATATATGGTGTGTTAAACTAATATGATTATCTCATACATGTGTCAGACATAGTTATTAGCTGAAAACAAATTAAGAAAAGACACGAAAATATACGGTGTGTTAACTAATATGATTATCTCATACATGTGTCAGACATAGTTATTAGCTGAAAACAAGTTAAGAAAAGACACGAAAAATATATGGTGTTTTAACTAATATGATTATCTCATACATGTGTCAGACATAGTTGTAAGCTGAAAACAAGTTAAGAAAAGACTAAGAAAAGACACGAAAATATACGGTGTGTTAACTAATATGATTATCTCAACTGAAATTATCTAGTAGTGTAAAAAGAATTTTTACGTTCAGAAATTGAACCCCCTTGAAAAAATACATTGTATAAATAGTGACAAAGATAGCAAATTTTTTTTTGGTTACTGGTACAACTCTGAATTCTTGAATAAAGGGGCAACACATATTTCGATGTGGTTTTCATAAGTACGGTGAAAGTCTAGAAAGGGCAAGACATACGGAGATTTTACTGTTACTTTTGTAGGTAAAGAGACTAGAGAAATTGGTTTTAATAGAAACTCAATTCAAAACAAATATAATCAAAATACGATTTATTAGTAAGATAAACGAAAGAAGTAACACATAATAATTTGTTAATATTTTACCAAATTAGTGGATGAGCCAATGAAATCACAACGAGCTCCCAAACCACCTTGTCCTTGTTCGTCTTGGTTGAATTGCCACCTCACAAGCTAAAGAATGTACTAACTTAAATATATATATATATATTTATATATTATATATATATAGTATAATATATATACGTATATATTCTTATAAGTGGTGGGCTCATTGAATCTTTTTTGTCGAGAAACTTATAATCGAGTCAGGCATACGTAAAGATTATTAATTTTTCATTTATACGGTACTAAAACAAGAAAGTGGTGTTAGGTCGAGGTGTTTGTGTGTTGTTTTTAAATTTCGTTATAAAAAAAAAAAGGAATTAGCTATGCACAAATCATATAGCTAAACAACAAAATTTGTCGCTAGTATTATTGTCGCTAGACATGACAAATTTTATTATCAATGTTGACAACTCTTGATACGAGTTTTGAAGGTTTAGTCCGGTGATTAAAGTATTGAATATGTTAGTAACGCCTTTTAATGAAAATCGACTAGTTAACATTATAGAATTTATTTAGCTACGAGCAATTTAGCGTAAAAAACATAAATAGGAGAACTAACCAAGCCTTGAATTGGAGAAGCTGAGAAAGGTTGGGGTTTGAGTCCATTGAATTGTGGTAGAGTAGTCATCATGGTGGAAGCCATTGTTGCCAAAAAACTCTAAGATTATCAAAGAATGGATATGTGTTTAATTTTTCTATCTCTTTGTGTTTTGTATGTTTAAATTGTTATAAATCTATTTGTGTGGAAAGAAGTTTATGAAGAGTTTGTGGCCACAATATGAGGGCCATTATGGATACACTTAGATTACTTGTTTGATGAGGTGGCATTCATATATTGGCTTACTCAAAATGGATAAGATTTTATGATTTGTCTCCAAATTTTTTAGTGGGGGAGTTTTTATTTAATATGGTGTTCGGTATTAAATTTGAATTCACGTCGAAAAGTTTGTAAAATGCTTTCTTGATAAAAGTGATTTGATATTCGAGAGGATTGGAATTTGAGATTTTTGATTAAGAAAGAAAAAAATATTTATCACTCCACCACAATCTTAGTTGATATTTTATTAAAAATTCGATGTTATTATTGTGATGATGGAATCTTAAGTTGGCGTTTGACGATATCTTATTATTAAATTTGAAAAAAAATAGTTTTTATTTTTAACTTGAAAATTGGAGTTATATTTGGCGATGAATACAAATTGAAGTTGAATTTTTAAAATTTTATGGCCCAAGTTTTAATTAGCAAAGACACGCTCCTTTAAAAAGATTGTTTTTATTAAGAGTCTATTTTTACGTAAATTACCTTTGTTAATTGTTATTAAAGTTGCAACTCCAATAATTTCGAGCGAGGGTGCTTAATATTAATGGCAATATCAAAAGAAAATATTAAATAGTTCTTTATTTGATAAAAATAAACAAGTTAACGGTCAAATATACAAAATATTGTCTTTCATCAACTATCCTGCAACATATTTACTTTAGGTGAACCATCGTCGATTAGTGTAATAGCTCACAATCATATATAGAGTAACATCACACTGGAAGTGTGGTATGATAGCTCACAAATCATATAGAAGAGGTAATCTGCACTAGACAAGTCTGATGTCTACGAGCTCCACGCTAGTAATCGGCTGATAGCGTACTTTCGCGTGGTCAAAGGTTTCCAACTGTGTACCGTCCAACATTTGAATCCCCCACCCAAACTACCAGGTTGCAGGGGACACTAGGATTCGACTTCTAGGTGCCACTGGGATCTTTATTGTTCCTTTGTATAAATAAGACAAGAGTCTCAGCAGATTCAAGAAAATATCTTAAATGGGATTGTGTATTGTTTATTCTATTACTAGTCAGCATATATAACATCGATCGACACCGGGGTTGGGCTTGGAGTCAGAACACTCCAACTTCGAGTGTACACATGTAAGCAAGTAGATAGTTCTACTCTATATGTATTCTCAAAATCGAAGTGTTTGGCCAAGTTAAGCTGTCTGTATTATCCCTGTAACAAAAAAATTCCATAGAGACGAAGAAAAAAGATTCAAACACCACAGGATTCGAATGTGTCCATAAAACTGAGAAGTTGCACAATGACACAAAGGATGTTTAGTTTATCAACCACAAATCTACACATGTGCTAGGCACTTAATCCGCTACAGTTACTTAGCAAATGCTGAAACAGATATCTTTATATTCTTAGGGCTAAACATTTAGAAAACTAAAGGATCCATAACAACAACATAAAGAGTACAAATGACATTAAAACTGAGAGACTAATGACATCAACAGAATAGAGGGGACATCAATAATCGAACATCTCATCATCATCATCATCATCATCATCATCAGAATAGTTGCTGCCATAAGAAAACTCATAATCATCATCGTCGTCTGATATGAGGTCAATGTCAGAAAATCCAGATGGGTAGTCCTCATCAAACGACTCGAAGTCGTGCATTTCTGTATCCAGCCCATAATCTTCTGTTGGGTCCTCAGGGTGTCTTAGAGACTTAATCTGACAAGAACATCGCTTCCCTAGTTCCCCTTCCAGCTGGACATTGAGACATCGCCGCAGATCTAGCGATTCAAGTCGAGGGCACCCATTGAGAATTGCTTCCAATCCTTCATTCGTCATCTTATTCCCAAGGAGTTGAAGGTTGCACAGTTCTGGCATGTTCTGCGCAATAGCAATTGCCTCGTCATCGTATTCAATGTAGGGGTGTCTGCAGATTTGGTTGTTCAGCTTGAAAGACTTCAAACCCCGACAGGAACGCCCTATAGTTTCAATGGCTTCCTTGCTGATACCGACGTAGTAGAGATGCAGCTCCTCCAATAATGGGAACTTCTTCACCGCTGCACTGAACCCCACAGCTGAGACATTATAGGAACATACCAGTCGCAGACGTTTGAGCTGAGGTGATCTGTGATTAACAGTTAATCATTAGAGATAGATATGCAGCATTTCAAATATCCACGGGGATGTGAACATACACAAGCATCAATCATGCAAGGAAAGAAGCAGTCTCTATTGAGCATTTAACAGTTACATCAGTCGACAAATTTACACGATCATTTGTTTTACATAATTCAGATGCATGCTAGAATGAAGTTTCAGTAGTAGTAGTAGTCCTTTATGAGTACAAAAACTTGTGCTTGTTCAAACATTTCCATGAAAGTTTAGCCGGATCAAAACCAATATATTGTGAACATAAATTAGGTTGCTTACTGTTTTTTCAACTATTAAATTGTACTTGTACAGAGACGTACGGACTAACTTCCAGAAAGTATTTCTACACTTATTCCATAATAATGGCCCACATCTACCATTCAATATTTGGAAGATCGCCTCACCACAAAGCTAATAGGTGATAAAGGGTAGCCTGGCCTCTCGCCATTGGCTATGAGGCGACCACCTTTAACTACACTGCTAAGGCCCTTTTGAGATTTGAAAAAATCCTTCCATTTTTCATTGACTAAGATTGTTATGTGGGGATCGTCCTTACTACAAGGGTTCTCTTGTCTGTGCTCACTCTTATCCATAATCCATCTACTGCAAATACATGCACTCTCAGATTTCCACAGAACTTAACCAGATATTAGCAGGGCAGCGTTTGTTGAGGTCAAACAGTTAGTGTTAAATAGTTTGTAATATATATGAAGTATCATTGTCCTAGAACAGAAGGCAAAGTAAGTCTGAAGGTTTTAGGTAAAACCCTTGGTAAATTAGGCCTTCCTGGGTGAAGTGACTAAGAACTCTGCAAGTATCAAACTAGTGGCTTGCTGTATCATGAAGATTATCTATGTTTTCCCCAAACTCTTTTAAGTATCAACCTAGTGGTTTGTTGTATCATGAAGATTATCTATGTTTTCCCCAAACTCTGCAAGTATCAACCAAGTGGCTTGTTGTATCATGAAGAGTATCTATGGTTTCCCCAAATTCTGCAAGTATCAAACTAGTGGCTTGTTGTCTCACAAAGATTATCTATGTTTTCCCCAAACTCTACAAGTATTTCAACTAGTTAAGTGGAATTCATGAAAGATATCTATGTGTTCCCAAATTCTGCAAGTATGAAACTAGTGGCTTGTTGTCTCATGAAGATTATCTATGTTTTTCTCAAACTCTGCAAGTATCAACCAAGTGGTTTGTTATATCATTACAAGTATCTATGGTTTCCCCAAATTCTGCAAGTATCAAACTAGTGGCTTGTTGTCTCATGAAGATTATCTATGTTTTCCCCAAACTATACAAGTATCAATCTAGTGGCCTGTTGAATCATGAAGATTATCTATGTTTTCCCCAAACTCTGCAAGTATCAAACTAGTGGCTTGTTGTCTCATGAAGATTATCTATGTTTTAAACTCCGCAAGTATCAACCAAGTGGTTTGTTATATCATGACGAGTATCTATGGTTTCCCCAAATTCTGCAAGTATCAAACTAGTGGCTTGTTGTCTCATGAAGATTATCTATGTTTTCCCCGAACTCTACAAGTATCAACCTAGTGGCTTGTTGAATCATGAAGATTATCTATGTTTTCCCCAAACTCTCCAAGTATCAACCTAGTGGCTTTTCGTGTCATGAAGATTATCTATGTTTTCCCCAAACTCTCCAAGTATCAACCTAGTGGCTTGTTGTATCATGAAGATTATCTATGTTTTCCCCAAACTCTCCAGGTATCAACCTAGTGGTTCTTTGTATCATGAAGATTATCTATGTTTTCCCCAATTCAGTAATACAGCCTTTTCCTTTTCCAATTTCATTTCAGTTCATTAATTTGTCTAAACACTTATGTTTGCAATTATTCTTTTTCTTGTTTGGCTAACCAAACATTGTATTTCTTATGCAGGATTTCAAGCTGAGATTGCTGTTCCTAAACCTTACACCAAAAAACCCTAATAATTAGCAAAATGAACAGATAAACTCACATCCGTATTTGATAGCACACAAAAAGGTATGAAATTAGGGTTTAACAGCAGAAAAGCAGGAAACTAGGGTTGAAAATCGAACCTTTCAGCGATATAGCTGAGCAAATTATCGCTGCCAAAATACTCAAGGCTGAGATCAACTAATTCCCCGTTGCTACATTCCACAGCTCGACCGCAAATCTTCTCCAAATCATCCTCCCTGTCCCAGAAATCGGCACCGGCATTCTGCATTTTCACAACTCGCCACATAGCTGGTTCATGGCACAACCGACGCCAATACGAACAGACTTTATCGGCGCTCTTCAACATCTCAATGAGCCCAACCCTTTTGAGGATCGACAGGTAATCTCGGCGGCAATCCCAAAAACCACGCGTGGAAGGGAAGGGCCAGATTGATGCCGCTCCCAGTTTTGGAAGGGAACGGCTGATTTCTATGGTGAGGTTAATTACCAGTAAGTGAACGGGGGAAAAAAGGGGAGGAAGAGCCCACAACGAAAAAACCCCCCCCTCAAAGAAAGAAAATAGAGCTATGGTTGATTTAATTGTGCCATCCAATAGCAAACGTTGGCAAAAACTTTGCCAGGGCGGTTCTCTCCCAGAAGTCCGCTCGCCACTCTCCCATTCTCGCCTCTACGCTTTTTATACAACAGAGTGTATTATTTGTTTCTGTTTGTATGAAAGGCGACAAGATAAAATTGTATATACATATGCAAAAAGTATATTCTATGTTACACTTTAAGTATATAATTGTACAAACATTTTACTTCAATATTTTTACAGAGGAAAAAGGCCAAAAAAGTAACAATGGGAATTATACAATTGCAGGCATACAGTTTTTCTAGCTTTATACAATCGAAGTGTATATATTGTTGTTTCTTGTTTTTGGTATTAAAGCGAGAAAAAACATATATTTCTGGCTATACACTTATAATCTATGCAATACCTCCATATATTTTATTCGATTTTCAACTGTATGCCAAAGCTAATTTATACAATTGCCAGCGAAATAGGCCAGCGAAATTATACAATTTAGGCAGCGAATTATTTACCAATTTAGGACCCAACGAATTATCACACTTGTTATAGATATAGCGAATTATACAGTTTTATATTGGTTTGATATGGAGTTGCAATTATGCAAAGTTGCTCTTATATATAGCATACAAATATGAATGTTTGTTTGGTATATATTGTTTTGAAAGTTGCCACATTTAAAATAACTCATTTGGACAACAATCGTTTTTTAATCATTTTTACTAAAATTGTGAAATTATTTTTATTTATTTTGTATTTAGTTCCATAAAATTGTAATTATAAACACTAATAATAGTTAGTCATTAAATAAATTTTTTTCTAGTTTAGGTTTAATTTAGGTTTATGATTCACATTAGGCTTAAAGGTTACTTTTACTCTTTTAGATACATGTGAAAAATAACTATGACATAATTACGTAAAATAATTTTTTTTTTGAGAAGGTCTTTTATCGACTTTTTGTATTGTTGATTTACATTATTAACTTTTAGCTATCTAAAAAGTTACATGTAAATGTATAAGATATGTATAATTAGTAAATAATATATATATGTATATTTTGTGATCAAGTTAAAAGATGTATAATATAGGTATAACTAATACTTTTATATAATATTTGTATAATGCCTAACAGTTATAAGTATTTTTGGCTGAATATTCAGATATATGAATTTCTTCTTAATTTAATTGTAAAAGTTATTGACAAATTATAAGTATTTTTTCATTCTTAATTATATATTTTAAATTTCGATATTAGAAAATGAAATCCACTTTGGTATCTAAATTATCGTTGTAGTTATTGTCACCGACATGTAATAGGTAGTTATTTTAATTAAAAGAGATTTAGTTTTCAAAGTGACATACATATAAAATCTTTATCTTGCAATTGATCTAGGATTAAAAAAAATAAATAAGCAATGTTCAATTAGAAACTTGTATTTTAATTTAAGTTGATAAAATTGTAATTATAAACACTAATACTAGTTAATCATTAAATACATCTTTTCTTTGATTAGGTTTAATTTAGGTTTTAGGATTTACATTAGGCTTGAAGGTTACTTTTACTCTTTTAGATACATGTGAAAAAATAAATTCTAGCGCAGTATTAGTAAAAGGATCTATTTCGATTAATGTTCTTTTCTTTTTTTCTAAGAAGGTGTTTTTTTTTTCGATTTTGATCGTTGGATTTACATTATTGATTTTTGCCTATTTAAAAAGTTACATGTAAATGTATAAGATATGTATAATAAGTAAATTATACATGTATATTTTGAATATTAATTATAAATATATTTCGACCAAGTCAGAAGATGTATAATATATGTATAACTAATACTCTTATATAATGTCTATATATTTCCTAGCAATTATAAGTATTTTTGGCCAAACATCTAAATATCTGAATTTCTCCTTAATTTAACCATAAAAATCAATGACAAATTGTTAGTATTTTTTCATTCTTAATTATGTATTTTAGATTCCGACATTAGAAAATGAAGTCTACTTTAGTATAAAAATTTTCGTTGTAGTTATTGTTACCAACATCTAAGAGGAAGTCAATTTGATTAAAAGGGATTATTTTTTCCAAAGTGACATACATATTAAAATCTTTATCTTTGAAATAATCTAGGAAGTAAGAAAAAATTAAAAATAAGCAATGTTCAATTAGAAACTTGTATTTTTAATTTAAGTTGATAAAATTGTAATTATAAACACTAATATTAGTTAATCATTAAATACATCTTTTTTTTGTTTAGGTGTAATTTAGGTTTTAGGATTCACATTAGGCTTAAAAGGTTGCTTTTACTCTTTTAGATGCTATGAAAAATAAATATAGCATTATTACACAAAGTGATTCCTGTTGATTTAGTTATTTTCTTTTTTTTTTTCTCTAGAAGGTTTTTTACCGACTTTTATATTGTTTAATTACATTATTAATATTTTACCTTCTAAAAGTGGACGGGAGAAAGGAGAAATAGGGAGGAGAGGAAAAGAAGAGAGAGAGAAGAGAGAGAGAGGAGAGAGAGAGGAGAGAGAGAGAGAGAAAGAGAGAGAGATGAGATATTATATTTATATATACTATATATATTTTGGCAGGAGATATTATAAAATATAATCTGATAAAGTGAGAAGATGGATAATATTGTATTAACTAAGACCTCTTACGTAATATGTTGTATATTACCTAGTGATAAAAAGTATTTTTTGAGTTGAACATCAAAATAGGTAATTTTTCTCTTGAGTTAATCATTAAAAATCCATGAAAATTAGTAAATATTTTCCATGTTCTGAAGTAGATATTGGTGGTTTAAATTTCGACATTAGAAAATGAAGTCCACTTTGGTATCTAAATTATTGTTGTAGTTATTGTTAGCAACATGTAATAGGAAGTCATTTTGATTAAAAGGGTTTCTTTTTTCTTCAAAGTGACATACAATAAAAATCTTTATCTTTGAAAAATGTTGGATGTAAGAAAAATATAAAATAAGCAATGGTCAATCCGAAATTTAAATTTTTAATATATATTGCTCCAGTCTTAAAAATATAATTGCACACATATTAAAATCTTTTAATAATATACTTTTTTCAAAAAATATAATATTTAAGTAATTTAAACAACTTAACGTTTAACTATCTTGATCATACAAGTCGATGATCTCTTTGAGATTGAGTTGAAACAAAAAAGAACAATCATTTTGCATCAACCACAACATATGCTCAAACAATATAGCATCCACATTAATAAAAATCTTTATTTTCCTTATTCTCCTTCACTTCCCTTCTATCTTCTTTATTTCTCGCCATTTCACATAAAATCTTAAAAGGGTTTTATTCCAACACAAATGGCTCCACCAAGAATTCTCTCTTATCTTTTTGGATCGCTACAATCATCTGATTAGTAATTGTATTTTTATAACTATTTTTTTTGAAAGTGGTTGGTAATTCAATTGTATCGAGGAATGCCTTTTCAAGTTTGATATCGAAAGAAATATGCAGTTCATAACGTGCCCTTTTGACTCTGGAGTGATATTTCTGGTAGGGACTAACTAGAAATGATTTTTGACTCTGGAGTAATATGTCTGGTAGGGACTAATTAGAAATGATATTTTATGTAGATTAATTTCAATGCTAAAATTTTGATTGAAATTGAACGGTTTTGGGCGAAAAGATGTGGTATGATTATGAAAATGTAACAAACAATTTGAAAAATAGTAAAATTTATGGAGTAAGTCTTTTTCGTGAGTAAAACACGTATAAATATATAATAACAAGTTTATAGCATAATTTACAAGTTTATATATAACGAATAATAATATTTGCCTATTCAGATCGTATATATTTAGTAAAAAATTCACTTAATAATGGGTAAAAATAAAACTTAAACATTGAACAATGTCACATTGCGGCGTCTTTACCTAAAATTTAGGTTGTCAAAACTAACACATTTCTACTTAATTATGTCTTCATCGTTAATATTTTAGAAGTTCTTTTAGTGATGTGTAACCTCCACCCACCCCCACCCCCAACACACACAAAAAGGTGAAAATTTTGGTTAAAATTGTTTTAAACAAACTCGAGTGTAACACATAAGGTAAATATTAAACTATCCAGAAAGTACAATATATTACAAAATTTTTACATATTAAGATGTATTGCGAATTTTCGGTCAAGTTTTTTATAGTTTAACTCTAAAAGGGAAATAACAACAATTAAAATGGACAAATATAATAATTTTCTACCCCTCTAACTGTTTTCTTTATCTTCCCGAGACACTTTGACCGTTTTTGAAAAGTTTATTTTTTTTATTTGTTTTTTATAATTATGATGTTTGAATGAGTTTTGGGTGACTTCATTAATTCGTTTTATAACTAATTAGAGGAATACATAAAATATTCTCAATAAAGAAGACATGTTTTTTTTTAAGTTTTTAATCTTTATTTTTATTTGCTAATTTTAGCTTTAGGGTGTTGTCATTAAATATACCTTTAATTATGTTTGACTATATATTTCCTGCGTCCCCTTTTATTTGTCATGCTATACTATTTGAAAGTTAATTTGATTAATTTTTAAAGTTAAATTAGTTATGTTAATTCGTTATTTTATACCAAAAATATAAATATTCAAAAACTATCTAAATTATTGTTATAGTTATTGGCAACATGTAAAAGGAAGTCATTTTGATTAAAAGGGATTTTTGTTTTCAAAGTGACATACATATAAGAATCTTTATCTTTGAAATGATCTAGGAAGTAAGAAAAAATAAAAATAAGCAATGGTCTATCAGAAACTTGTACTTTTAATTTAAGTTGATAAATTTGTAATTATAAACACTAATACTAGTTAATCATTATATACATCTTTTCTTTATTTAGGTTTAGTTTAGGTTTTAGGATTCCCATTAGGCTTAAAGGTTACTTTACTCTTTTAGATTATATCTTCTTCTTTTTTCTTTCTGAGAAGTTTTTTTATCGACTTTTGTACTATTAATTTACATTATTAATTTTTATTTATCTAAAAAGTTATATATAAATGTGTAAGATATGTATAATAAGTAATTAATATATGTATATTTTGAATAGTAGCTATAAATATATTTCGACCAAGTTAGAAAATGTATAATATATATATAACTAATACTCTTATATAATATTTGTATATTGCCTAGCAATTATAAGTATTTTTGGCTAAATATTCAAACATGTAAATTTCTCCTTAATTTAAATGTAAAAACTAATGTGAAATTATAAATATTTTTCTTTTCTTAATTATATATTTTAGATTTCAACATTAGAAAATGAAGTTCACTTTGGTATCTAAATTATTGTTGTAGTTATTGTTGGCAATATGTAAAAGAAAGTCCATTTTAATTAAATGGGATTTTGTTTCCCAAAGTAACATACATATAAAAATCTTTATTTTTGAAATGATCTAGAATGTATGACAAAAAATAAAATAAGCAATGTTCAATCAGAAACTTGTATTTTAACAAATATATTGCTCACACTCTTAAAAATACAATTGCATTTATATTAAAATATTTTAATAATACACTATTTTTAAAAAAATTGATATTTAAGTAATCTAAAAAAATATAATGTTTAACTATCTTGATCATAGAAGCCGATGATCTCTTTGAGATTGAGTTAAAAAGGGCTTTGTTCCAATACAAATGTCTCCACCAAGAATTCCCTCTTATCTTTTTCGGTCACTATGATATATGACCTGATTAGTAACTGTATTTTCATAACTATTTTTTTGGAGTAGTTATATATATATATATATATTTCAATGGTAAAATTTTGATTGAAATTGAACGGTTTGAGTGAAAATATGATAGGATTATGAAAATGTAACAAACAATTTGACAAATAGTAAGGTTTATGGAGTAAGTCTTTTTCGTAAGTAAAACACGTTTGAATATAATAACAAGTTTATAGCATAATTTACGAGTTTATATAGGGGAGTAATAATATTTTTCTATTCAGATAGTATATGTTTATTAAGAAATTCACTTAATAATGAATAACAATAAAACTTAAACATTGAACAATGTCACGTTGTATTATGTGAGATCGTCTTTACTTAAAATTTAGGTTGTCAAAACTGATATATTTCTACTTAATTATATATGTCTTCATCGTTAATATTTTACAATCTCTTTTAGTGATATGTCACCTCCATCTCCACCCCTACCCCCACCCCATCACACACACAAAAAGGTGCAAAGTTTGGTTAAAATTGCTTTAAATAAACTTGAGTGTAACGCATATGGTAAATATTAAACTATCCTGAAAGTACAATAAATTATAAAAATTTTACATATGAAAAAATGTTATTTGCGAATTATTAGTCAAATTTTAATAGTTTTAACCTCTTAAAAGGGCGAGAAAACCACCCATTAAAATGGACAAATATAATAATTTTCTAGCTCTTTAACTGTTTTCTTTATCTTCCCGAGACACTTTGACTGTTTTTGAAATAAGTTGTTATTTTTTTGTTTGTTTTTGAGTAATTTGATGTGTTGAAGAGAGTTTATAAAAGTAACTGATTAACTTAATTCAAATGCTTCTTTAACTAAATTTAGAGAAAACACATAGTTATCGCAATAAAGTATGCCCTGTTTAAAATTTTAGTCTTTATTTTTATTTGCTAATTTTAGCTTTAGGGTATTTTCATTGAATATATGTTTAATTATGTTTGACCATATATTTCTTCGTCCCCTTTTATTTGTCATGTTATAATATTTGAAAGTTAATTTCATTAATTTTTAAAGTTAAATTAGATTATGTTAATTCGTTATTTTACACCAAAAATATTGATATTAAAAAACTATCTAAATTATTGTTGTAGTTATTGTTAGCAACATGTAAAAGGAAGTCATTTTGATTAAAAGGGATATTTTTTTCTAGACATATATATAAGAATCTTTATCTTTGAAATGATCTAGGAAGTAAGAAAAAAATAAAAATAAGCAATGGTCAATCAAAAATTTATATTTCACATTCTTCAAAAATATAATTGCACACGTATTGAAAAAAAAAATCTTTTAATAATGGCACTTATTTTAAAAACTAAATTACCGTGTAAGGAGAAGCACTAATCTAAAACAAAACATAACGGGTCAAATATCTTGATCATAAAAGTCGATAATCTCTTTGAGATTGAGTTAAAACATAGAAGAACAATCATTTTGCATCAATCACAACATATGCTCAAACAATATAGCATCCACATCAATAAAAATCACTTTGTTTTCCTTAATTCTCACTCACTTCCCTTTTATCTTCTTTCTTTCTCACCATTTCACATAAAATCTTAAAAGGATTTTGTGCCAACACAAATGGCTCCACCAAGAATTCCCTCTTATCTTTTCCGACCACTACTATATATCACCTGATTAGTAACTGTATTTTCATAACTATTTTTTGGAAGTAATTGGTAATCCAATTGGATCAAGGAACGCCTTTTCAATTTTGATATCAGAAGATATATGCAGTTCATAACGTGCTCTTTTAACTCTAGACTCAAAAAATAGTATATTCAACTAACTTCTTTGTGTTATAAGGTTCAACTTTTCTTGAAGATGTTGAACTTGGTTATATAATTGTTTATTTGACTTGTTGCTAGATGATGAAAGAGTTATTGAGAGGTATGTGTATATATATTTATATATATAACCAAAATGAAATGAAGTAATATGTTTGGTAGGAACTAACTAGGACTGATAATTTATGTAGATTAATTTTAATGGTAAAATTTTAATTGAAATTGAGCAGTTTGAGTGAAAATATGGTAGGATTATGAAAATATAACAAACAATTTGACAAATAGTAAGATTTATGGAGTAAGTCTTTTTCGTAAGTAAAACACGTTTGAATATAATAACAAGTTTATAGCATAATTTACGAGTTTATATAGGGGAGTAATAATATTTTTCTATTCAGATCGTATATGTTTATTAAGAAATTCACTTAATAATGGATAAAATAAAATTTAAACATTGAACAATGTCACGTTACATTATGTGAGATCGTCTTTATTTAAAATTTAGGTTGTCAAAATAACACATTTCTACTTAATTATATATGTCTTCATCGTTGATATTTTACAAGCTCTTTTAGTGATATGTCACCTCCATCTCCACCCCCACCCCCACCCCCGAAACACACACAAAACATATCACGTTTGGGGTTAAAATGTGCTTTAAATACCTTGGCGTATAACCGCCAGGACGATAAAGTAAATTTTATTCCACTCCTCTTTCTGAAGTCTCTACCTTCAACCACTTTTACTCTCCCGGTCTCGCGCCTTTTTTAGTCAATTCTCCTAGCTTTCCCTCTGCCCACACACGCTACCCCCCATTCACCCATGGACAAACATCATCATTTTTACCCCCTTTAACTGTCCTTTCTTTATCTTCCGAGCCCCTTTCCGGGCACTGTGTGGTGTTGCATCGACACCGTTCCTTTTTTTTTGTTTGTTTTTTGTAATTATAATGTTTGAATGAGTTTTATGTAACTTGATTAACTTCATCAATTTCTTTAACTAAATTTAGAGAAAACACATACTTATCTCATTAAAAGTTATGACCTGTTTAAGGCCTTTAGTCTTTATTTTTATTGCACAGTAATTTAGCTTTAGGGTGTTTTAAAGAAAAGGGCAAAAACCCAAGTATCTAAATATAAGTTTAATTATGTTTGAACTATAGAATTTTTTTGTGTACACGTTTTATTGAAAGGTCATGTTAGACTATCTATGAATAGGGTTAAATGTTGATTAATTTGTAAAATTAAATTAGATGATTGTTTATTCGATTTATTTTAGACCAAAAAATACGTGTTGATATAAAAAACTATCTAAATTATTGTTTTAGTTATTGTTAGCAACATGTAAAAGGAAGTCATTTTGATTAAAAGGGATTTTTTTCCAGACATTCATATAAGAATTTTTATCTTTGAAATGATTTAGGAAGTAAGAAAAAAAATAAAAATAAGTAATGGCCAGTCAGAAACTTGTATTTTTAATTTAAGTTGATAAATATGTAATTATTAACACTAATACTAGTTAATCATTAAATACATCTTTTCTTTATTTAGGTTTTAGGATTCCCATTAGGCTTAAAGGTTACTTTACTCTTTTAGATATCTATGAAAATAAATATAGCATTATTACGTAAAGTGATTCCTGTTTCGATTATCTCTTCTTCTTTTTTCTCTTTGAAAAGGTTTTTATTAACTTTTGTATTGTTAATTTACATTATTGACTTTTACCTATCTAAAAAGTTAGTTACATGTAAATATATAAGATATATATAACAAGTAAATAATATATGTATATTTTGAATAGTAATTATAAGTATATTTCAATCAAGTTAGAAGATGTATAATATATATAACTAATATTCTTATATAATATTTGTATATTACGGTTATAAGTATTTTTTGGCCGAACATTCAAATATATGAATTTACCTTAATTTAATAGTAAAATTTGCAAATTATAAATATTCTTCCTCTCTTAGTTATCAAAATTATTGGTGTAGTTATTGTTAGCAACATGTAAAAGGAAGTCATTTTTATTAAAATGGATTTTTCTTTCCAAAGTGGTATATATAAGAATCTTTATCTTTGAAATAATCTAAGAAGTAAGAAAAAAATAAACATAAGTAATGGTCAATCAGAAATTTATATTTTTAACATATATTTCACACTCTTCAAAAGTACAATTGCATATGTATTGAAATCTTTTAGTAATGCACTACTTTTTGAAAAATATGATATTTAAAAATAATCTAAATAACATGACGTTCAATTATCTTGATCATAGAAGTCGATAATCTCTTTGAGATTGAGTTGAAACAAAGAAGAACAATCATTTTGCATCAATCACAACATATGATCAAACAATATAGCATCCACATCAATAAAAATCACTTTATTTTCCTTATTCTCACCATTTCACATAAAATCTTAAAAGGGCTTCGTGCCAACACAAATGGCTCCACCAAGAATTCCCTCTCATCTTTTTCGACCACTACAATCACCTGATTAGTAACTGTATTTTCATAACTATTTTTTGAGAGTGGTTGGTAATCCAATTGGATCGAGAAATGCCTTTTCAAGTTTGATATAGAAAGAAATATGTCGTTCATAACGTGTCTTTTTGACTCTGGACTCGATAAATAATATATTTAGCTAACTTCTTTGTGTTATGAGGTTAAACTTTTCTTGAAGGTGTTCATTTGATGATGAAAGAGTATTGAGATATCTATATATATATGATATAATTATATATATAGCGATATATGCAAAACAAAAAAAAGGAAGAATATGTTTTGGTTAGGGGAAACTAACTAGGAAGATAATTATTAGGATTATTTCAATTGTAAAAATTTTGATGGAGATTGAACCGTTCAAGTGAAAAGATGGTGTTAGGATGATTGAAACGCATAGGTAACAAAACATTCACAAATAGTAAGGTTCATGGAGTGAAACATTTATAAATTTAATAATGAGTTTATATCTAGGAGAGTAATAATATTTGCCTATTTAAATCAGATATTTTTATTAAGAAATTCACTTGATAATAGGTAAAAATAAAACTTAAACGTTGAACAATGTCACGTTGCATTACGTAACCGTCTTTACCTAAAATTTGGGTTGTCAAAGATGACACATTTCTACTTAATTATATCTTCAAGATTAATATTTTACAAGCTCTTTTAGTGATAGAACACCTCCATCCCCACCCCACCCCCCAAAACACACACAAAAAGGTGAAAAGTTTGGTTAAAATTACTTTAAATAAATTTGAGTGTAACGCATTTGGTAAATATTAAACTATCCGGAAAGTACAACAAATTACAAAAAAGAATTTACATATTAATATGTATTGTGAATTTTTAGTCAAATTTTTATAGTTTAATTCTAAAAGGGATATAACAACAATTAAAATGAACAAATATAATAATTTTCTACCCCTCTAACTGTAACGACCTGTTTAGTCGTTTTGGAGCAACATATTTTATTTTCTGGGAAAAAACTGGCGAATCGACGGACCCCACGACGAAACGTCATGGGACGACGGAGTTCGTGGGGCGGGTCCTCGTTCCAAAACACTTAGAAATTAAAATTTTGGGTGGTACTGGAGATCGGACTCTGAAGTCCACGACGAAATGAAATGGCAGGCGGACCGTCGCAGGCACGACGGCCCGCTCACAGCATTTTAAGAGATCAAGTTCTGGACTTTGTGACGGACAGCAGGACGGGACCGTCGCAGGCACGGACGGCGTCACAGGGCACGACGGCGGCACAGGCTGCGTAATCCCAGGCTGGGTCGGATTTCTGTTAATTAATGTAAGGGGCGTTTGGGACTATTTCCTGCTTTTATATTATAAAGTAGAGGGTTAATGTAATAAAGTCTAATTATTTGGGGTTAAAAGAGGAACTTAAGTTTATTTAGGGGTTATTATTTGCCATTCTTTTATACTTAATTATATGATAATTAGAGTAAAAGAAAGCGGGTTTGATAAGAAAAGAAAAAAAGAAAAAGAACAGAAGAGGGAGAACGGAGTGAGAAGAGAGAAAGAAGAGTGATAGCAAGGATTTATTTTGAGAAGATAGCTGTTGATCGCAATTTCTCGGTGGAGGGTAGGTTAATGGTTTTTATGCTATTCGTAGTAAACTCTTAATAGCGAGTGATTATTGTTGGGTGCGTATTATAAAGTCTTCTATATGATTTTAATTGTGGTATGCATGATTGAGTGATTTTATAATAATGATTGTGATGTTTGATGAAACAAGCATGATGAAGCTATTGAAGCCCAAATCTGGATAAAAAAACCTAATCTCTTGTTATGATGATGCCTTGCATATAAAAGAAGGTTTTATGAGAACTAAAGTAATGAAGATGATGAATGCCTTGTAAGAGAGAATGCTTTGATGAATTGATAAGATGAGATTAGGGGATCGGGGGTGTCACGAACCGACACGTATAGAATAGGGATCGGGTGTCAGAACGACACGTAGAATTAGGGGATCGGAGGGGTGTCAATGAACCGACACGCAGAATTAGGGGACGGGTGTCACGAACCGGACACGTCGATTTAGGGGATCGGGCTTGTCACGAAACCGGCACGTAGAATTAGGGTGTTTGTTTTTGTTGGTTAGAGGATCGGAAATGTCCGGTTCCAACAAATAGTAGTAGGGGCTCGGTAGTGTAGTACGACATAGTAGTAGGGGAGCGGAGTTGTCATGTACGACACAAGGAGGAATTTAAAGCAAGAATCTTGAAAGATTGTAATATACTCATCTAATGAACCTTAATTCCCAAATAATGAGTATGGTATTGAGGAGTGAAGTCCTCAGTTGAACTTGGCTATGGTACTTATAATGATGTTTTATAACTTGTTGCGATCACCTGTAAGAATATTAGTTGATGTTATGATTGTTATCTGAGATATATTGCTTTCTATTTTGAGTTGGCCTCGATGATACCTAACTCAGTACTTGATTGTGCTTTGTCTGGACCCCCTACTTTTATGTTTCTTCGTCTGTTATTTGTGGAGTGCCAGCAAAATACCATACGTCTTCACCTCAATGTTACCGCAAACTCTAGCCAGTCTTCATTTACACGGATTTCAGGGTGAGCTAACGCTTCTAGCTTGAACTGGATCTTCTTCCTAATGTCGTATGCCTTTGAAAGTTCGACATGGACTAGCTTTTGTTATTTTATCTTTTTAAGAATGATTTAGTTTAGTAATTTGGATCATAGATTTTCTCTGTGGTGATGACTTCCAGATTTTGGGGAGAATAATAGAGGTTAATTTTAGAAATTATTGAATTGGTTCTATTTAATGAGTTTTAAGTTTCTTCGCCATTATTTCTATTGATAATTTCATTGAAATGTTAAGGTTTAGTTGGTTGGTTCGATACATAGGAGGATAAGTGGGGGTGCAGTCAGCGATCCGATTTGGGTCGTGACCAAACTTGATCAGAGCATTAGGTTCGTTGGTTCATTACACAAGAACAGTCGAGTAGCTAGAGTCTAAGGAACGGTAGGGGACGGCCTTTACTTTTCTTTGAGCGCTACTACGGACTAGGAAAATTCATTATTTCTTTCTTTCTTTCGTGCTATTACTTGGGTCCAACTTGGTATCTAGGTGATTACAATTGGTGATCTGACCTCTTCACTCTATTTCGCAGATGGTTAGAAAACTTAGAGCAAACAAACGACTACGCCAACACAAACATCGGCAAGACAAGAAAGCGTCTGAGCCACCAATGGGGCTGTAGCTCGAAGAGAAATAAGTCAGTATTGTGACAATGAGGCAGTGGAAGGTCGTGGGAGGGCGTCCTCTAGGGGAAAGAGGACGGCACCAGCACATTGGTACCTAGGGGCCGGGGATCCTTTACACCAACTGAGGAGGTCGTAAGAGAGGGTGAGGAAGGGGAAACTGCAAACAAGTGCAAAATGAACGAATGCCACCCCAAACCTACCACAGAAAATGAGTCAATCAGGTTTCTTGCGTGATCTTAGTGGATTATATGGGCAGGGCCAGCGCCTCCTTCCACGTGTTTCCGCACCAGACCCTCAGGTGTCGCGAGGTACAACATGCGGCTACTATGGTCCCGCCATGGATGCCTCATTGGAAATTAGTAGACACGGTTTCCATCGACTGACCACAGGGCCTTATAATGACAAATGATCAGCATGAAATTTTCAGTAAAGTTCTTGAACATTGAAACCTCCAGTCTTCAGGGTGCTTGAATCATGAGGATGAGTATGATTTTCCTGGTTGACTGCATGAGCTACTAACAAAGATGGGTAGTATAGTAGAACGGTTTGCTGTTGAGTTTGGACCTTATTCAGATTTCAAGGGGATACGGCCAAAATGTGGTTGGCGCGGTGGAACGGGGTCACATGTTGTAGTGTCAACCAACAGAGGCACCACCGATGACTTGGGGCATCATTTTCTAAGCTTGTTTATGGAGAGAAAGTATATCCCAGTTACTTTGAGGGATAGGAAAAGGGATGAGTTTTTGAGCCGATAGAGCAAGGTAGGTTGAGTATGTCGGTTACTGCATATGAGGCTAAATTTCGTGAAATACATGTGCATTAATACGGTATGCCACCAAACTAGTGTAAGTCCACAATGCAGCGGATTCGCCATTTTGTGAAGGGGTTGAGCTCAGAGTTGCGAATTTCAGCTTTACAGGTAGTAGCCACAGCGAAAATCTTTTCAAGAAGTGGTAGTATAATATCGAGACTTCGTGTGAAGAGGTTAGGAGGGAGTGAAGCCAGATGCTTCACCATGGACAGCGATCTATTAAAAGGTTTCGTTAAGGAGTGTGGTTATAGGGTTCTATACTCCAGAGGACAGGGTTCAGGAGGGTAACTCAGTCCGACCAATTCAGTACTCACTATACTTTTTTTTTCAGACTGTAGTTGGGGGTCACCTCAGGACCGGTCAACCACTTCTCTTGAGAGGCGACCTTGCCCGAATCAGAGGAGTGTTATGGGATGTGGGAGGACTGGCCTATTAGAAGAAATTGTCTCACCCAAAAAAGAGTTTAATAGACCCACAATAGCTAGAGGCAGAGGGTTGGTCATGGTAGAGGCGTTATTCTGGAGGGCGTGCGGTGGCGAATGGGAGTAATGGTGGTCACCAAAACGGCGGGGTGATGTGGCGCAAAACTGGAGCCACTACAAACACCAAATGGTAGGGACAAACGGACAGACAAGTAATGGGGCCCATTGTTACGGCTTTCCCTGGGCGATCTGAGGCGGGAGACATCTGATGCTGTCATCACACCGGTAATTTACTGGTGTTTGTGATTGCATGGCTTCTGTATTGTTTGATCTGGATCCACATTTTCCTATGTATTCTTGCCTTCTTTGCTAATAGTCTTATTTACTTATGAAATTTGCTTGAAATGCCTATGTGTTGTTCGACCCCGGTGGGGTGAGTCTTGTGATAGTTTTTGGAAAAAAGTATATAGGTCTTGTTTTGGTTGACTTTTTGTGGGGAAGCACTACTCATGTAGATTGGTTATCTTAGAAATGGTGATTTCATGTAATTCAGGGGGGGGGGGGGTATGAATTGGCTTTCTTCCCAATTTTGCAATTCTGGATTGGGTGTAAACGCTAAAATGGGGTAGGTAGCCAAGCCTGGGACAGATCCATTAGTGTGGAGGGTGAATACATTCCAATCCGGTTAGTATCGTCTCCCTTTCTGCGTGCTAAGCGACATGGTAGTAAGGGTTGTTTAGCTTTCTGGGGCACACCTCCGGGATGATACTACCCAAGAGTACCTTCAATTTGAGTGGTTCGATCCTCCACCGTCCACGGTTTGATGTGTTCCTGGCAAACCTTCCGGTATGCCACCAGATAGAGATATTGACTTCGCATCGATCTGACAAGTACTCGACCCATTTCATACCACTTATTAGAATGGTCTGCCGCTGAGTTCCCTAAGAGAGTTAAAGGCCCAACTTCAAGAGTTGTTGAGCCAAAGGTTTCATTAGACCCATGTGCATCCCCTTGGGGTGCTCTGTTTTGTTGTGAAGAAGAAAGATGGGGAGTATTCGGATGTGATAGACTACGGCAAATAATTAAAAGTAACTGTTATAAGAAAAGGTAGTCCTCGCTCCTCGCATGATGATTTGTGTTCGATCAGTTACAGGTGCTGTGTCTGTTTCTCAAACATCGACTTGAGGTCTGGTTTATCATCAATTGAAAATACGGCAGCAGATGTGCCAAAGAAGCTTTTGAACCAGGTATGGGCATTATGAATTCTTTAGTAAGGTCCTTGACTAAAGAATGCCCGTTCTTCATGGAGCTTGATGAACGAGATTTTTAAGGCCCATTATGACATCTTTGTGATCGTATTTATTGATTGATATACTGATATACTCCAAGAGTAAGAAGGAACATGAGGGATGAGAATTGTGTTGGAAATGTTGAGGATTAAAAGCTTTATGCCAGCAATTCTCCACGTGTGGCGTTTTGGGCTTAGATCAGTGTCTTCTTGGGGCACGTAGGTTTCTAAAGATATACGAGAGTGATGGTGGATCCTTCTAGATCGAAGTAGGTAGTGAAGAATTGGGTAAGACATTACTAAGTGTCAGAAATAAGAAGCTTTGTTGGCTTAGCCAGTTAACTACGTCGATTGTTGTCAAGGGATTTCTTCTATTGCTTCCCAAGTGACGAACTTGACTAAGCAGAATGTTCCATTTGTATGGTCGGATGATGAATGGGGAAAACTTTCAGTGAAAACTCAAGCACCTTGCTGACTACTCGCACCTATCCTTTACCCTGCGTAGAAGGGTAAGGAACTTTATGTTATTGTGATTGCATCCTATTTGGTTTGGGGCAGTGTTAATGCAAAGAGAAAAATGTAATTGACTTATGATTCGAGGCAATTAAAGGTGCATGAACGTATTATCGGCCCACTATTTAGAGTTGGCGCGGTGGTGTTTTCATTAAAGCAATGGAGACACTATCTATAATGGGGTTAAGTGTGAAGTCCTATACGGACCATGTAGTTTACAATATGTCTTTACTCAGAGAGATTTGAATTTGAGAAGAGGAGGTGGATGGATCTACTGAAGGAAATTATTGATGTTACCATCTTGTATCATCGGGAGAGGCTATGTTTGGTGTGGCAGACGCCTAAGTAGAAAAGCAGGGAGATGGGTTAGGTTAGCCCCACTTACAGTGTCTAGACGCCATTGGCTAGAGAGGTTCAGACTCTGGCTAATGACTTTATTGATGGTTAGAAGTAAGTGAGAAGAGAGGATTGGTTGGCCAGTGTGGAGGCTAGATCTTCTTTTCTTGACAAGATCAAGGGGAAGGAAACAGTTTTGAAACGAGAAACTACGCCGAATCCGAGATAGGGGTGTTGCGAAGGGAGGGCTAAAGAAGCATAATGGTTGAGGAAGGTGTCTCTGTTCTTGTTTGAGGAATTAAGGGGGGGTAGTGGTACCCCGTGTTGATGATTGATCCATACTATTCTTACAGAGGCTATAGTTCTGGATATTCATACTATCCTGGGGCAACCAAGATGTACAGTGACATGAGGCAACAATTTGGTGGAGTAGAATGAAAGCGCGAACATTGTTGAGTTTGTTGCCAAATGTCCAAAGTGTCAACAAGAGTAAAGTATGAAACACAAGGGCCCGGAGGGCACACTTCAGGAGAATGCCATTCCTGAAGGGAAAGTGGGAGGAAATTGACCATGGACTTCGTGGGTGGTTCTTCCAAAGACATTGGCAAGTTTGACTCATTTGGGTAATTGCTGGAAATTGATTAACTAAGTCTGCTCATTTCATTCCGTTAAGGTGACTTACAATGCCGAGAAGTTTTAGCCAGATCTACATTCAGAAATTGTTTGGTTGACATGGGAAGTTTCATTGTCATCCATATCAGCATAGAGCGGTGAGCAGTTTATTCTAAGTTGTGGCGAACATTGCACGCTGGGAATTACGGTACTAGGTTGGACCGTAGTACTGAATTTCACCCTCAGACCGAATGGACAGTCTGATGCGAACGATTAAGTTGTTGGAGAAGATTGCTTCGAGCACGGTGTCGATAGAATTCGCGTGGTCATGGATAACTTCTTACCTGAGCGGAGTTTTTCACTACATAATAGCTATCACTCAAGTATTGAATGGCTCCTTTCTGAAGCGTTGTATGGGAGGAGAGGAGATTTAGGTCTCCATTGGTTGGTTTGATGCAGTCGAGGTTAGACCTTGGGGTACTTGACTTTTGAGGGATTCGTTAGGAAGGGAATCTAGTCAAGAAAAGATTTTAGCCGGCTCAAAGTATTGCAAAAAGAGTATGCGGATCGAACGGTTAGGGACTGGAAGTTTATGGGAGGGTGAGCAAAAGTTTTGCTGAAGGTTTCACAATGAAGGGTGTGTGTGATGATGCGGTTTGGTTAAAAGAGGTAAGCTAAGCCCGAGGTATTTGGTCCATTTGAAGTACTTAAGCGAGTAGTAGGGGAGGTGTGGCTTGGAATTAGCCTTGACTCCAGGGCTGTCAGGAGGAGTTGCATTCGTTATTTAATGTGTCTATGCTGAAAAGATACCATGGGGATGGTCAACGACACATTCGTTGGGATTAAGTTCTGCTGATGGAAATTGTTAGTATGAGGGGAGGCCTGTGCCGTTTAGATAGAGAAGTCAGCAAGTTGAGATCGACGGGCGATTGATCATTTACGGGGGCAATGGAAGAATCGACCAGTGGAAAGAATCCACTTGGGGAAGGCGCTGATATGCACGAGAGTACCCACAACCGTTTACAGATTCCGGTGGTGGTACTTCTTTGCACTCTTTTTTACTTCTCGGATCGTGCAAGGACGAAACGATGGGTAAATTGGTATCTTTGTAACGACGGTTAGTCGTTTTGAGCAAACCGATTTCATTTCTGAAAACTGGGCCGAGCGACGGACCCAAAAACGAAACCGTCATGGGGCACGACGGACGTGTGGGGGCGGGGGTCTGTTCCAAAACACTTCAGAAAATAAAATTGTGGCAGAATACGGGTTATGAGATCGGACTCTCCTGGGAGTCACGACGAAATGGCAGGCGGACCGCGCAAAGAACGGACGGCCCTCACCCGCACTTTTACAGGAGATCAAGTCTTGGACTTTTGTGCCAACGGAAGCAGGAGGGACCATCGCAGGGCACGAAGGCCCGTACAGGCTGCGGTAATCCTAGCTGGGTGGTTCGGATTTCTGTTAATTTAAATTTAGGGCGTTTTGGACTATTCTGCTTTAATTTATAAAGTAGGGGTTAAATGTTAAAAGTCTAATTATTTGGGGTTAAAGAGGTAACCTTAGTTAATTAGGTGGGGTGGTTATTAATGCCCATCTTTGATACTTAATTATATGCTAATTAGGGTAAAAGATGAAGAGGGTTGTTTTTGAATAAGAAAAAGAAAAGAACAGACAAGAGAGGGAGAACGAGAGTAGAGAGAGAGAGAACCGAGAGGATAGCAAGGATTTTGAGAGATAGCTTGTGATCGCATTTCTTCGGTGGAGGTAGGCTATGGTTTTTTTTTTCATGCTATTCGTAGTTAAACTCTTTTTAGAGCGAGAAGGGTGATATGGTGTGTGGGTTTTGGTATTATAAAGTCGTCTATATGCTTAATTGTGGTGTATGCATGATGTGATTTTATATTTATATGATTGTGATTTTTGAAACAAGCATTGATGAAGGATGGAATCACCAAATCTTGATAAAAAACCTAAAATCTCTTGTTAATGATTATGGCCTTGGTATAAAAGAAGGTTTGATGTGAACTAAGTAATGAGATTGATGATGCTTGGTAAGCGAGAAGGCTTGATGAATGATAAGAATGAGATTAGGGGATCGAGTGGTACGAACCCGAACACGTAGAATAGGGATCATCTCGATCGGGGGCTCAGAAACCGACACGTAGAAGTAGGGGACGGGGGTGTCACGAACGGCCGTAGATTTAGCGGGGATCGGGTTGTTCAGCGAAACCGGAAACGTAGATTTAGGGATCGGGCTTTGATCACGAAACGGCCGTAGAAGTAGGGATCGGTTAGGAGGGCACGTTCCGACACATAGGTAGTAGGGGATAGTAGTGTCACGTACGAAACATAGTCGTAGGGAGCATGGAGTGTCACGTTACCGACACAAGAGGAATATAAAGATAATGAATCTTGAAAGATGTTAAATATACTCAATCTAATGACACCTAATTCCCAAATGACGTATGGGTTTGAGGCGTGTGGGTCTTCATGTATGAACCTTGGCGGGACGTATAAAAGATTTTGTACTTGTTGTTACTATCCACATGTTAAGAATATTAGTGATTTTATGTTGAGGTTATCGAGATAAGCTTTCTATTTTTGAGTTGGCCGATGATACATACTCTGTACTTGTGTTTGTACTGACCCCGACTTCTTTTAGTTCATTGTCGTTGTTATTTTTGTGGCGGTGCGCAAACATTACCGTACGTCTTCAACTCAACCGCAACTTAGCCAGTCTTGCATTAAACCGGATTTCAGGGGTGAGCTAACGCCTTCTAGCTGGACGGATTTTTTCTCATGTCTTGGATGCCTTGAAGGTTCCGACATGGACTAGCTTTTGGTATTTTATCTTTTTAGAATACTCTTAGTTAGTAATTTGATCTAGATTTTCTTGTGGTGACATGACTTCCAGATTTTTGGCGATAATCATAGATGTTGATTTAGAAATTATTTTGAATTGTTTTTATTTAATGAGTTTAAGTAGCGCGCTTACTTTCTATTGATATTACATTGAAATGTTAAGGTTTAGATTGGTTGGTTCGCTCACATAGGAGGATAAGTGTGGGTGCCAGTCGCGATCCGATTTGGGTCGTGACACTAACTGTTTTCTTTATCTTCCCGAGACACTTTGACCGTTTTTGAAATGTTTTTTTTGTTTTGTTTTTTATAATTATGATGTTTGAATGAGTTTTGTGTAACTTGATTAACTCCATTAATTTCTTTAAATAAATTTAGAGAAAATACATAGTTGTCACATTAAAGTAAGACCTGTTTAAATATTTAATTTTTATTTTTATTGCTAATTTTAGCTTTAGGATGTTTTCCTTAAATATACGTTTAATTATGTTTGACTACATATTTTCTCATCTCCTTTTATTTGTCATGTTATACTATTTGAAAGTTAATTTAATTAATTTTAAAGTTAAATTAAATTATATTAATTTATTATTTTAAACCAAAAATATACATATTCAAAAACTATCTAAATTATTGTTGTATATTGTTAGCTACATGTAAAAGGAAGTCATTTTAATTAAAATGGATTTTTATTTCCGAAGTGGCATAAATATAAGAATCTTTATCTTTTAAATGATCTAGACAGTAAGAAAAAATTAAAAATAAGCAATGGTTAATCAGAAATTTATATTTTTAACATACATTTCACATTCTTCAGAAATACAATTGCACACGTATTGAAATTTTTTGATAATGCATTATTTTTTAAAAATCTAATATTTAAGTAATCTAAACAACATAACGTTCAATTATCTTGATCATAAAAGTCGATGATCTCTTTGAGATTGAGTTGAAACAAAGAAGAACAATTATTTTGCATCGACCACAACATATGCTCAAACAATATAGCATCCACATCAATAAAAATCACTTTATTTTCCTTATTCTCATTCACTTCCCTTCTATCTTCTTTCTTTCTCACCATTTCACATAAAATCTTAATAGGGTTTTGTTCCAACACAAATCGCTCCACCACAAATTTCCTCTTATCTTTTCCGATCATTATTATCACCTGATTAGTAACTGTATTTTCATAATTACTTTTTGAAAGTGATTGGTAATTCAATTGGATTGAGGAACGCCTTTTCAAGTTTGATATCGAAAGAAATATGCAGTTTATAACGTACCCTTTTGACTGTGGACTCGAAAAATAGTATATTTAGCTAACTTCTTTGTATTATGAGGTTAAACTTTTGTTGAAGGTGTTGAACTTGGTTATATAATTGTTTATTTGACTTGTTGTTAGACGATGAAAGAGTCATCGGGAGGTATATATAAATACATAGATATATATATATATATAACCGTTCAAGTGAAAAGATGGTAGTATTATGAAAATGTAACAAACAATTTCACAAATGGTAAGGTTCATGGAGTAAAACACATATAAATATAATAAAGATTTCATATATAGGGGAGTAACAATATTTTACCTATTCAGATCTCATATGTTTATTAAGAAATTCACTTAATAATGGATAAAAATAAAACTTAAACATTAAATAATGTTACGTTGCATTATGTGACCGTCTTTACCTAAAATTTGGGTTGTCAAAGGTGACATATTTATACTTAATTATGTCTTCAACGTTAATATTTTACGAGCTCTTTTAGTGATAGAACCTCCACCCCCACCCCCAACACACTCACAAAAAAATGCGAAAAGTTTGGTTAAAAATGCTTTAAAAAAACTTCAGTGTAACGCATTATTACACACAAAGAAAGAAGTGGATATATATACTTTGGAGGGTAAAGTTTCATAAACATTAATTTATTAGTTTCTTATAGTCTAATCTAATTAATTTTAGGCCAATTAGCAATTGCAAAGAGTTGAATTTCAACCAAATTAAACACTTCAATTTAAGCTTAATTAATTTGTGAACATAGTTCTAAAGAATGGAATTCGACCAAAAATATTGTGTTTCACATAATAGTTGTTGACTTGACGTTCCAAATTTTAGAGGTAAAAAACTTCATGATAATGTAGTAGTATTTCAAATTTCACAAATAAAACTACCAAGATATCATCTTAAAATTTCATTTCAAATTTTAGACGTGAAATTTTAGAGGTAAAAAAACTTCATGATAATGTAGTAGTACTTCAAATTTCACAAATAAAACTACAAAGACATCATCTTAAAATTTCATTTCAAATTTTAGACGTGAAATTTTTGAGGTAAAAGAACTTCATGATAACGTAGTAGTATTTCAAATTTCACAAATAAAACTACAAAGACATCATCTTAAAATTTCATTTCAAATGTTAGACTTGAAATTTTAGAGGTAAAAAACTTCACGATAACGTAGTAGTATTTCAAATTTCACAAATAAAACTACAAAGACATCATCTTAAAATTTCATTTCAAATTTTAGACGTGAAATTGTAGAGGTAAAAAACTTCATGATAACGTAGTAGTATTTCAAATTTCACAAATAAAACTACAAAGACATCATCTTAAAATTTCATTTCAAATTTTAGACGTGAAATTCCTTAGATAATATAGAGCTTCAAATTCCACGAGTGAAACTCTAAAATATTATCATGAAATTTCATGTGTCTGTCACTTAAAACGGGTGCATAGGGATCACGGGGACTGACTTTATAATCAGAGAAAGATAAGGGGCGTGGCTAGTGTGTCACTGGGTACGAAGGGGGACGACTAACATGGTAAATCACCATCATGAGCTTCCGTTACCCTTTGGGAGGCTTACGTCCCATAGAAACTGTCTACTTGAGACGACTCTGTCTCTTAGGGTAACTTTGCCTTCTCAGCAAGTCTGACATGATATGTGCTCTATAAATGCTTCGTATCAATGCAGACTTAGCTAAAGAAACGGCACAATGTAGAAGACAGACTCATCATAAGAAAGAAAGGAAGCATGATTATAGCATAGCAAAGACTAATTGCATTAACAGTTAACAGCTAATCTAGCAGAAAGTTTGGAAATCCAGTTGGATTGTCGATTTGAAAATAAACAACTACTCAACCACAGGCTACCCCCCACCCCCCCTTAACATAGATTAAGTCTATAATTATAAGCAAGTTGAAGTCAAGAACTAGAGCTAACACCTAAAATCTGCCAGTCCAGATTTGTATCAGTCACTGCGAATCAAGAAGTTATTCACATTCCTTCACCCCAGTATGTTGACATACCGTGCATTGGCTGAGGATCATTATGCATGGTTTGAGCAGCATCACCAAACGGTCCTGCTTCATTGATGAGAGGGCTACCAACGTTCTCATCGACTGACTTGCTTGAGGCACCCGGAGAAGGAGCATTCGTCTCAGCAACAGGAGCACCAACATTTACCACATTGGTAGGTGGAGTTGAGGATGGTGCCTCAAACACACGATTTTCCTCTTCAGGGGTGAAGGTACCGAAAACCAGCTGGTAGAGAAATGAAAACCATTAGCAAGTGTACAATTTGAACTCAAACATCATGATAAGGATGGCCCAAGGCTTTGGTCTAGTGAATAGAAAACAACACACGATATGAAAGTTACACACTCATCACAGTTCGAGGTTTGAACCCTACCGCAAACAAAAGCCTGCTACTTAAGTGAAGGATAGAGAGGTGGGCTTATTTATACACCAAGTATCGAGCCATGCGTTACTGGTTTATTCAAAAGGAAAAGGAAAAAAAATAAATGCAAGGACAGACGTAGTTAGAATAGCACCTGTCCTGGAGTGGCAGCAATGAGCATTCCAGAAATTATTCCACCCAAAACCCTACCATCTGGCCCAGACAGTGCCACGCCAATACCACCTGTTCTAGTACGGTTGCCATCAATCTCTGATAGAGAGAAAGACCCCCCTAACGAGATGATGTTAAATCGACCCTGCATATAAAGAATAACACCATGCTTAATGACCAATGCCAAATAGGTATGCTGGAAAATGACATTCAGTGTACATGCATTGATTATCTAAAAGGATATACTATACTGATTTTTTTTCTCTTATGTCAAAAGCGCGTAAAACTCATACAAACCTCGTAAGTCACAGTGCCACCACCTTGTACAGCCTGCCTGAGGGTGACATTGGATACGACTCCAGTTGCAGTTAGAACACAAACTACCGGTGGTCCTTGCAGTGAGAAATTCACTATCTTACTTGCAATGTCCTGCAGCCAAGGTAACAAATTTGCATCATTTAGTTAAGTCAACCAAAAAAATCACAAGAATGGTACTTCAATTCAAGTAAGCGTTGAACAAGAATTTTGACGATGGATAAGATAAAAACATTACATCTAGTTACATTAGACTTCTCATTTTTAATAAATGAGGCCGTGAGCCCCACAAAATTTATGTCATGATTCACTGCTCTTTCTCCACCTTCCTCCTCCAGTAATCTTACATCGACCTCCCACCCCCACCCTCCCCTCACCACTAAATCCCATAACGCCACAGTGGCAGACTCGAAATTTGCACTTTTTTAAAAACTCAACCCTTTATCGGACCAACCAATCAAATCTTAATTCTACGGGGATTAGGCGCAGGAAGTTACAGGAGGAAAAGCAAACAAATAACTTGTGGAGGAAATTTGTAGGAAACACAACTCTACCCGTAAAAAATGACGATACTTGCACAGATGAAGACAGATAAAGAAAGCCTTCATAATGCAGATATTGAATATAATAAACAACAACCAGATGCAACAAAATATGCTTAGAATCTTTTGTAAGCACAAAACTAGGGGCTTATTTTGTTTTAAGAAAAAACTTTTCACAGATAAAAGACAATGCCATAGCCCACTTTATGTTTAACCAAGCACAACCCAATCACAAAGATACTACACCACCTTCGACAACATCTGATAAAAAATGCTGAAAAGTACATCCTCCAAGTAATTCATTAAAATGTTTGAGATCAAAAAAAAAAAAAAAAAAAGTAAGTAGTTTTATTAAAACATAAGTAGGCTAAGGAAAAACAAAAATCAAATGCAACTAAAAAGAAAGATTAAGATGGAAGGATCAGGATGTAACGTATGATGATAAAAGGGAAAAAAATAAAGATGACCGGAAAGAACACAAAAACGAAACCCTGATGCTGTCACATGAACTCACAACTGTAATTATTGGATGTACCAACAAAGACAAAAAAAAAAGGAATCAGACAAAAAAAATAAAAAAAATACAGATGTAAGCTAGTTTTTCCCTTTCCTCTCTGAATGAACTCGAAACTCAAGCATTTTGCAGAACAAGAATATACATCATTTGTAAAATACACAAGTTAATCACAGAGTAAGCGAAAGATGTCTTACATCCCCGGGGTGCACAGGCATCACATACGGTGTAAATCCATATCCAACTGTACCTGCCAACCAAATTAAGTGAACTTTGGATTAGAAGCTAGATTCATAATCCCAAATTAGAACCTAGATACATAATTGAAACAGTAATGAAACACATATACCTAAACCTTCTACTTGTTTTCTTTTTAATTATTATCATCATCAATGTATACAAGTTACATTCTTTACTTTATGAATGTATACAAGTTAACTCCTTCCCCAAACTAGACGATCGATACATGATCATATATACCTAAAGATTTTATAAGTTAAATTCTTTAATTTATGAATGTATACAAGTTAACTCCATTCACCAAACTAGACGATGGATACATGATCATATATACCTAAAGATTTTACAAGTTAAATTCTTTAATTTATGAATGTATACAATTTAACTCCATTCCCAAACTAGACGATGGATACATGATCATATATACCTAAAGCTTCTACAAGTTAAATTTATGGATGTATATAAGACAATAAACAAATAGATATATATATATATACCTAAAGCTTCTTTCTTTGTCTTCTTTCCAGGTGGCCTTCCACGGACCTTCTTAGAAGAGGGGTTTCTAGAAGAAGAACCAGCCTCGTTAACACCGCCAACGCCAGAATTAGCCTGATTCACCGGAATTTGAGTAGCAGAAACACCGGAAACGTTGTTACCATCAGTTTTATTCTTCCTGGGACGACCTCTCTTCTTCTTAGCCCCAGCAACAGCCCCAGAAACAGCCCCAGGAGCAGCCCCAGCCCCAGCCCCAGCAGCAGCACCACCACCAAATGATCCATCATCAACAAAAATGGGATTTGGGTTTTGATCAGGAACTGAATTGAAGGGGAATTGAAAGCTAAGCTGATGTTCCGGTGGAAGAGGAACGACATTCAAAGGCATAACGAACTCGTTGAGCTGGTCTTGTTGGATGGGTTGGTGGAACTGGGGTGGTGGTGGGGTTGGTGGTTCCACCCCCATTGTTCCATGGCTAAGTGGAGGCAAGGGTGGTAGTTGAAATTGGGAAGGGTGGTGTGCAAATGGGGATTCTTCAGAATCCATTGAAGAGAAAAAAGTTCACTGAAGAAAAAAAGAAAACAGGGAAGAAGAAGAAGAAAGAACTAATTTTTCACTGTTCTAAACCAAAAAAGAAGAAAGGGGGAAAACATGAGTTATATTTGCTAATTTTTAGTTTTTTCATTAAATATAATGTTTGACTATATATTTCCTCCGCAATCCATTTTATTTATCATGTTACACTATTTAAAAGTTAATTTGATTATTTTTAAAATTAAAATTAGATTGTGTTAAAATATAGATATTCAAAAAATATAATAAATTATTAATTTTTGTATATATTTAAAATGGACCCCTTAACTGTTTCTTTATCTTCCCGAGACATGTTGACTGCTTTTTGAATTTTTTTTTGTTTTTTTGTTTTATATAATTATAACGTTTGAAATAATTTTTTTACATTTAATATGATTAAAAATGTATTGTGAATTGTTAGTCAAATTTTTACAGTTTAATACTAAAAGAGAAATAACAACAATTAAAATGGACAGATATAATAATTTTCTACCCCTCTAACTGTTTTCTTTGTCTTCCCGAGACACATTTACCGTTTTTGAAAAGTTTTTTTTATTTTATAATTATGACGTTAGAAATTATTTTTTTTATATACTAGTATGATTACAAATGTATTGTGAATTGTTAGTCAAATTTTTATAGATTAACTCTAAAAGAGAAATAACAACAATTAAAATAGATAAATATAATAATTTTCTACCCTTCTTACTGTTTTCTTTATCTTCCCGAGACACATTGACCGTTTTTTAAAAAAAAATGTTTTTTTTATAATTATGACGTTAAAAATTATTTTTTTATATACTAATATGATTAAAAATGTATTGTGAATTGTTAGTCAATTTTTTATAGATTAACTATAAAAGAGAAATACAATTAAAATGGACAAATAAAATAATTTTCTACCCCTCTAACTATTTTCTTTATCTTCCCAAGACACATTGATCGTTTTTTGAAAAGTTTTTTTTTGTTTGTTTTTTATAATTATGATGTTTGAAATAAATTTTTTTATATATTAATATGATTAAAAAATGTATTGTGAATTGTTAGTCAAAATTTTGATAGTTTAACACTAAAAGAGAAATAACAACAATTAAAGTTGACAGATATAATAATTTTCTACCCCTCTAACTATTTTCTTTATCTTCCCAAGATACATTGATCGTTTTTGAAAAGTTTTTTTTTTTATAATTATGATGTTTGAAATAATTTTTTTATATATTAATATGATTAAAAAATGTATTGTGAATTGTTAATCAAACTTTTTTAATATTTAACAATAAAAGAGAAATAACAACAATTAAAATGGACAGATATAATAATTTTCTACCTTTCTAACTGTTTTCTTTGTCTTACCGAGGCACATTGATCGTTTTGAAAAGTGTTTTTGTTTTGTTTTTATAATTATGATGTTTGAAAAATTTTTTATATCTTAATATGATTAAAATGTATTAGATTGTTAGTCAAATTTTTATTGGTTACACACTCAAGAAGTAGAGATAAACAATAATTATAAACTGGATAGATATAATAATTTCTTGACCCCTATAACTGTTCTTATATTCAACGAGACCTACATGACACTTTTTGAAAAGTTTTTCTTTTGTTTTTTATAATTATGATATTTGAAATAATTTTTTTATATATTAATATGATTAAAAAATATATTGTGAATTGTTAGTCAAAATTTTTATACTTTTTCTATTAAAATGGACAAATATAATATTTTTTTTATCCTTTTTTAAATTTATAATTATGATATTTGAAATAATTTTGCGTGACTTGATTAACTTCACTAATTTCTTTAACTAAATTTAGAGAAATACATAGTTATCTCATTAAAGTAAGATCTGTTTAAATTGTTATCTTTATTTTGATTTGATAATTTTAGCTTTAGGGTGTTTCATTAAATATATGTTTAATTATGTTTGACTATATATTTCGTCTCATCTCCTTTTATTTGTCATATTACACTATTTAAAAGTTAATTTGATTAATTTTTAAAGTTAAATTAGATCATGTTAATTCGTTAATTTAAATAAAAAATATAGATATTCAAAAATATCCAGAAAAGTACAGTAAATTGCAATTTTTTGGATATCAATATGATTAAAAAAATGCATTATAAATTGTTAATCAATTTTTTTATAATTTGACAATTAAAAGAAAATTATGACAAATAAAATGGACAAATATAGACATTTTCTACTAATCTAACTATTTTTTTAATTTTCCCTAGACAATTTGACCATCTTTGAAAAGTTTGTTATTTTTTATTTTTTATAATTAAGGTGTTTGAATGAGTTTTATTTGCTAATTTTAGCTTTAGGATGTTTTCATTAAATATAAGTTTTGATTATGTTTGACTATATATTTCCTCTCATTTCCATTTATTTGTCATGTTGCACTATTTGAAGTTAATTTGATTAATTTTTAAAGTTAAATTAGATTATGTTAATTAGATATTTTAAACAAAAAAATATAGATATTTAAAAACTATCTAGAAAATACAATAAATTGCAATTTTTTTACATATTAATATGATGAAAAAATGTATTGTAAATTGTTAGTCAATTTTTTATAGTTTGACTCTAAAAAAGAAAATTATATCAATTAAAATAGACAACTATAGTAATTTTCTACCTCTTTAATTTTCCCTAAGACAGTTTGACTATTTTTGAATTTTTATTTTTATTTTATAATTATGATGTTTGAATGATTTTTGATATGACTTGATAATTCATAAAGATCTTTAATCAAATTTGAGAAAAATGCACAGTACCTCAGAAAGAAGAATGTTTTTAAAACAAGAATTAATATATTTGGCAAAACCACGAGTTTGGCATGAGAGACACGAGCAACAAATTTTGGAGGTATTTTCATAATGTCTCATGAAAAACTAAGAGTGATTGAGATAAGTTCATTAATTTTTGTACCCAATTATCCTTCCCAAAAGTAAAAATCAGTACGCTTTAAAAATTAAAATAACGTTTGAAAAATCACCTCCAATGATAATTTCAGTTTCAAAATTGCCCAACCAAGAGGTGAAATTGACCAATACTTGTATGAGGGTCATTTATATTGTGACGTGCAAAGTATTATTTTTCTCTCTTTTATTCTTTAAACAATTTCTGTTCTACTTCTTTGCTTGCAGCTTTTCATTCAGTTCACCACTGGCCCAAAAGATAGCTAACAAACTTATCGAGCTCCATTTATCATATGCATGATTCAGTTATAATTGTGTAACAATAGTATGGTACAGGTCAACTTGATCAAATTTATATTCACATCTTTAAAGGGCTAAACTATATGTATGTTATACTATCTCAATTTTAAATTTCTGTGTGATATTCATTAAAACAATTGATATAGCGAGACTAAATAAATTTTCTTTCATAATTATGACTGAATGAATGCTAGTTGCAGCGCGAATGATATGGTTTTTAAATGAATAGTCAATAGGTCACGAGTTAGAATCTAGATGTGCGGTCCAATTTAAGTTATATTTTATAAAAATAGACTTTTGAAACTTTTAGGATGGGAAATACTTTTTAATTTCTGTTTTTTTGTAATTAAGATTATCAAAGTATACTTTGGATCCTTTTCACAAAAATTGAAAAATTTTCATTATCTATAAATCGATCATTGTGATGAAAAACAAATGAAAATGACAAGGGATAAAGTATTATAGAGCGTTAGGTCCTCACAAATACAAGTAATTGGATGTGATATATATGCATGATCAAGTTTTAATTGGCGTAATATAATTTAGTTATGATACATGTCAACCGTTGATCAATTTATGTTCATATTTTAGGGTTATTAGACTATATATATTGATAATATCTCATATTAAAATCTCTAGTGATATTATTAAACAATTTATATAAAGAGATTAAATAAATTTTCTTTCTTAGTTATGATTGAATGTTATTGCAGCGCGAACGTTAAAACTTAAATGAATAGTCATTAGGTCACAAGTTTTAATCTAGGTTAGGCCCCAATTTTAGGTATTTTTATATTAAAAAAAATTAGACTCTTTGAAACTTTTAGGATTTAAATAATTTTTAATTTTATATTTTTGTGTTCAAATTGAGTTCATATTTTAGGGTTTTATTAGACTTATATATTGATCATATTCTATTATTAAAATCTCTAGTGATATTATTGAAAACAATTATATAAAGAGATTAAATAAATTTTCTTTCTAGTTATGATTGAAATGTATTGCAGCGCGAACGTTAACTTAAATGAATAGTCAGTAGGTCCAATTTTTAATCTAGGTGAGGCCCCAATTTAGGTTATTTTTCTATTAAAAAAATTAGACTCTTGAACTTTTAGATTTAAATTAATGTTAATTTTATATTTTTGGGCATTATTAGGAATATGATTGTAAAAGTTTATATTTGAATTGTTTTACAAAAATTAAAGATTTTTCATTATTATAAGTCGAATCACTGTGATGAAAATAAATGTAATGGGTATAGTATTATATGAATTGTGCTCTCTCATAAATACAAGTCAATTGAATGTGATTATACATGCATGATCAAGTTATAATCGGATATAACACAATTAGTTATGGTACATGTCACCCTTTGATCAATTTATCTTCACATTTAGGGGTTATAGACTATATTTTTTTGATAATATCTCATTTAAATTTCCTTGTGATATATAAAGAGACTAAATAAATTTTCATCGATAATTTTGAACGAATGTTATTGCAGCACCAATGGTTAAAGGTTAAACGAATAGCTACAGATCATGAGTTCGAATCTAGGTTAGGTCGTGATTTTAGGTATTTTATAAATAAAAAATAGAATCTTTGAAGATATGAGTATATAAATAATTTGCATTTATATTATTGATAACAATCTAATTGTAAAAGTATATATTGGATGGTTTCACAAAAATAAACATTTTCACTATACAAGTTCAATATTATGATGAAATGAATACAAAGATATAGTAATATAGGAGTTATGTTCTCTCAAAAATAAAAAAGATCACGAGTTCGATCTAGGTTTATGGTCCCGATTTTAGTATTTTTTTTAAAACAAAAGTAGAATCTTGAAGATATTAGTATTAAATAATTTTAATTTGATATACTTTGGTAAATATAATTGTAATAAGTTGATATTTGGATGTTCCCAAAAAAATAAAGATTTTTTTAATATTATAAGTCAAAATTATGCTGCAATGAATACAATAGATAAGTATTATATGAGTTATGTTCTCTCAAAAATACAAATTAGATCAATTTGAATGTGATTATATATGCATGATAAGTTACTAATAGGATGATAATACAATTAGTTATGTACATGTTTCAATCTATAATCAAGGTTTATCTTCATTTATTAGGGGTATTGAGACTATATTTATTGATAATATATAATTTAAAATTTTCTGTGATATTCAGGTGTAAAACAACTTAATATGAAAGAGAGTAAACTATTTTCTTTTCGTAATTATGAATGAGTGATATGCAACATTGAATGGTTAAAGCTCCAACGAATAGTCTCAGCTCACGAGTTCGAATCTCGTATGTCCCAATTTTAGGTCCTTTTTTAAAAAAAAAAATGACTCTTTGAAAATTTAGAATTTAAAATTTTTAAATTCATTTTTTTTTTGTTAATAAGATTGTAAAGTTTATATTTGGAATTATCAGAAAAATTAAAGATTGTCATTATTATAAGCGAATCATACGTGAAAATAAAGTAATGGATATAGTATAAGGAGCATTGATCCCTCACAAAAAAAGGTTAATGAATGTGATTATATCTGTGTTGACAAGTTTTAATTGGTAATACAATTAATATGGTACATGTCAACTTGATCAATTTATCTTCACAAGTGTATTAGTGAGTAGACTATATTCATGAGAATATTTACTTAAATTTATAGTGATATTAATAATAGCTAATAGGAAAAGGAATGAATAATTCGTTCAGTACTTATGAATTAAATTTTATGAAGCGCAAAAAGCGGTACAAGTTAAATGAAATAGCGTATATATCAGGACTGTTCGAATCTTAAGTTTAGGTCCCCAATTTCAGGTATTTTTTTAATTTTTTAAGTCTATAGGGCACGAATAAAATTTTCATTTATTTTCAGGCCGTATAGTATGCACCCTCAGACCTTCATGATTTGGGGACAAACAAAATATATCCTCATCAACCCAAACAATTATTCAATACTTATTTAATGTTATTTAATGATTATTCGGATCCACCTTGTTAAAATTATATAAATCTAACAATAAAATAAAAAAATTTTAAAAAATAAATCAACAAAATAAAATCAAACTGATGAGTGAAGTAAAGAAGAAAAAGTAAAGTAAAAGACAAGGTAAATAAATGAAGAATAAGTCAAGAGTTATTTTCTTTTTGGTGGGGAAAAAACAAGTGATTTTGGAGCCAAAGGGCTATTTGATCATTTACCCCTATCTTGTCAATTCATGCCAAAAAAATGTCTTGCCGTTTAGCAATACTTTTTTTTAAAAAAAAAGATACTTTATGTAACGACCTGTTTAGTCGTTTTGAGCAGCAGATTTTATTTCTGGAAAAACTGGCTGAGTCGACGGATCCAGACGGACCGTCATAGGCACGACGGACCGTCGAGGGGGGGGGGGTCTCGTTCCAAAAACACTTAGAATTTAAAAGTTGCTTGGGGGTACTGAGATCGACTCTCTGAAACGTCACGAACTGTGGTGGGCAGACGGCCGTCTCAGGCATGCCGGCCGTCACAGGACTCTTTAATGAATTGGAGTTCTCTGAACTTTGTGACGGGATAGCGCAGACCGTCGCCAGCACGAGGGCCGTCACATGGCGGCAGTGACCCTGGACTGGGTCGGCTTTCTGTTAGTTTTTAAAGGGGCGTTTTGGGACTTTTCAGCTTTATAATATAAACGTTAATGGGATTAATATTAATAATTCAATACTTGGGGGTTGTGTTAAAGGAGACGCCTTAAAATAAAAACAGTGGTTTTAGTTGTATAATCTTTTAGAATTAATTATTTATACTAATTAGGGTAAAAGAAAGAGGGTTTTGGAATAAGAAAAATTAGAAAGAACAAGAGAGGGAGGAAACGCCGAGAGAAGAGGGAAACGAAGAGGATAGCAAAGATTTGAGGATTTGCTTGCTTGATCAGAATATTCGGTGGAGGTAGGTTATGGTTTATGATATTCGTATACAAATCTTACTATGCGAATGATATGTATTGGGTAGTATTGTAAACCTTCTATATGCTTAATGTATGCTTGTACGAAGTGATTTATAATGTGATACATAGCATGATGCAGCTATTGAATCCTAAATCTTTGTGAAAAACCCTACTCTGCCCTGTAATGAAATTTGTATGAGTAGGCATTGGTATAAAAGAAGGTTGATGAATCAAAGTGATGAAAGTAGTGGACCGGGTTGTCACGAAAACCGACACGTTAAGAATTGGGGATTGGGTGTACGAAACGACACGTAGAATTAGGGGGATCGAGTGTCACGAACCTACAGTTAGAATTAGGGGATAGGGTGTTCAGAACCGGACACGTAGATTAGGGGATCAGAGTTGTCCGTTCGACACCAGGCATAGTCATTATTGAGCGGAGGTCACGTACCGACACGAGAGAAATAATAATAATGAAATCTTGAAAGATGTTAATATACCTCAATCTAATGAACCTAACCCAAAATGGGTATGGCATTGAGGCTTGAGTCCTCAGGGCGTGAACTTGGCGGCTTCTTAATATTATAGAACTTGTTGTGCTACATGTTGAGTAATTGTAGTGATGAGGATAGTATTTGTATATACTATTTTCTAGTTTGAGTTGGCCGATGATGATTACCTACTCAGTACTTGTGTTTTGTAAGACCCTACTTGTATGTTCTCTCTTTGTCATGTTGTGGAGTGCAGCAAACGTTTGCCCAATCGTCTTCACTCTAGGGCCGCAACTCTAGCCCCAGTCTTCTAAGCCGATTTCAGGGCTCAGGCTATTGGCTCTAGCTGGATGGATCTCATCGTCATGTCTTGATGCCTGAGATTCCGGGCATGGCCTCGCTTTTCCTTATTTTAGCTTCTGTCCTTCGATTGATTAGTAATTTGATGTAGATTGTTCTTGTGTGATGACTTGACAGGTTCTGGGAATAAATACATTAGTATGAGTTTTTATAAGTTTATTTATCGATTTTCATTAATGAGTTTTAAAGTCTTCCGCTATTAGTATTCTTATTTTGGTTGAAACATTGGACATTGGAGGGGTTGGTTTCGCTCACAATAGTAGGATAAGTGTGGGTGCCCGTCGCGAGCCCGTTGCCCGTCTTGGGTGGTGACAACACTTGGTATCAGAGCATTAGGTTCGTTGGTCTCATCACACAAGAACGAGTTCTAGTAGAGTCTTAAGAACGTTAGGGGGTCGCCTTTACGTTTCTTTGAGAGGCTATAGGACTCTTTGTGAAATTACATTCTTCTTTCTTTCGGTATTACGGATCCAATGGGTATCTAGGTGATACAAATTGGTATTCTGACCATTTCACACTCGATTTAGAAGATGGTTAGAACTAGAGCAAAAACAACTGGCCAACACCAGCACGGCAAGACAAGATGCGTTAGCCAGCCCATGAGGCTGTAGCCGAGAGGAGCAGTGGCAAGGGGCCGTGGTAGAGGGCGTGGCGAGAAGTCCCTAGAGGAAGAGGACAAGCACCTGTCCCATTATAGTACAAGGGCTGGTGACTCCTCCACCGACTGAGGAAGTAGTAAGTAGTAAGAGAGGGTGTGAGGAGGAAGGGAAACTGAGCAAGTGTGCAGGAAGGAGGGGAACTACCACCCAACCTTACCCCAGAGAGATTATCAGGTTCCTTTATCTTAGGGGTTTACTTGATCAAGGACCAGACACTCCAGTATTTTTTTTGCACAGCACTCAGGTTAGAACGTAAGAACAGGCCGTGCTGAGGCTCCCACGCATGGATGCCTCATTGGAAATACGGCCGTTTACTCGTTTACTATAGGGCCTATAATGGACAAAGCGTAATCAGCATGAATTTCAGTAAGTTCTTGAAAGAAAAGTGAAACCCCAGTTGCAAGGTGAATGGAATCTGAGGTATGCTATGATTTTCTGGTTGAAGTGTCATGATGTACTACCATAAAATGGGCACATAGTGGACGATTTGGCGTGAGTTTGTAACATATCCAGTTTAATGGAGGAACGCCAAACTTGGTGGCGGTCACATGTTGCGCTGTCAACCAGCACAGGCACCACATATGACTGGGAGTCATTCTCTGCTTATTTATGGAGAAGAAGTACATCCCCGAACCTTGAGGGAAGGAGGAAGATGATTTCTGAGCTAGATGCAAGGCCAGAATGACGGTCACTGCGTAGAGGCTAAGTTTCGTGCATAATCTATGTAGAAGCCACACCAGCTTGCTTCAGGTACACAAGAGAGGATTCGAAAGTTTGTGCAAGGGCTGAGGTCAGATCTGCGGATTTCAGCCTACAGGAGCGGCTACAGCGAAAATCTTCCAGGAAGTGGTGATGAGTTTATAGATTATAGTAGGGACTTCGTGATAGAGGTGGTGGGGGAGTGAAGCCAGATGACTTCAACATGGCATTCGACATCTAAAAGGTTCGAAATCGGAGTTGAGTTTAATGGTTCTTCTCTAGAGGCAGGGTTCAGGCAGGGAGGTACTCAGTCGGGACAATTCAGTCTTACAATACAGAATGTAGTGGGGTGTCACCTCAGACCGGTCAACATGTCATTGAGGTTGGAGGTATTCCCAAAACATCGTATTCTCACAGAGGACCTAGGAGACCCAGAGAAGGTTATGAATGCTGGGGAGACCTGGGACATATTTAGGAGGAGGAATTGTCCAAAAAGGAGTTAGGACACCAATAGTAGAGGTAGAGGCTGGTGTGGTCATGGTAGAGCAGCGTGTTATTCTGGAGGAACTGGTGGCCGATGGTATGGTGGTCACCAAAACGGCCGGGGTGGTTGGGGTGGTGACGGACAAACTGGAGCGCACTACAAAACACACATGGTCGGGGGCAACGGCAGACAGGTGATAGGCCCATGTACGCTTTCACTGGGCTGGTCATGAAGCGGGAGGACTAGATGCTGTTATAAGGTTAATCTTTGGTTTGTGGTTTGCATGGCTTCTAATTATTTGATCTGGCTCCACATTTTCATATGTATCTTCCTGTATTTGTACTAGTGTTAATTTACATGGGAATGCTTGACCTGACTATTCGTTGTTTATACTCCGAATTGAGTGGTCTGGGATAGTTGTGAAAGGTATATAGGGGTCGTGTCTGGGTGAGCTTTTTGTGGGAGCAATATCATGTAGACTTGGTTATCTTAGAATGGTTGATTTCGATTGTAATTCTGGGTAGGACTGGGTGTTCCAAATTTTGCATCTTACGATAGCTACATGACTAAAACTGTGTGTAACGTTGGCCAAGCCCGTGGGACAGATGTCCGGTAGTATGGGAGGGTAATACACTTCCAATCCAGTTCGTATCATCTCCTTCTTCGTGCATAAGAAAATGGGTAGGAAAGGCGTGTTAGAGTTCTTGGCAACCTAGGGATGCTACTACCCAAGTACCTTCGATTGCGAGCGCGTTTAGGTAGGTCGTGGTTTCTGCGATGTGTTCCGCAGACCTCATCGGTATGCCCACCGGACAGGGATATATTGAATTTGGATGAAGTGGAGCCGGTACTCGTTCCCAATTTCCATTACCCCCTTATATATGAGGTTCCAGCAGCAGTTAAGGGGTTTAAAGCCCAACGTCAAGAATTTTTAGGGAAAGGGCTTTATTTAGGACCGAGTGCATCCCCTTGGGTGTTGCTCTGTTTGTTGTGAAGAAGAAAGAGGGAGTCTTCGATGTGCAGAAGATGTTCGTAAGCGAAATAAAGTAACTGTTTAAGACCAGGTATCCTCGTCCTCGCATTGTGATTTGTTCGTTCAGTTGCAACGCGTGCTTGTGTCTTCTCTACGATTGACGTGAGGTTTGTATGGTATCCTCAATTAAAAATACGGGCAGCAGATGCCAAAAGACTGATTTTTCAAACCAGGTTACTGGGCATTAGAATTCTGGTAATGTCCTTTGACAACGATGCCCCTGCTGCTTATGAGCTTGATATGGGCATTTTTAAGCCAGTATCTGGACTCTTTGTGATCGTATTTATCTGATGATTACTGATATACTCCAGAGTAAGAAGGAAACATGGAGGGCATTTGAGAATTGTGTTGGAAATGTTGAGGGAGAAGAGAAAAAAGCTTTCTGCCAAATTCTCCAAGTTGAGTTTTGGCTAATTCAGGTGTCTTTCTTGGGGGCACGTGGTTCTAGGATGTGGGTTGATGGTGGATCCTTTCTAAGATTGAAACAGTGAGAAATGGGTAAGACCTACTAAGGTGGCGGAAATAAAAAGTTTTGTTGGGTTGGTTTAGGCAGTCTACTACCATACGATTTGTCAAGGGATTCTCGTAATATCGCTTCCCAATGACGAACTTGACTAAGCAGGAAGTTTAGTTGTATGGTCAGATGAATGTGAGGAACGCTTTCAAAAAACTCACGACTGCTGATCCGAACCTATCCTTACATTGACAGTCGAGGGTACTTAAGAACTTAGTGTGTATTGTGATGCATCCTCTGTTGGTTGGGTGCAGTGCTAATGCAAGGAAGAACGTACTTGCTTATGTCGAGGCAAGTAAAGGTGAATGAACGTCATTATCCGACCCACGATTGGAGTTCTGTTGGATGCGGTAGCTGTTGCATTAAAGCAATGGAGAAACGATCTATATGGTAACAGTGTGAAAGTCTATACAGATATCGTAAGGCCTACAGATGTCTGTACCAGAAGAAAGAATTTGAAATTTGAGACAGAGGGGAGGATGGAACTACTGAAGGAGGAGTATGAGTTACCATCTTGTATACACCAGGGAAAGGCTAATGTTTGTGGCAGACGCTTAAGTAGAAAAGAGCAGGGAGCATGGGTAGTTTAGCCCACTTAAAACGTTTCTAGACGTCCATGGAGAGAGGTTAAGACTCTGGCTAATGACTTATGAGGTTAGAAGTAAATGAGAAGGGAGGATTTTTGGCCAGTGTGGAGTCCTGGACGAGATATTTTTTCTGGACAAGATCAAGGGAAACAATTTGATGATGAAGAAAACTATAGCCGAATTAGGGATCTGGTGTTGCGAGGAGAGACTAAAGAAGCAATTGGATGAGGACGGTGTTTTGAGAATTAACGGGAAAAGGGTATGTGTGCCCGTGTTGATGATTTGATCCACAATATTCTAAGAGCTAATAGTTGATATTCTATTACATTCCTGGTCGAACAAGATGTACCGTGACCTAAAGCAACACTTGGGTGGCGTGAGAATGAAGCGTGACATGTGATTTGTTGCCAAATGTCAAAATGTCAGGCAAGTAAAGTCTATGAACACCAGAGGTCTGGAGGAAAATTCAGAGATTGCCATTTCCTGAATGGAAGTGGAGAGAAATTGCAATGGACTTCGTGGTTGGTTCCAAAGACATTGGGCACGTTATGATTCTATTGGTGGAGTAATGTGTGGACAGATTAACTAAGTCTGCTACATCTTCATTCGGTCAAGGTGACTGACACCGCAGAGAGTTAGCCAAAACTTGATATCTCAGAGATTGTTCGATGCATGGGTTCCAGCTGTCCATCATATCAGACAAGTACGGCAGTTACTCTCAAAGTTTTGGAGGAGAGGAGAACATTGCATGCTGAACTTCATGGTAATAGGTGGACCTTAGTACTGCATTTCACCCTCAGACCGATGGGGCAGTACGCGAGCGAACGATCAACGGATGGAGGATTGCTGCCGTGCATGTGTCATAAATTGGTGTGGTCATTGGGGATAACTTCTTACCCTTAGCGGAAGTTTTAATAATAAGAGCTATCACTCAAGTATTGATATGGCTCTTTCGAGCATGATGGGGAGATGTAGGTATCCCATGGTTGGTTTGATGCATTCGAGGTTATTAGACCTTGGGGTGGTACTGACCTTTTGAGGGATTCATTAGCAGAAGGTGAAATCTATGCACAGAAAAGATTTTTAGAGCTCAAAGTAGGCAAAAAGGAGGATGCCGATACGAAAGGTTTAGGGACTTGGGTTCATGGAGGGGGAGCAAGTCTTGCTGAAAGTTTCGCCCATGAAAGGGGTGTTGGAGGCGGTTTGGTAAAAGACGGTAAGCTAAACCCAAGGGAATGGACCATTTGATAGTACTTAAGCGAGTAGGGGAGGTGGCTTAAGAATTTAGCTTGCCTCCAGGGCGGTCAGACAGTACATCCCAGTAGTTTCATTGGTGTCTAGCGTGAAAAGATCCACGGGGGATGGAAACTAATAATGCTTTGGGATTCATTTCTGCTTGATGAAAATTTGGACTTATGGGATGGAAAAACCTGTTGCATTCTAGATAGAGAACATTCGCAAGTGAGATCAAGGGAGATTGCATGCCATCAAAGTTCAAGGAAGAATCGCACCAGTGGAAGAGTCACTTGCGCGATAAGGAGGCTGATAGAAACGAAAGATACCACACCTGTATTAAGATTAAGGTAATATTTGTGCCTGTGGTTATTCTTATGATCAGGTCGAGGAAGAACGATGGGTAATGGTTCTAGTACCGACCGTGTTTAGTCGTTTCTGAGCAGCAAATTGATTTGCAAAAAACTGGCCTGAGTCGACGGATCCATGACGGACCGTAATAGGCACGCACGGACACAGCTACGGGGGGTCTCGTCCAAAAACACTTAGGAATTTTAGAAATTTGGGTACTGAGATCGACTCTCTGAACGTCACGACGGGGGAGGCAGGACGGACAGTCTCAGCATCACGGGACGTCATAGACTCTTTAATTGAATTGAGTCTCTGAAATTCTGTGACGACAGCAGCAGACCGTCGCAGGCACGAGGGGCGGCCGTCACAGACGGGCGGACCCTGAATGGGCGGATTTTCTGTTTTAAGTTTTTAAAGGGGCTTTGGACTTATATGCTATAATTATAAAAGGTAATGGATTAAATTAAGAATCAATTACTGGGGGGGGTAAAGGAGACAGCCGAAATAAAAAGTGGGTTATTTTATACAGTCTTTTATTACTAATGATATAACTAATAGGGTTAAAAAAAGAGGTTTTGGACTAAGAAATAGAAAGAACAAGAGAAGGAGATACGATTCGAGAAAGAAGAGGGAAGGAAGGAAACGGAAGCAGGATAGCAAGATTCTTGAGGATTTGCTGCTTGATCAGACGAAATCTTCGGTGCGAGGTACGGTAGGTTATGGTTAGCTAGTTGTGTAAATTCTTAATAGAGAATGGAGATTGGATTGGGTATATTGTAACCACTTTTATATGCTTTAATTGTATGCTTGTAAGAGTGTGATTAATAATTGTGAAAAATAAAATAAGCTGATGAAGCTTATTGAATACTAAATCTGTGAACAAAAATCTAATCTGCCTTGGAATGAGAGTGATGATGGCCTAGGATAAAAGAGGCTGGATGAACTAAAGTGGGAAAGTAGTGGAAGGGGTTTTTTGTCACGACCGACACGTAGAATTAGGGGATCGGGGGTCCTGTCACGAACCGCACAAGTATCAGAATTAGGGGACCCTCGAAGTGTCAGAACCTACAAGTAGAATTAGGAGTACGGGTTGTAATCTTGTCACGAACCGCCCGTAGAATTTAGGGGATCGGAGTTGTCAACGTTACCGACACCAGGATAGTGGGATAGTATATGGAGCGGAGTGTCACGTACCGGACGAGAGAAATAAAACCATAATGAATCTTGAAAGCTGTAATATAATCCAATCTAATGAACTAATTACCAATATGGTTGATGAATGAGGCTGAGTCCTCATGGGTGAACCTTTGGCGGTGCTTATTATGATTATAGAAACTTGTTGTGCTACAGTTGGTATTGTAGTTGATTTATGATATTCATTGATATATAGGTTTTATATTTGAGTTGGCCGATGATATTGAACCTACTCCAGTACCGTGTGGTTTGTACTGACGCCCTAATTGATGTTCTCTTTTGCATTGTGGAGTTGCAGCAAACGTGCATCGTCTTACAAATTCAGGAGCACTTCTAGCAAGTCTTCATCAAGCAACATTAACGGGTTGTGAGAGATATTGCCTCTAGCTTGAGACTGGATCTTCCTCGTCAAGTCTTGATGCCTTGAAGATTCCGGCATGGACTAGCGGTTTTTACTTATTTTAGCTTCTTAGATCCTCTTAGATTAGTAATTTGTAGGACCTTAGATGTTCTCTGTGGTGATGACTTCCAGTGTTTTGGGAATAAATAGTATGAGTTTTTCTAATTTATTAATCGATTTCATTAATGAGTTTTAGTCTCAGATTATTTATTATTTGTTATTTATGGTTGAAACGTTGGAAATTGGATGGGTTCGTTCGCTAAAATAGTTAGGATAAGTGTGGCCGGTGCCAAAGAGGCTGCCCGTTGGGTCGTGACATACTTTATGGGTCCTGATCCCTAACAAGTTAAAGTGTTGTCAATAACTCTTTTTTTCAGTCACCCTCAATTGCGAGAAATGAAGTGCAATCATACACCAAATTTTATCTGACACGTGTTAAATTGAAACTTCTAATCTTTATTTTTATTTGCTAAGTTTAGCTTTAGGTTTTTTTCATTAAATTTAAATTTAATTTTGTGTGTGTGTGTGTGCGCGCGCGTGCGTGTGTGTGTGTGTGGTGTGCGTGTGTGCGTGTGTGTGTGTGTCTATATTCTATATATATATATATATAAAGTTACAAAGTTTTTGCTAGAATTGTTTTTGTTTTGAGTGACACATATTTTCTCCGTCTATTTTTTTTTATCATGTTACGTTTTTAAAAGTTAATTTGACTAATTTTTGAAGTTATAATTTTAAATTATATTAATTCGTTATTTTAAACAAAAAATGTAGATATTAAAAAACTATCCAAAATCTACAATAAATTGTAATTCTTTTACATATAAATATAATAATGCATTGTAGATTTTCAGTCAAAGTTTTTATAGTTTGACTCTAAAAAGAAAATTATGACAACTAAAATGGACAAATATAGTAATTTTTACCCCTCTATTGTTTTTTATCTTCCCTAGACAATTTGACCTTTTTCTTAAAATTCTTTTTTTTATATATATAATTATGATGTTTGAATGAGTTTTGCGTGACTTGATTAAGTTCATGAATATCTTTAATTGAATTTAGAGAAAATGTATAATTACCTCATTAAGTAAGACCTGTTTTTTAAAACAGATACTTTAAATTTGTGGGGTCCTAGTATTCCCTGAAATAATTTTAAAGTGTTGTAAATATCTCTTTTTTCAATCACCCTCAATTGCAAGAAAAGAATTGTAATCAAACACCAATTTTTATCTGACACGTGTTAAATTTTAATTTTTAATCTTTATTTTTATTTGCTAAGTTTAGCTTTAAGTTTTTTCATTAAATTTAGGTTTAATTATGTTTTGAGTAGATATATATATATATATATTATTAAAAAAAGTTACAAAGTTTTTGCAAGAATTGTTTTTTTTTTTTTGAGTAATACATATTTCCTCCGTCCATTTTTTTGTCATATTATATTTTTCAAAAGTCAATAGGACTAATTTTTAAAGTTAAATCAAATTATATTAATTCATTATTTTAAATAAGAAATGTAGATATCAAAAGAATTTCAAAAGTAGCAATACGTGCACTCCCTTTTTACTATCATCTAATGCTTGTAGCCTTGTTATTTAAAATTTTTTTTTTTCATTGTTTGACTCTAAAAAAGGAAATTATGCCAATTAAAATGGATAAATGTAGAAATTTTTACCCCACTAATTGTTTTTTATTTTCCATGGACAATTTGATCATTTTTAAAAATTCTATTTTTAGTTTACTTTTATAATTATGATATTTGAATGAGTTTTGCGTAATTTGACTAACTTCATGGATTATCTTCATTTAGTTTAGAGAAAATGAATAGGTTATTAAAGTAATATCTGTTTTTCTTAAAAGATACTTCAACTTTGTGAAGGTCCTAGTATCCCTTGAAACAATTTTAAATTGTTGTAGATATTATTTTTTTAGTCACCCTTAATTGCAAGAAAAGAAGTGCAATCAGGTATCAGTTTCTATCTGACACGTACGTGTGTGTGTGCGTGTGTATGTGTGTGAGTGTGCGTGCGTGTGCGTGTGTGCACGTAAGAGTATGCTTTTGCAAAATTGCTTTTGTTTTGAGTGATACTTATTTTCTTCATCCATTTTTTGTCATGTTACGTTTTTTAAAATTCAATTTTACTAATTTTTAAAGTTAAATTAAATTACTTTAATTTGTTATTTTAAACAAAAAAATGTAGATATTCAAAAACTATCCAAAAAGTACAACAAAGTACACTTTTTTTTTTCATATCAATATAATGTATTGTAGTTTTTTAGTCAAAGTTTTTATAGTTTGACTCTAAAAAGTAAATTATGATGATGAAAAATGGACATATGTAGTAAATTTTACCCCTCTAATTGTTTTTTTTTATCTTCCTTAGACAATTTGACGATTTCTGAAAATTTTATTTTTTTAAATTAATTTTTATAATTATGATGTTTGAATTAGTTTTGTGTGATTTGACTAACTTCATAAATATCTTTCAGTGAATTTAGAGAAAATGCTTTCAACTTTGTGAAAGCCCCCTTCAAACAATTTTAAAGTATTTAAAAAATTGCATTTTTCAACGACCCATAATTGTAAGAAAAGAAATGTAATCAGGTGTCAGTTTCTATATGACACATATGTGTATATGCACGCGTGTGCATGTGTGTGTGCGTGTGTTCGTGTGTCTGCACGTGTGTGCACGCTCGTGTGTCTATGTGTGTCGGAAGGTTGTTTCCATTGAAGAGAAAAAGAGTTCACTGAAGAAAAAAAAAGAAAACAGGAAGAAGAAGACCTAATTTTCACTATTCTAAACAAAAAAGGAGAAAGGGGGAAAACATGAGTTTTATTTGCTAATTCTTTAGTTTTTCATTAAATATAATATTTGACTATATATTTTCTTCCGTGTCCATTTTTATTTATCATGGTACACTATTTAAAAGTGAATTTGATTAATTATTAAAGTTAAAATTAGATTGTGTTAAAATTATAGATATTCAAAAAATATAATAAATTACTAATTTTTTTTATATATATATTTTAAAAAATGCATTGTGAATTGTTAGTCAGATTTTTTATAGTTTCACTCTAAAACAGAAATAACAACAATTAAAATGGACAAATATAATAATTTTTTACCCCTTTAACTGTTTTCTTTATATTTTCGAGTCATGTTGACTGTTATTTGAAAAGTTTTTTGTTTTTTTTGTTTTTTATAATTATGATGTTTGAAATAATTTATTTTTATATAATAATATGATTAAAAATGTATTGTGAATTGTTAGTCAAATTTTTTATAGTTTAACTCTAAAAGAGAAATGACAACAATTAAAATGGACAGATTTAATAATTTTCTACCCCTCTAACTGTTTTCTTTATCTTTCCGAGACATGTTGACTGTTTTTTGAAAAGTTTTTTATTTTTTATAATTATATTTTTTTTATATACTAATATGATTAAAAATGTATTGTGAATTGTTAGTCAAATTTTTATAGATTAACACTAAAAGAGAAATAACAACAATTAAAATGGACAAATATAATAATTTTCTACCCTTCTTACTGTTTTCTTTATCTTCCCGAGACACATTGGCCGTTTTTGAAAAGTTTTTTTTTTTATAATTATGATGTTTGAAATAATTTGTTTCTATATTAATATGATTAAAAAATGTATTGTGAATTGTTAGTCAAAATTTTTATAGTTTAACACTACAAGATAAATAACAACAATTAAAATGGACAAATATAATAATTTTCTACCCCTCTAACTGTTTTTTTTATCTTGCCGAGACACATTGACCGTTTTTGAAAAGTTGTTTTTTTGTTTTTTTTTATAATTATGATGTTTGAAATAATTTTTTTATATATTAATATGATTAACATGTATTGTTTCTAAATATTTGTCTTATAGTGATGTCTATCATGTGCGTCCTTTTTAGGATATGGTTACAGAGTCATGAGACCACGTCGATTTCTCTTAGAAATAGAGTGCTCCTCTTTATTGTAAATTGATTCATCAAGAAAAATGAACAAGTATGCTCTTCTTTTTTCTCTCTAGTTCTTCTTCTTCTTATTCATCTTTTATAACACTTTATTCAGCACGAGACTCTAATTTCTCAAAGTGAATGTAGATTTGAAGATTAATAAATATGCTGGATAAATTTCTCCGAACAATTATCGAATATGAAGATATTTGTTTGATTGATTCGGGTACAACACATACGATATTCAAAAATAAGAAATATTTTTCTCATTTAAGTATGGATTAAAATAAATGTACACCATTTTTGGTAGTACTAAATGATTGAGGTTTTTGGAAGAGCCATTGTAATTTTGCCCAAGGGAACTAACTCACATTAATATGCTTGGTTTGTCTTTTCGTCCTCCAAATCTAAGATAAAACTTGTTTGATTTTTAAAGTATATTCGTGAAAATGGTTTCATATCCAATCAATGGATGAATAAATCTGAATATCTTGGGTGTCATCACCAAGATGTCTCTGTACAGACATTGTTATAGAAAAAGTTTCATGCTTTTCTGCTGGCTTGTATTGGCAAAATTAGTGCAATTGAAGACAAAACATTTAAGTAATAAGAAGTTTCTGATTCCAAATACATTTGTACTTTGGCATGATCTTCTAGGACATCCTAGGTCAATGATGATGAGCCAAATTATAGACATTCAGAATTGGACACTCCACTAAAAGACCTAAAAGTTCTTTTAAATGGTGAATTTTCTTTTACTGCCTCGTTTCAGGCAAGTTAATTGTGAGACATCACCAATGAGGTTAAGATTGAGTCCCCTGCGTTCTTGGAACGTATACATGGGGATATTTGTGACCTATTCATCCAACTAGTGGGTCATTTAGATATTTTTTTTTTTTTAATGGTTCTAATAGATTGCTTCTTCTAGATGGTCTCATGTGTCTATTTATCTTTGTAACTTGCATTGGGCAAACTTAATTGACACAACATAATAAGGTAGGGCAAACACTTTTTCCTACTAATATATTAAGTCCCATGTCGTCTTGATAATTCTGCAGAGTTTTCATTTCATCCCAATCATTTAATGATTATTGTTTAGCAAGTTGGGATAATAGTTGACACTAACTCCGTTGCTCATGTTTTAATACTACCATAATGGTCTCACTGAGTCTTAATGTAAACGTTTGAAATTATATCAGACCATTGCTTTATGAAAACTAATTGCCCACGTGTGTGGGGACATGCAATTTTTGTCATGCTGCAACACTTATTTCCGGTCCAGACCGACAAGTTATCATAAAAGGTTTCCTCCATTGCAATTGGTGTATGGTCAAGAACCTATATATCCAATCTCCAATTTTTGGAATTGTTGTACATGTGCCTGTGGCACCACCAAACGCACTAAGATGGGTCCTCAAAGAAGTTAGGAATATAGGTTGGGTTGAGTCCCCGCATATTCCGCTATCTTACCATTGACTGGAGACATGTTTCTGTCTAGATTTTTGCAGATTTGTCGGGTTTTTGAATGAACAGTTTTCCAAAATTAGGGGGAGAAATAGTGACATAAAACGAGAAATTGTGAAAAAATTTATCATTGTCTCGTTTGATCCATATTCTGTCTACTTGCGAACAAGAAGTACAAAATATTATCATCTGCAGAAATTGGCAAATTCAAATGCCAGACGCATTTACAGATTTGAAAAGGATTACTAATCACATATTCCTCAGAGGAATTGTCTCAATTCGAATTGATGTCCTAAGGATCATCCACTATGTCAAGCTAATGTTCAAAACAACAAAACACTAAAGTGTGGGTAGACCATTGGGGTCTAGGCTCCAAAATCCTAGCCAAAAGAAAGATTCGAAATTTCAAGATGACACTATGAAAGAATCTCATATGGACGTTCAAAATTTGAATAAGTCTGATATTCATGAAAACTCAATGAACATTGAAACTCAATGAAATATGACTCTCCATAATTTAGAGATGTTGAAACTAATACTAACTTGAATCGATAGAAATAGTGGTTGAGTATGTCTTTGCATATAAATGTTGCATACAATATCATGCAATGATAATGAGATCATTAACCTCAATAATGTTTATAAGAATGTCTACAACGAAATGATTGGCCAAAATGCAATGAAGCATTCAAGCATAGTTGAGTTCACTTGTCAAGCGTGAAGTTTTTTGGACCTATCGTTCAAACACCTAATGGTATTAAAAAACTGTTGTTAACAAATGGATTTTTGTGCGTAAAAAAGAATGAGAACAATAAAACTATAAAGGTATAAAGCCCTTCTTGTGGCATAAACAGGATTTTCTCAAAGGTCTGGCGTCGACTATGAGAGACATACCACATGTTATGGGTGCACATACACATGCGTTATCTCATTATTTCATCCATTCCTACGCACTTGAATGCATTGGATGGATGTGGTACATCCTACCTTTTATAGATCACTATAATAGAGATATACATAAAATTCTGAAGATTTGCGATTCCTAAATCATGTCATTCAAAATCTCGATAAATGTATTCAATTATGCAAAGATCTTATATGTGTTTGAAGCAATCTGGGCGCATGTGGGATAACCATCTTAGTGAGTATTTAATTAAGTAAGGATATAACAAATGATCAATTTCAATCCATGTGTTTATAAAAAACAATTCAAATTTTGTTGTACTTGCTGTTTATGTTGAGGACATAAACGTATTGGAACTCCAATAGAGCTTCAAAGGCAATTGATTATCTAAAGACCGAATTTGAGATGAAGATCCTGGGAGGAAAAATTTATGCCTGGTTTTCAATGAGCATTTGACAAATGAATTTTATCATCAATCTGGCCTACAAGCAAGTGTTGAAAAGATTTTTGTATGATAACGCATCCATTAAGTACGTCCGATGGTGTTCGGTCACTTGATGTGAGTACCGATCCATACCACCTCAAGAAAGGATAAAGAATTCTTGGTTCGAAGTACCAAATCTAGTGGCAATTGGTGCCCTATGGATATATTTTCTAATACCTAACGGCTGATATGCTTTTTGCTGCTAACCCTTGTTAGCACGGTAATAGTTCTGCTCCTATAGGAGACATTTGAATGGGATCAAACCATTTTGGCCTATATCTTAAAGGGAACAAACTGAATGGGCTTATTTTATGTCTATTATTGTAGCCCAAATCTGTTGGTTATCGCTGATCAGGATATGTATCTGTCCACACAAACTCCCCTATCCCAAACAGGCTAATGTGTTTTATAATGTGGGGGGGACTGCCATATCTTCGAGATCTACAAATCATGTCCCATCGTAGCCCTTCACACATCTAATCTGCTGAAATAATAGCTTTCATGAAGCAAGTAGAGAATGTGTGTGGTTAAGGTCTATGATCAAAACACATCTCATTCAGAGGAATGTGTGTTTGGAATGTGAATAAAGTACCACACTTGATAGAAGATAATGCACATGCATAGCGACAAACTTAAGGGAGGATCATAAAAAGGAGAGTTTGAGAACAAGCATATTTCAGTCGGAGCTGTCGTATACACATGAACTTTCAAAAAATGATGATATAAATGTGGCAACAGATTCGTTATTCAAAGTGACAATGTGGCTATCTATTCATCAAGTCTCTACAACTGCAAACTTTCAAGAAGATGGTGCACAAGCTTGGAATGCGAAGATCAGTCATCTTGATTAATGTTCTCATTGGGGGAGTTAATAGCGCTTGCACTCCTTTTTCCCTTACGAGGTTTTGTCCCACTGGGATTTTTCCTTGTAAGGTTTTTTAATGAGGCATGCCTAAACGCGTATAATAGATATGTATACTCTTTTCCTTACTAAGTTTTGTGTCTTCTTACGCGCTGTTTTTTTTAGTAGGTTTTTTTGGACGAGGCACAAGTACGCTTAATCTATGAATTCATTCAGGGGGAAGTGTTTAAAGTATTTGTAGAATAGTGAAATGTCTATCAATGTGGATCCTTTTTAGCTTATGTTACAGAGTCTACTTGGACCAAGTTAGATTTCTCCTATAATAGAGTGCCCTCTTCATTGTCAAATTGATTTATCATAGAATAACAATCTTTTCTCTTTCTTTTCTTTCTAGTTTCTTTCCTTCTTATTCCTAAATAGTTTTATAACATATTGTGAATTGTTAGTCAATATTTTTATAGTTTACGCTAAAAGAGAAATACAACGATTAAATGGACAGATATAATAATTTTTCTACCCCTTTTACTGTTTTCTTTATTGGGCCCCGAGACATGTTCACGATTTTTTGAAAAGTTCTAGTGGCGTTACCTTATTCTGTAGGTGCGAGTATCGCACGGTGAGTTTGCCTACTAGTTATCATTACCTTAGCTATAAAATCACATGACTATCCCTCTAACGACCAGGAACCATACCAAACAGACACCTCTACCCGACCCACACACACCCACGCAGATAAGGTGACCTATACCTAAGTGCTGATAGTTAAAATTGTTTACTAGTTTTTAAACTAAAAGAGAAATAACAACAATTAAAATTAAAATGGACAGATATAATTATTTTCTACCCCTCTAATTGTTTTCTTTGTCTTCCCGAGACACATTGACCGTTTTTGAAAAGTTTTTTTTTTATAATTATGATGTTTGAAATAATTTTTTTATATATTAATATGATTAAAAAATTGTATGTGAATTGTTTATTCAACACTTTTATAGTTGTTTTAACACTACGAGAATAACAACAATCTACATTGACAAATATAACAATTTTCTACCCCTCTAACTGTTTTCTTTATCTTCCCGAGACACATTGACCGTTTTTTATTTATTTTTTATATATATAATTATGATGTTTGAAATAATTTTTATATATATTAATATTATTAAAAATGTATTGTGAATTGTTAGTCAAAATTTTTATAGGTTAACTCTAAAAGACAAATAACAATAATTAAAATGGACAAATATAATAATTTTCTACCCTTGTTACTGTTTTCTTTATCTTCCCGAGACACATTGACCGTTTTGAAAGTTTTTTTTTTTATAAACGGAAAAGGGCCTAAAATATCCTCAAAGTATTGAAAATGGTACAAAATTTATTACCCTCCCATCACCACCTATTGGCTCCCAAAATAACCCTTTCCATCCCTTATTGGGTCCAAATACCCTTGTCATCACCCTTTTGGTTTACAATTGACCACCTATTTAACGGTTTATTTAAACTATTTAAATCATTTTTATTTAAAATCGTGATGCTCAAATATTTGTTATAATTTAACTTATTATTAATTATAATCAATCTATTCCCCACCATTACAATTAAATTGCTCATAATACACCCGTCATATTATTAATGCAGCTATGCCAATTGAGTGTTTTTAAATTATAGAGTAAATCAACATACATTCACGTGGCTAAATAAAAATCACCGATAAACTTAAAAAGTCTGACTATGTTCATCTAATTATTCTACGGCTCAATTTGTGATGTTACTTCATAGGTAACTTTTTCTCAAATATTTATAAAGGCCTTTAAAACAATCATAATATTTTAAAATTATATTTAAAAAGTGTATGACTTAATCGGGATGTATTAACTTCTTTACTTTAAATCATAAATCTAATTCAATATTGAAAGAGAATCCTATTTGAAAGTCTCATCTAATCAAGTCCGTCCTCCACCTAAATTAATTGGAGATTTAATTTTCGACGCGAATTGATTTTGGATGTCATTTTCAGGAATCTATACTTTCACATCGTGTTTAGTATGTGTTTATGACGATTTTGATATTAAAATTGAATATTATTAAGTGAGGTTTAGGTTAGTAATGAGTGGTGTGGGCTGTTGATTTATAAATTATATTCATAAATTAAAATTATCATCATAGTTGAACGCAAGTTTTTTTAAAATATTTAAAAGAGTTTTAATTTAAAAAACAATTAAAAGTGGGCAATTTTGAGACCCCAAAGGTGGATGACAAGGGTATTTTGGAGCAAACTAGGTGGGATGGAGGGTATTTTTATAACCATTTTCAATACATCAAGGGTATTTTAGGCCCTTTTCCGTTTTTATATTATGATGTTTGCAATCCCGTCTTTTTCATATCATTAATCTGATTTACTCATGTATTGTGACTTGTTCTGCAGGTCAAACTTTTGTTCTATTACTCTCGCTCTCGCCCTTCCGTAACATAGCACCAATTACACTGGCCAAACCTCCATCATTTTTCTATACCCTTCTTTTTTAATTTCTAATTATGAATCTGTCGTGTGTGCACTCTCTTTTACGTGACCTCACTGATCTCCTCTAGCCGTCCTCTTCCCCTCCCTATCACAGCATTATAACTGTCCCTCAAGAATTTCAATACGACATAACCTCCTAGTTCATAGTTCGACGTAGATTCACAGTCCTGCTCAGGCACCCCTGTTTGTACAAATCTCGTCCTCGACCTCCCCCCTTCTTTTTTTGATCTTTGGTCAATGTGAGCAATTTTAGCTTTAGGGGTTCATTAAGATACGGTGAAGTATGTGGACTATGATTTCCAGACAAGCTCGCCTGTGTCTCTGTGGTAAGTGTGGTCAGGAGTGGTTCCACAACAGTGGCTAGTTGTGGAGAGGCCGTTTAGCGTGTCGGGTGTCGAGTGTATTCGGATGTGTGATGTGCACAGGATGTCAAATGGTAAGAGGAGGGTGGGTAGAGGAGGGGTGGACGTGTAAATCGAGTTAAGATGGATATTGGGCAGGGGATGCTGACTTCCTGATTGAGGTATCAGATGGGGACAATGTCGAGTTGGTAAGTTGGGTTGTGGGTTACGATAGGTGTACTCATAGAAGGTAAAAGGTGGGGGGTGATGGGTGGACCCGGTGTTGATAGTGTAGGTAGGGGGCAATTTTTTTGAGTAGTTGTGAAGCGATCTAAGAAAAGACCTCATTGAGTGCACTGTGTCCACATTTAACATGCGTAACCGCGATAGTGTTAATTGTTTCGACCGCGTGACGAGGACTAGACTATTTAAAATAGCGTTATTAGGTTTTTCTTAATTTTCCCTTGCATCTGTGCCAAAAGGTCTATATACCCCTTCACTTTTGTCATTGTAGCTAATTACCCTCGTTATAAAAGTGCTTCATATATGCCCTACCGTTATACCACACGCTCACAATATACCCCCTGCCGTTACAAACGGCTTTGCACATATACCCTTCATTAACGGAAGTTAAAAATTGCTGTAAATTTATATTTATTACTTCTAATTTTAAAAAAAAGTTCTTTAGGGCTATATTTATTCTTCTATCAAAGTTACAAGATTATATTATTTTTATTTTCATCATCACATACATTCCTTGTTGACCTTCTTTTATTATAATTATTTAGTGTCTTATTCTTATTTTATTTTTTTCTTTTTACAGTCCCTTAGTTTAAAGAAAAAATTTAAACTCTTTTTTTTGTGTGTATTGTTAATTTAATTTCGTTTCGAAGAAAAAAATTGGTCATCTACAATACGTTTTACAAGAATATTTTGTGGAAACATAATAATTTGATATCCAAATAATAATTATACATTGTCATTGAAACAAAAAAAAGTCAAAAAATTATGTTGGACAGGATTAAATTTACTCATATAGGATTATATTTTTTAGAAAATATAAAAATTTAGATTAAAATATTTTTTTTTTCATTTCCGTTAGAGGAAGGGTATATGTGATTCATTTGTTTACAATTAGGGGTATATATGAGCCACTTTCATAACAAGGGGTATATCAGCTCTAAATGACAAAGTTGATGGGTATATCACACCATTTTCCCTTTTTCCTAAGACAATTTGACTATTTTTAAATTTTTATTTTTATTTTATAATTACGATGTTTGAATGAGTTTTGCGTGACTTGATTAACTTCATAAATATCTTTAATTAAATTTAGAGAAAATGCATAGTTACCTCATTAAAGTAGGACCTATTTTTTAAAACAGAAAATATATTTGGCAAAACGCTATTTTGGCATGAAATGACACGAGGAACAAATTTGAGGTATTTTCATAATTTCTCTGAAAAGCTAAGAGTGATTGGATAAGTTCATTAATTTGTTGTACCCAAATTATCCTCAAAAGTAAAATCATTATGCTTTAAAAATAAAACAACTTCTGAAAAATTCAACCTACAATTATTACTTTTCAGTTCACATTGCCCAAGAGGTGACTGACAATACTTGTATGAGGCTCCATTTATATTGTGATGTGCAAAGTATTATTTTTCTCTCTTCTTTAACAATTTAACTCTAAAAAGTAAATTATGATGATGATAATGGACATATGTAGTAAATGTTACCCCTCTAATTGTTTTTTTATCTTCCTTAGACAATTTGACGATTTCTGAAAATTTATTTTTTTAAATTGATTTTTATAATTATGATGTTTGAATGAGTTTTGTGTGATTTGACTAACTTCATAAATATCTTTCACTGAATTTAGAGAAAATGCATTCAACTTTGTGAAAATCCTAATATCCCTTCAAACAATTTTAAAGTATTTAAAAAATTACATTTTTCAACCACCCATAATTGTAAAAATGTAATCAGGTGTCAGTTTCTATATGACACATATGTGTATATGCGCGTGCATGCATGTGTGTGTGCGTGTGTGCGTCTGTTTACGCGTGTGTGTGCGTGCTCGTGTGTCTACGCGTGTGTGTGCGTGCTCGTGTGTCTATGTGTGTCGGAGGGGTGTTTCCTTATATGTGGGTATGGGTGCATGTGTGCGTGTGTATGTGTTTGGTTTTCTAACTATATATTTGTATGTTGAACAATTTATAAAATTGCGTACATACTTTATTAAAACTATAACTTGCAGTTTTTATGTGCAAATATACATGATTTATTTCAGGGAAAAGGGTCTGATATACCCCTCAACTTTGTCATTTGGAGCTGATATACCCCTCGTTATAAAAGTGGCTCATATATGCCCTTACCGTTAGACAACCGGCTCACATATTCCCTGCCGTTACAACAAAATGGCTCCATATATACCCTTCATTTAACGGAAGTAAAATAGTTTTAATTTATATTTTGTACTTCTAAATTTTAAAAAAAACATATTTAGGTGTATATATTATTCTTCTATCAAATTTAAGGTATTTTTAATTTTTTTCATACACAACTTAATTTTTTGAATTCTTTTATTTAATCATTTTGAGTTTCTTCCTTTATTCCTTATTTTGTTTTTTTTCTTTCATTCCTTAGTTTAAAGAAATTTATAACTATTTTTTTTTGTGTATATTGTAATTTATTTCGTATTCGAAGAAAAACTTTTGATCATCTACATAAATTTTTACAAGATATTAGTGAACCATAATAAATTTGATTCACAAAATAATATATACATTATTCATTGAAAACACAAAAAAGTCAAAAAAATATGTCTGATGAGGATAAATTTACTACTCACATGGGATTATATTTTTTTAGAAAAAAATAATAAAAATTTAGATTAAAATTATATTTTTTTCGTTTCCGTTAGAGGAAAAGGGTATATGTGAGTCATTTGTTATAAGTAGGGGTATATATGAGTCACTTTCATAACAAGGGTACTCTAAATGACAAAGTTGAGGGGTATATCAGACTTTTTTCCCTTTATTTAATTTTATTATTATTATTAGAATACCTCTAACTATTTTTTTTTATCTTCCCTAGACTATTTGACCATTTTTGAAATTTATTTTTTTGTTTTTTATAATTATGATGTTTGAATGAGTTTTGTGTGACTTGATTAACTTCATAAATTTCTTTAATTAAATCTAGAGAAAATGCATAGTTACCTCATTAAAGTAAGATATGTTTTTCTTAAAAGACACTTCAACTTTGTGAAGGTCCTTGTATCCCCTCAAACAATTTTAAAGTGTTGTAAATATTATATTTTTGTCACCCTCAATTGCAAGAAAAGAAGTGCAATCAAGTATCAGTTTCTATCTGACACGTACGTGTGTGTGTGCACGCGTGTGTGTGTGCCATGTGAGTGTATGTGCGTGCGTGTGTACGTATGTATGTGCGTGTGAGTGGGCGTGCGTGTGTGCTTGTGTGTGCATGTGTGTGCTTGTGTTGGAGGGGTGTGTCAGTATGTGTGTGGGTGCGTACATATGTGCGTGTGTGTGGTTTTCTAATTATAATTGTTTGTTGAACAATTTATAAAATTGCATACATACTTTATTAAAACTATAACTTGCAGTTTTTATGTGCAAATGTATATGATTTATTTAATTTTACTGTTATAATTAGAAAACCTCTAACTGTTTTCTTTGTCTTCCCTAGATAATTTGACCATTTTTAAATCTTTTATTTTTTTCTAATTTTTTATTTTTATAATTATGATGTCTGAATGAATTTTGTGTAGCTTGATCAACTTCATAAATATCTTTAATTGAATTTAGAGAAAAAAACATAAATACCTCATTATACAAAGACCTGTTTTTTTAAAAAGATATTTTGACTCTGCGGGGTCCTAGCATCTCCTGAAGTAATTTTAAAGTGTTGTAAATATCTCTTTTTCAGTAACCCTCGATTGTACAAAGAATTGCAATCAGATAATAATTTTTATCTAACACGTGTTAAATTTAAATTTTTTAATCTTATTTTTCTTTCTGATTTTGCTTTAGGGGGTTTTTTTTTTTTTTTTTTTTTTTTTTTATTCATTTATGTTCAATTATGTTTAGAGTTTATTTTTTTTTTTTAAAAGGTTACAAAGTTTTTGCTAGAATTGCTTTTGTTTTGAGAGATACATATTTACTCCGTTCATTTTTTTCGTCATGTTACGTTTTTTAAAAGTCAATTTGACTAATTTTTAAAGTTAAATTAAATACTTTAATTCGTTATTTTAAACAAAAAATATAGATATTCGAAAACTATCCAAAAAGTACAATAAATTATAATTTTCTTTTGCATATTAATATAATGTATTGTAGATTGTTAGTCAAAGTTTTAATAGTTTGACTCTAAAAAATATAATATGATGATTAAAATGGACAAATATAGTAAATTTTACCCCTCTTATTGTTTTTTATCTTCCTTAGACAATTTGAGCATTTCTGAAATTTCTATTTTTTTTAATTTATTTTTATTATTATGATGTTTGAATGAGTTTTGCATAACTTAACTAACTTCATAAATATTTTTCATTGAATTTAAAAACATGCATAAGTCATTAAACTAATATCTGTTTTTCTTAAAAGAAACTTCAACTTTGTGAAGGTCCAATTGTTCCCCCAAACAATTTCAAAATGTTTTAAATATTGCATCTTTAAGCCTCCCTCAATTGCGAGAAAAGAAGTGCAATTAGGTACCAAATTATATCTGACGCATACGTGTATGTGCGCGTGTGTGTATGTGTGTGTACGCGTGCGTGCGTGCATTCGTGTGTGAGAGAGAGTGCGTGCGTGCGTGTGTCTGCGTGAGAATGTGCGTGTGTATGTGCGCGCGTGTGCGAATTTCTGCGTGCGTGGGAGGTGTGTGTTTATATGTGTGGGTGCGTGGGTGTTTGCGTGTGTGTGATTTTCTAATTATAATTGTACGTTGAACAATTTTTAAAATTGCATACATAGTTTATTAAAACTACAACTTCAAGTTTTATGTATAAATGTACATGATTTATTTAATTTTAATATTATAATCAGAAAACTTCTAACTGTATTTTTTTATCTTCCCTAGACAATTTGACTATTTTTAAAGTTTTGTGTTTTTCTTTTTTATAATTATGATGTATGAATAGGTCATTAAAGTAATTCTTCCTAAAAGACACTTCAACTTTGTGAAGGTCCTAGTATCCCCTCAAATAATATTAAAGTGTTGTAAATATTGCATTTTTCATCCACCCTCAATTGCAAGAAAAGAAGTGCAATCAGGTACCAATTTCTATTTGACACGTACATGTGTATATACGTGTGTGTGTGCATGTGCGAGCGTGTATGTGTGTGTGAATTTACTTTCTTAAACTCCATGTAACTAGATCGAAATTTATCTAGCAGATGAATTTGGAAGCACAATCTTTGTGAAAAAAATCTAATTCATTTCCAGGAACAAGACAAGATACAATAATTTTTTTGGTAAAATGTATGAAACAAACTAGCATTAACAAAAGGCCTTTTCTTAGTCCTCACAAAGAACTCAGCACAACAACAAAGGATTTTAAAAAGGAAAACAAGAAGACAATCAAGCTCTTCCTTAATTCGAAACTAGGTGGTGTCAACACAAGACGAAACATGAGAAATCTCAGGGGAGGTCGTCCATCCTAGTACTATACTCGTCCAAGCACATTTAAAGTCATGGCTAGATCCAATGTACAAGTGCTGGTGTGATTGCATCCCTCAAATAGGGCTATTGTTCAACGACAACATCAAACTCACGTAAGTTGTTTCATCTTAGCACCTAATCTCATAAGAACCAGCTTTGGTGATGTAACGAACCCATTCAACTGTGTTGTAGCCACTCTTCTCCCACACCTGCACAAAACTAACTATATGAAGCTGGATATCATACCAAAAGAACCAACACTATTGAATTGTAAGTTTGGCAAACATACCTTGAGAAACCGAACACGCAATCCAGATGCTGTAAACATGGGAACCTGCAAAGAATAAGGTACTGGTCATAAACTCGAGAGTCAATAGAACAAACAAGGAAACGCCATAAATGTGATAAAACACAGTTAAATGGGCTCTTTTAAACCGTAACCCCCCAATGACTCAATACCCACCTACCCCGACCCACTCCTACCAAAAGATCCATTCAAGGGATAAAGAAGATAGTCAACGGAACAAGGTTATAACTTATCAGGTCTCTCAGGAAGGAAAATATTTACCTGAAATTCCATTTGAATTGGCGGACGAGTCAAGGACTTTTTCTCTGTAATTGTCGAAATTAACTCAACCTCAGCACTCAATGTTGATTCAGTTTGCCCTGGAAATTTTCGTATCCTGCACCAAATAGTCCATATTGAAGATTCTATGTTTAGAAACTAGCCTTATTGCAGAAGAATGTACAAATACAGCTACATGCCTACTGGCAAGAATAGGACATGGTTATTACACTATTCAATTGTATTAACAATAAGCTATTAAAATCTTTAGCAAATAAAGTAACCACCCTCTTATGCTGAAAGAAAGAAGGAGATAAAGTAATTAGAGATTTAAGCAGAGGAGAATGTCACTGGGGAGAAACACCACAAAGAAGAATGAGGGGGTAAATGATGGGGGGAAGGATGAAAACAGGGGGCAAAATAGAAAAAAGCATCAAACAGGAAGAAGTTAGAAAGAGAGAGTGAAAACAAAGAAAAGGGGTTGCAAAGAATAGGAGCAAAATGAGATAAAGCAGGTAACGACAGGATGAGAAAGTTAAAAGAAAAGGAAAAAAAAGGAACAAGAAAATAAGGTGAGGTTGGAGAGGAAAGCGAGTCGAAAAGGAAACAGAGAAAGAGTGAGAGAAGAAGCCGGACACCCTATAGTTCGAGAGTCCCGCAGATGATAAGAATAAGACAGGGGGAGCAGAGAATCAGCAGACCGGGGAAGAAGTGATAGGGGTAGACGCAGAATAAGAACAAAGGTTCAAAAGGGCAGACATGTGAGGAGGAAAAGGAGCAAGAGAGGAGGGTTGTGAACTCTAAAGGGATGGGTGTAGAGAGGAAAAGGCAAAGAAAGGACAATAACAGAGAACAGGAAGAAGAGCGGAGAATATGAAGTAACAAAAGGTACGCAAGAAACGAAGACACGGAGAATAAGGAAAGATAAAGCAAAACATGGGAGAGACTGGGGAAAGAAAATGGAAACCAGAGATGAGTAAGGGAAATAAAAGGAAGGAAAGAAGTAAGGTAGGAGGAAAATCTTAGGGCTAGAAGGTGGAGAGTGAACGAACTAGACACAAGGAAAACAAGACGTGAGGGATAAGTGAAAGGGACGAGGACTCAACGCAGAAACAAGGTTAGAAGGGGAGACGACACGATGAGGAGGTGGAGGATAAATACCAAGTGGAAACTGGGGAAAGCGATTGCGTGGTTGGGAGGGGAATAGAAAAGGAAACAAGCAAGGTGAAAAAGCGGAGAGGGGGGTTGGAGAGCAAAGTATAAAAATCGAGAACAGGGGCGGCTGGAAAGTAGACGAAAGAAAAGGCAGTAATTGATGAGGAGATAAAAAAGGGAAGCGGCGGGACGAGGGAAAGCGACGACAAGAGAAAAGTAGCGAGGGAGCGGCGTAATAACGAAGGAAAAAAAGGACACAGAGGGGGATAAAGCGCGGATAGTATGCGGGGAGGAGAGACGAAGAGGTCTAGCGCGGGGGAGGGAAAAGAAAATGAAGAGCCCTAAAAGGATGGAACAGTAGGTGAAAAAGGAGCGGAAGAGGCGTGAGGAAGCAAGTGACGAAACAGAAGGAGAGTGGAATGAACGAAGAAAAAAGAGCGCACAAGGGAGAAAGGATAGAAAGATGCGGGGACGCAAAAGCCGAGGGCTATCGTGAGGAGGAGAAAAAGAAAGGGAGGGATAGAAAATAACTAACGAAAAAAGCATAACAAAAGCTAGACTAAAGGGAAGAAGAGAGAGAAAAGGAAGGAACGGGAGTGAAAAGAGGGAAGTAAGGTTGCGACGGTGAGAGAGAGAAAAGACAAGGGAACCCTAAAAAAGTGGGAGGTGGGGTATATGGGCACCTAAATGATGAGAGGGAGGAAATAAGAGGCGATTAAATTGCCAGGCATAGTCAGCGGGGACAAAACGGAAAAAGAGTAGGTGGGGAAGAGAGGGGCGAGCATAGAGAGATAAGCGCGAAGAGGAGTCGTAAGAAAGAATAAAGGCATAAAGAAAAGGGTATAAAGGAGATGGCAAAAAAAAAACAAAACAAAAAAAAGTAAAAGAGCGTGAAAAAACAAACAAGACACGGTGACACAAGAGAGGAAGACCAAGAAGAAAAAAAGAAAAACAAATAGGTGACCAGAAGAGGGGGGACAATTAATAGAGGGGGGAAAAGATAAGAAGTAAAAGGTAAAAACAACTAGAAAAAATAAGAGCTGGGAATCGATAACGGGGGTATGGAAGACTGGAGAAGCGAAACCAATAGGTAAGGAGAGGACAAGGTAATAAATCATTTTAACCAAAGAGGTGACGAGAGAAAACAAAAAAAAAGGACCAAGAACACATGCAGAGAAACGACGACAAGGGGCAGAGAGACTAGGACTTATAAGGGGTAAAAAAGGACAAGAAAAAAAATGAGAAGGCGAGGCAAGTAAAACTTAGAAAGCTGGGAACGAGGCAAAAACAAAAAGGGGGGAAGAGAAACACGGGAGAGGAGGGAAATCGGGATGTTAAGATGGGAGCAAGACGAAGCGGATCGGCCACAAAGAAAGAAGAAAAGGCAAAGAAGTAAGTGGGAAATGGGGAGTCACACGGGGTGATAAGTGGTCTCCATTGCCTAGAAGTAGAGGGGCAAGAAAATAAGACGGTGGATGAACGGGACTAGGAGGAAAACAGAAGGGGAAAAGCAAGACGGATAAAAGCTATGGTAGAGAAGAAGAAGGAGACAAGAAACCAAATATGAACAAGAAGACACGCAATACAAGGAACAAAAATAGCAGTAGAGGAGCAAATGAGGAATACAAAAAAGATGGATAGGAATAAAAAGAAGGTAAAAAAGCCACTACTATGACCCAGAAACTTTTAGATAGATTCAAATTTAAACATAAAGAGTTGTCTCTGTGTGACCTATATCACGGGTTTAAGCCGTGGAATTAGCCACTAATGCTTGCATTGAGGTAGGCTATCTACATCACACCCCTTTGGATGTGGCCATCCCCTGACCCTGCATGAACGCAGGATATTTTGTGCACCGGGATGTCCCTTTTTTAACACAAAAAAGAAAAACAATTGGGAAGATATAAACACATAGGATTCAGTATAAAACCAAGACCTAGTGAAACTATCCTCCTGCATCTTGATTATTTTATATTACACTCAGCTCGACCCAAGTAAATTTAACTCCTCCAATTAGCCACAATAGGAGGACAACTATTAACATTGAATTATACTCTTATCCTACTGTCCAGGTAAACTAATGGACAAACAAAAATAAGAAGGTTCCACTATCCTTGACCACATCTTCAAGAAATACGCCAATCGTGATTAAGCAATAGATTACTCACTTCCAAACCAAACAGTCAATGGCTGCATTATACTTTGCTCTCCCTGACGTCACCTGGAAGTTTGTTTTAGCAGTTTGCTTTGGCACTGGAATTTTAATAACTACTCCAAGAGCAAACATTTTTGCACCAAACACACTCTTAACCTGAAAAACAATCAAAGTTAGCAACAGTAAATCATATAAGCACAAATTGATGTTTACAATCAAAATTCATTCAATATCAAACCTTAACATTCACTTCCATACGTGTACGGCCTAATTCTTTGATAGTTGGTAATACACGGAAAGGAAGATTTACTCCTTCAGTGATGCGGTACCTGAAGATAAACAGTTTAACAAAATCAGGCACTATCATACAAAGTATGACCATGATCTGAACATGTTACCAGTTTCGAAAAAAAAATAAGTAGATATAATCTGAATCTCTTACAAATCAAGGGGCTTACATATTTTGAGCTTAAAAGTCAAGATACAATCTCTATACTCTGGTCATCATCACTTTCCAAGTAAACAACAACATACCCAGGGACCAATGTAGTCCCACAAAGAGGTATCTGGGAAAGGAGAGTAACCCCACTAACCCTTGCCCTCACAAATTGACACTTCTCGATCACTCAAGGTTACACTATTTCAATTTATATTGCACAGAGGAATTCTAGATTTTTTTCCAGTACTTCTTTCGCATTGAGTATCTTGATAGATTTCTCAAGCAGTTCCATTAATACTGCAACTTTTCGACAACTTACTAAGTTAAGAGTTTGGGACACAAGTTATGACTTATGAGCGGGAATATGCACAAATTGATTCATCAGGATGCTGGAATATCCAATATAAAATTCTTGAATGCATAAAACATGAGGTAAATATTCCATAAGGAAAGCAGACGTTAATTTGACATTACCAATATTAAACCAAGAGATTCAGTTTCAAACTAAATCAAGGAGTTTGAGTTTCACATTATGTCACTATTAGCAAAAGAAGATACTAAATGGGGTTGCAGCTGGGAGACACTCTTAGCCTGTTTTTATCGTCATTGGTTATGGACGTACTGACACATCATGTTCAAGGATAGGTACTTTGGTGCATGATATTTGCGGATGACATAGTTCTGATTGACAAGCCCAGAAAACAAAGATGTATAGACAGAAGTGTGAACTTACTTCATCAATTCAAATTCACCATCAGGCGGGACAAAACTGACAGTCTTCTCTGAGTTGAATCTCGTCAAATTTACACATTGGTGGAAAGTAACATCATCAAGCTCAATAGTTTTACCGCTGGACCAGGCAGCAGCGAAATATACTAGGTTAGTAAACATAAATAATCGACAAAACATGTAGCATCTGAAACTAATTGGAGCCTAAATAGCGACATGTTTGAGGACATTATCACTGAAAAGCTGCAGATAAGGAGAACCAACTGAAAGAAGCAGAATCATGATAAAGTGGGATTATCATCTTTACTCTTTATAGTAAATTAACTGAGGAGATGAATACAGGGAAAATAATTACTTTTTTTTCTTTTATGAGATCAAATTTAGGAGTTAGAAAGAACTAGATCATTCAACTTTCTCAAGAAAACAAATGGTATAGATGAAACACCGAAGTCACTAACATTCAAGTGACGTTTGCTGAAACAACTAGCACAAGAAGCACTGTAGCAGACAATCATATGACTGAAACAGACAATTATTCAGACATTACCTCTTAGTCGGACGGGACTTGAGTTGTGACTCTTTCTCAAGACCAATTTTATCATTTAAGCCCAACTTCAGATCAGGCATTCCAGAAAGGAAGCATTTCATGAGAACTTTTCCAGTTACATCACAACGGAGGACGCTACCTGCAAGTATAATATATTAAATGAGAACCAAAAAGTGGTAGGAAAAAGGTCACCTACCAAACTACAAAATTCCTACCTTTTGACGACATAAGGAGATTAACACTCTCCACAATATCCAGAAATACCTGTTGATATACAAACCTCCATCAGAAGCTGGTATACTATGGGAAGATAAAAGATCGTAGAAATTTTAAGAAAGACAGCCAAAAAACACCTCGTTCTTCTTATAAACAAGACCCTCCCTGCGCCAACCGACCGCACCAGTTACTTGCAATGTTGCATTTGGAACTGGCTTATCTACATGCTGCAGAATTATGTTGCATTGTGAAGGGAAACCCAGATTGATATTACACTCAAAATTCATATTTATTTTATTAAGTAGATCAAACAGGTAGATAATATAAATCTATAATTCAACATTTTCTGCCATACTACGAAAGCAAGCACAGAAAAAATAACTAACCTTGGATGAAAAGGATGACCGGACACCTTCCTGGGTAATGTAGAGTTTCAACATTTCAGGTGAAAGATTTTGAGGGTAACCAAAGTCCATAATTTCTGCAATTTTAGACAAAAAGGAAAAAACAATTACTCTTTTTGACATAAGAGCATGTAGCAGCACATACACATTGCACTAAACTTCCATGGTAGATAATTGCTTGTTGGGCGATAAGTGTATAGACAGACTAAAAAAGCAACCAAAATTGTCAATAACGGGGTCTAACTGTCACACTACATGAAACTGAAATGTTAGTAAACTGTCACACTACAGGAATACATTCTATATTGACTCTGTGCACCCCAGCATATTGTCCTAAATAGGGATATCCTAAAGAAATATTTTAATATCAGCAACTAGAAGGTATGTCCAGAGAGGAACTATGGGCCTGTCTCAGTGCATTGAGCAGCAATTCTTTGAAGGACAAATTAATGATACAAAAATAGGGTCTCACTAGAAAAAACCAAAGTTGCTGTCCACGTACTTCTCCTTTCAATTATAAAAGAGGCTTCAAAAGTTTCTTGAGCAAGACCTAAATATCTTAATGCATCTCTATAGACACGGTTTAGGCTCATAAAGCATCTCTCAACATTAGTTATCTTATACGCGCACAATCCCATGTAAATCCACACTCCCTAGACCCCAGTTGTGAAACTAAACTGGTATGTTGTTGTTGTTTTGCATCATCCACATTGATATACTCTATCCAAGTATCAACATGTTATATTGCTCCGCTCCAGATTGAGAAGGAAGACGGAACAGGGAGAACAATCACAAAAAATTAACATTACTACCGCAATGATGAAGCAAAATAACCAAAAGAAGTTATTTCATAGAAAGGCTTCCCTTGTCAAACCCTGATAAAATGTCAGCAATTAAATATCTCGGCAAAGCTTACCATCCAATAGCTCGTAAATCAGAACAAAGTTGTTGCGGATGGCATCTTCATCAAAGGCGCCACCAAAATAAGATTTGAATAGTGTAACAGCCTGCATGCGTATGGGGGATTGCAGTTTTATTATTCTGGTGGTAAAAAGAAAACACTGGAAGAACACATTTATGCAATTAGTCATGGTCATGACATTATTTTTCTCACCTCCACTTCTTAAGAAGTACCAGGATTTCTTGTTTAGAAGAGAGAATGTAGTAAATTTGGGAAGGAGCAGAAATTCAATAAAACTAAAGAATTGAAAACTACGATACTGGTTCTGAAATGCTTCCAATTCATAAGATAATTACACAAAACTAAAGCTAAGAGAGCAAAAAGCAACGTTTCCACTTACTCCACACAGAGAGAGGGGGCGAAAGAGAGTGAGAGACACATGAAAGCTCTCGTTACTAAAAAAATAAAAAAAATGGTTGAGACCAAATTCATCAGTCATAGTGCGATAATGATTCTAAAAAGAAATAGAGTTTTACCTCAACAACAAACTTGAATGCACATGCAACATTTGCATTGCTGCTAACAACAATCACAATATAGACATTGCTAATTCTCATGTACAAGAAAGAACAGCCTCCAATCTGGCGGACGGGACATGTACCAAGTTCTTTTGACTGCATTATATGCATCCGGAAGGCATCTACCATATTCCCCCTGATAAAATTTAAAAAGATTCATAGTTAAATGAGAAATATAGCAAAGTGATGTAATAACCGGCTCCTTTATTCTGACAGGTGACACAATGATTGATTCACGTGCATTTTATTTGAAAGACGAACTTAGTTTGCTTCATACAAACACAAGCACTTATAACATGACAACTAAAAAGAAGAGTAAGTAGAAGCCATTTTAAAGTATTTATAGTGATGATATTGGTTGTCGAAGACTCAAAGCAAGGACAAAGACAGATTGAAGCTACAAAATTTCTGAATTAGCATGCTAAGAACCACATTATTCTCGCATGTGAACATTTTCGTATTAGATAAAAATTGATATACAAGGGACTGAGGCGCCAGTTAGACATGTGTTTGACCGAAGATAAATCATGATGAGCTAAACACATTTTCTCCACTTCCTGAAGAGGTAAGATTAAAAGAAATTCCAAAGTTTTGACCAAATCATCTTGAGAAAGAAGAAACAGAGAAGAATATCCATCCTCCAACATGGTACTTAGTTAGTATGACAAAGTTCACATAAAAATGCAAATATTCACACAGGAAATCAAACTTCTAATTAGCTAGGCAAAATTTTAAACCAAGATTTACTTTTTCTTATACAGCAAGACAAACGATCTGCTATTTTTAACGACTTCAACAACTAAACCATTGCCTAACTATGGCAATAAGATAAAATAGAAGGTTCCAACTTTGAGCTTTCAATACTACACATAACGAAAACTTCCTAGCAGCAGATTACAATTCATTCATCAAACTACAAAAGATAAATCAACATTTTATCTCTTAAAGTAAGTCCCTAAATCAAAATCAAGTAAAAGCGAGCAAGGAAATCAAACTTCTAATTTAGTTAGGCAAAACTTTTTACACCAAAACTTAGTTTGTGGCATACAACACTATAAAAAATCTGTTATGTTTAACAATTTCAACAGCTAAACTTTAACCTAACTAACCAGTATCTCCTGATCTTAATGCCATAAAATTAAAAAAGTTTCCAACTTTGAACTAACAAACCACACATTAGGAAAAAATTCTGGCAGCAGACTACAATTAATTCATCAACATTCAACTCAACAATTATTCCTCTTAAATTAAGTACCAAAATCAAAACCAAGTAAACGTCAGCAAGGAAATCAAACTTTTAACTTTATGCAGCAAAACCTTACACCAAGACTTAGTTTGTCTCGTACAGTACTACAAACAATCTATTACGTTCATCAACTTAAAAAACTAAACCTTAACCTAACTAACCGGCTGATCTAATGACATGACATAAAAAAAGGTTCCAACTTTAAGCTCACCACACACACAAGTGGAGATAGGGGGCACTACAAGTTCATCCCACCCCTACCCGCCGCAAAATTACATTTCAAAAAAGAAATTATGTATATACATAATTATGTTTCCTTAGCTTCTTACGTGTTTACTTATTTAAAAGAAATCCAAAAAACAACATCAACATAAATAAAACCACAAAAGAGGCCTGCAGAGGGTAGAGTGCATGCAATGTTATTTTTAACAGATCCTCGGCTCAAGGAAAGTACCCATAGTGAAAATACTGGCTCCGTCACTCATCACAACTTACAACAAAAACTTTCTAGCATAATATTAGAACTCATTCACCAAAATTTTAGAACGACAAGTACCCAAAATCAAAATCAAAAGTAAAAAATTGAGCAAAATATAAGAAATTAGGTATAAATTCAAAAATGAGAAAATACCCAACATCGTCCCTGTAGAGACGGTTGATGAGAACATCGCCCCGGAGATTCAAAAAGTATATTGCTGAAGCCGCCACTGGCATGGCTGCTAATCAAACAGCTGATCCAATTTTACAATAAAATACCTATAAAATCCAAAAAAAATAGAAAATTGATGGACTAAATCAGATCAAATTGAGATTTTTGTTCAAAAAATCAATGAGATTTCTAGGGCTTTTCATGTGATTTTGGGGAGAAAAAGGTAACTGTTTTGAACTAAAGAAATGAAATGAAAATGGTGAGATCTTTATTTGTGCTCTTTTTGAATTTATTTATTAAGGAAAAAAAATCAAAAGGCACTCATTGCCTTATTTTTATAGTTCGTTCTTAATCAGAGATTTCAATTCATATATTTCGTATATTAAAATATTGAATTAATTTTTCGTTTAAGAGATTTGATCATTTCTACTAAACAAAAGTTTAAAGTGAAACTTAGTTTTAATACTTCTCTCTTTTAAAAGTATTTAAGTTCAATTATTTTTTAAAAAAATTAAATTTTTAATTGTTTTTTTCTTTATAGTTTATGTAAATTTGTTTGATCAGAAACGAAATTACCTAGTTTCCAAGATGGTGTTATCCATTTCGAATTACACTTGTGTGAATGTGTTGTTGTTGTTACTAGTGTTGAAACTCTATAATTGAGTTTATCATGATCTTTATAATATCGTTTTAACTCTCTTATGATAATTTAATTTGTAATGTATTATCTTTTTTTTTAAAATTGCGAGTTTGTTGAAAACAACTTTTTTATCTTAAAAAGTGATAATATATGCATATCTTCCTCGAACCCTATTTGTGGTAATATGTTGGATGTGTTGTGTGGTGTGGTGTTTTTTACTTTTCATAATTTAAGTTTTCTATTAATACCCTTATTTACGACTTTCTCATTTTAGATTTTTTAAGAGTGTTTAAACTACTACCTATAACACCACATAGGATCGATGGATCAGTTATAATAATATCAAATAGTATCATACATAATATAAGAATTATTTCGCCTAATTTCAACTAAGGGTGCTAAATGGACGGGTTGAGTTCAAATTAAAGAAATTAAAATAAGTAAATGTTAGGTTTATCAAACATAAAAAAATCACATTTGTATGTTATAGCTATAGTTTGTATAATTATGCTCCATAACAAACTTTATGTTTGTTATGAATTATTAGATTTGTATAAATCATCAGCAACCTCTCATTTGTATAAATCGTTGGAAGCCCCTCGTTTATATAAATCATTGATAATTTCTCGTTTATATAAATCGCTGACAAACCTCTTAATTCAATTGTATGTATATTTATGTATCAATGTTTGTGATTGTCTATTTACATGAACTTTGAATTTGTATACAATTGAATCGAAATAAAATATTTCTATATCAAATCTCTCTCGCTTTGTACAACACAAATTATACATTGTGATTTGTATAATTTGTGGTTGTATAAAGCGAGAAAGAGAGAAAATGTAAAAGAGAACTAGTAAGGAAAGATATAAGACAAAAATATATGTATTTGTATATATAGTTTTCTCTTGCTTTATACAAACACAAACACAATTTTATACATTTGTGTTGATATAAAGTGAGAAAGGTGATGGAGAGTGACGAACGAGGACAGTGCAAGGGGCCGAGAATTCGATGGGGAAAGGCGAGAGCAACTGCTTGCTACGACTTACAAATAAATGAAATTGTGGTTATGACATTTAATATGAATTATTAGTTGTTATTTTATACAATTTTCTCTATTAAAATTGATTGAAATGTAAATCGGGTTGGGTCCTGATCGACCCAAGTTTAGTTTTGGCTCAAATTGACTTAAAATGGGTTAGGTCTTGACTTGTTAATTTGACCCGCTTAATCTCAATGATTTTAATATATTATTATTATTATTATTATTTAAGTTTTATTCAAAAACTTTTTAAAAAAATTTACAAATAGATAGATAAATCCTAAAAGATGTAAAATATATATTAATTTCTACCTTCAACATAACATATATTATATCAATACAAATAGAAAATCTTAAAACAAGTTGAAATTGGAGATATTGAGTTCAATTTAATTCTCTTAAAATGAATTAAGACTTGAATAAATTAAAATTGAACTCAATTTAAATTATTTTAGGCTCAAACCTTAAAATTTGACAGAATTATCTATTATTAAACTCATTTTTGACACCCCTACTCTCAACCAAACGAACCTTTAATGTCATAATCATAAAAATAAATATATAAATAAACCAGCTACGAAAATTCAAATGCAAAATACAACATTATTCTCATGTGAATATTGTAAAAAACATTTTTTTCAAGAAAGATTACTAGCAAATCCATTATTCACACGTGGAACATATTAATATTAAATATTAACAAAATTAATCATTTAATTTAATAATATCAAATAAAACCTGTCCCAAAACATTTTTTCAAAATAAGAATGTTGTTTACTATTAAAGAAAATATATTTGATGCATAAAGCATTTTATTTTCTACTTTCACAAAGTATTTGAAGAAGAATTACACTTTCAAAAAATATGTATACAATCTATTATAACATAAATATTAGTGACCAATTATATAACTAAAATTCATGATTAATAATTTATATGATATAATTTTACTCTAAATTTGAGACTCTAGTAGATTAATAGAAATCATTTTTTTATTATTAAAAATAAATGAGCTCATCAACAACGATTTTGATTTGAACATTATATAAATTATTAATAGAAAATAATAAACTAAATAAATCAAATATGATTGGTCAAGAATTCATATGGTCAAACTTAAAATATTAACTAAAGATTCTTCATACTATTATTTTATTTTAACCTTTTTAATACTCTAATTTACCTACTTTAATTTTGTTTTATACTTATGATTATTATTCTTTTGGCTTCTATTTGACTTCCCATAAAGATAATTTAATTTAATAGTCATGATATAAAATAAGGATTTAATTAAAAATTTTATTAGTCTAATATTTAATTATTAATTTACAAAAAATAAAAATAAAAAATTTAATACGTCAATAACTTTTTAATTTTATTGAGTATTCAAATATACATACTTGACTTAATTTAGCTTATGAATTAAGACTCGAGATGCTCAACCATTTGAACTCGGAGATAATAGTTACGAGCATAATAAATACATAATCCAAACAATTAATTTCTCTATCATTTCTTCTTTGTTCACCATGGCTACTCCAATCACAAAACCCCCATCACCTGCTTGTACAAAAATCATAGAAGAAATCACAAGGATTTACAAATCACTACCACCAAGACCATCCATTTTAGAGATTGAAGCTTCAATTTCTGTTGTAAAATCAGTAGAAACAGAAGAAAAAATACAACTTGATGAAATTTCAAAGAGAAGAGTTGAGATAGAAGAAAGTGTTCCAGCTGAGCTTTACTCTGTGTTAGAGAAAGTGAGAAAAGCTATGGTTTTGTTCCAAAGCAAAGAACAGAAGAAAGAGGCTGTTGAGTTGATTGAGCTTGATAAGACTTATCAAGATTTTGATGAGTTGATTCAGGAAGCTACAGGGTTGGTTTGTGAAGATACCCAAATGGGAAAAATCAATTCTTTTGAGGACCCAATGGTTGAAATTGGAAAAAAAGATGAGATTTTGAAGAAGGGTTTGGTTACAAGTGGTGAATTGATAAATGTTTCTTCTTCAGGTTTGGATATTTTCTTCTCTTTTTTTGCTTTTTCTGTGTCCAAGATTTCAACTTTTTGCTTGTTTGTGAGTTGGGGTGGTAGTGTGTTGTCTTTCGATTTATTGTTCCTTGTACTTCGATTATTTTATTATTTTTTTTTGTAGCTAAATGTTGAGAATGCTTTGTTATGCTTTTACTTTGGTTTATTCTTTTTTTGTGTGTATCCAAGATTTCTACTTTTTGCTTGCTTGTGAGTTGTGGAGAGCATGAATTAGGCTAGAGGTTAGTAGGTACTAGTGGTCCTAGTATTGCTTATTTGGTTTCTTGTCCTTGTGTTACTATGTTTTGTTGTATGTAGTTTGATTATCACGTTATTTTATTGGAAATCTTAGAATAAAATATATATCCAAACACAACTTAAAAAATCCTTCAAGTTTCTAACTTCAAAATCTATGGCTAAACGCTAGCTTAGATTGATTGAGAAACATCATTTATAGTTTTTCCTTTTGGTCTTTCTTGGAACTTGAATCCTAGCTTGCATGACTCTCTTTCCTTTTTAGTGATGGCCCTAGCTTGCTATGTATGTCGGCTAATCTACTAGGTTTTTAGGTGAGTATGTGTGGCAGTGGCGGAGATATTGATACCTTTTTGTTTGGGACTGGGGCGTAGTTGTTGTTGGACGTCAATGTTTAGATTGATGGGAAAACATCATTTAGAGTTTTTCTTTCTGGTGTCTCTCTTGAACTTGAATTTTAGTTCGCGAGATTCTTTTTCCTTTTTAGTGATGGCGCTAGCTTACTACATATGCCAACTAATCTACTAGCTTTCCAGCTGTAGTTCAGTCTGTGTGGCAGTGGCGGAGCTATTGATACCCCTTTGTTTGGGACCAGGGCGTAGTTGTTGGACGTCAATGTTTAGATTGATGGAAAACGTCATTTAGAGGTTTTTCTTTCGGGTGTCTCTATTGGAACTTAAAATCGTAGTTTGCATTATTCGTTTCCTTTTTAATGATGGTGCTAGCTTGCTATGTACGTCAACTAATCTACTAGGTTTCCAGGATTCGTTTAGTATGTGTGGCAGTGACGAAGCTATTGATATCCCTTCGTTGGAAAATTAGAATGTGCAAATAGGTCAATTTCTTTTTATGTATAAATACTATATATGTTGTTTAGGCCCGAGGCATAGTTGTTGTCGTTGTATACTATACGTTAAATCCTCTTGCCTTCTTCATGTGTTACTTCTTTCTATTGTGAATCCTCTTAGTAAAAGTCCTGGCTCGTTACTGATATGGCATTCAACTATACTATGTCTGTGTAATTGCCTTTAGGGATCAAGCACAAAGAGAAGTACAGTTTGATGAAAGTAGCTGCCCTAATTGAAAATGCGGCCAAAACTCGAGCAAGAGTTGTTGATCTTCACAACAAGTTAATGGACAAGATTGAATGGCTTCCATTGTCACTTGGGAAATTGGTGAATGTCACTGAGCTAAACGTTGCCGATAACCAGATCATGGCTCTTCCAACTACCAGCATGGTAGCCTTAAAATGTCTTACAAGCTCCTCTATCTCACTCCAACCAAATATAAACCTTCTTCCTGATTCTTTGAGGGAGATTGTAAGAATTGAAGGTGGGTGGGGTAGAAGGGTGCAGATGAGGGTGGAAGATGAGGGGGGAAGGAATAAGCAGCGGGAGCAGGGGAATGAAATTTGATCTAAATCAATTTGACTGTCTTTGACCTCACGGCGAACCAGGTTGAAATCGCTCCCGCTTTCTTTCAATGAACTTAGTAAATCTGATCGATCTTGATTTGGGTTCGAACAGGTTCACTCATTTGCCTGATTTCGTTGGGAACTTAACATCCTTGAAGAGACTAAACATGGAAACAAATCAGCTCGAGGAACTTCCTTACACTATAGGATTTTGTTCTTCCCTTGTAGAACTGAGATTGGATTTTAATCAGCTTAAAGCTCTCCCCGAGGCAATGGGAATGCTCGAACACTTGGAGATTCTTACTCTACACATTAACAGAATCAAAGGATTACCAACGACAATGGGGAATCTTTCTCACCTAAGGGTACTTGATGTTAGCTTCAACGAAGTTGAGAACATACCCGAAACATTCTGTTTTGCTGTCAGCTTGGAAAAGCTTAATCTTGCAAACAACTTTGCAGACTTGAAAACTTTACCAAGATCAATCGGAAACCTTGAGAATCTTGAAGAGCTTGATATTAGCAACAGTCAAATAAGAACGTTGCCCGACTCCTTCAGGCTCTTGTCAAAGTTGAAAACTTTTCGAGCTGATGAGACTCCGCTAGAAGTACCACCAAGGCAAATTATAAAGCTCGGGGCTCAGGTGATTTTTATGCTTACTGCTGTGTTTCCTGTCAATCAATCTTAGACTTTACGGTAGTAATACATGAACTATTGCCTTTTCACGAGTTTCACACCCAACACTATCAACTCTTCCCTTTTCCTAGATGAACTATCGCCATCTATGTATTAAAAGCACACCTCAACTAGATGTTCTAACTTGTTTCGTTTTCTTCTTTTTTTCTTCCCATCAGGTTGTTGTAGAGTACATGGCTGAATTCGTAGCTAAGAACGAGCTTCAATTGCAGCGGCCAAAGAGGAGAGCTTTCTTTTGTCCAAGTTGCCTATTTCCTAAAACCGTGGGGAAGAGGCGGATCTAGAGGAGGTACTGTTGGTTGAACTGAACCTAATGATTGTGGATCGAACTATTTGTACATCCTGTACAAAACATTTGAAAACTTATACAGTTAATAAGACCCCCTCATTCTGAATCCGCTGACTCTAGATCTTGGATTCGTCTCAGTGAGAGTGTCGGATACCGTCAGATCTATCAAAGCATTCATATATATGATATATATATATATATATAATAATATATATATATGTATATATATATAACGTTGCGCCAACTGTAATGATATGGCTAGCTAGAGTACTGCATTTATCAGACAGTATAACTATTGGTTCTTATAAGACTTGAACTGAGTGAAGTGTTATCTATTTAAGTGTGAATAACTGTCTCCGTGTGACCGTGAAAAATCAATCACTAATGCTTGTACTAAGGTAGACTGGCTACAACACACGTGGACCCTAGTGAACTCGTTATGCTTCGTGCACAGGGTGCACTTCTTTAAACACCATAAAAGTCTCATCAAATCCAAAAAAATACATCTCTCTCTCTGTGTGATATATAGGTCACGGGTTTGAAAGGTGAAACCAATTGCACTAGGATGGTCTGACTGTAATACACGTGAACCCTAGTGAACTCTTTATGCTTTGTGCAAATGATGCACTTCTTTAAACACCATAAAAGTCTCATCAAATCCAAAAAATGACGACACATAACATTTTGCTAAAAAAGGCAATATAATAGAATTTGCATATTTATTATTATAATTATTATTATTGTTATTATTATTATTATTATTTACAAACTAATTTTGTGTGATTTCTTTTCTTTCTAATTTTGTGAAATATCGCATTTAGAAATTCATTTACTTCACATTTTGAATTAAAATAAATTATAATGCTGATATATGAGGTAGGTTATATGTGATATTTGAATAGGTAAATTAATTCATATGACCTTTTTAACCCTAAAATAAAACGAGTTATATATGAAAATATCAAATAATATTGTTAACAAGAGCTTATTTAATTTTTGACGTATCTTTGATTTGTTGAACGATAGTCCTATAATCAATTTTCATCTATATTCGACTAATTTTATTAGAGTGTCAAGATATTTCAATTTTATATTATTATTTCGAATTCATATATCATAATTTTCATTTTGTTCACCATTTTAATATGTCATTAATGAATATGTAATAGGCTTTTTACATAATTGATTGAGTCATCAAAACATGTCAAAATAACATTTGGATTCCTAATACAACATATTCAAATAATAATACAATTTTAACATTGAAGTGTATAATAAAAGATTAACCTACCGCTAAAGAATTTTTTATATGTTTCGTTTAATTTTTTTATTATTATTATTAAAAGAAAACAAAACACTTCACATTGAGAAGTGCAGCAAAATTTCTTTGAATATTTACATTTCATTTTTTTAGAGGATCGAAACTACTCCGAAACGTCCGAGATCAAGAGTTTGTTTTTTTGTGTGATCAAAAGTTAAAATTCAATATCAAAACACCGTCGAAATTTAATAATAATATACAATAAGAACAAAATTATATTTTATGTTGTGTATCCTGTTTAATTTTTGATCTTACTATTGCACAATGTTTTTCTTTGCATCATCCCAGTTCAGACATTTATCCTCCTTATCTATGGGTTTCCTGTTTCCATAAATAGGAAGAGAACAATTTTTAGTGAATAACATAACTAAATTTGCAATAAATAGCAATTTAGTGTTATGGTTAATTTTGATTATCTATAACAAATCAAAATATTGCCGAATTGCCTGAAAACCGCCCCGTTTGTCCCCTCATTTTCCCCTTACCCCAGCCGCCCCCCTTCGCGCCCCGCCCCGCCACCCTCTTCCACCACCCACCGTTCCTTCCCCTCACACCCTCTCGCGCCCTTCCCGGTTCCTTGCCACGTGCCTCCGCTTCTCACCCTTCTCCCGTCCTACCCCCCAGTCCGCTAAAAACTAGAATCTAATATCAGACAGATCATAACAAGAGAGTTAATCTTAAAATCACACCACCAAACTTATCATAAATCATTAGGTGGTTTTAGATTTTTTAAGAAAAGAAATCCTTGACGAATCACTTGGAATGGTCTAAAGCATAGAGAATTTATCCTACGATTTATCGTTAAAATTCTGTGAATAACTAGAAAATTTTAGTGCAAATTAGAATATTGTAGTAAAGCTGTAACTCTTAAACTCTACTCTACTACTTACCTAGACAATTTAAGTGCAAATTTATATTGTATACTGCAATTATCAATACGTTTTCTAAATAAATTATATTTGGTCGATACACTCACTAACAAACTCGTCCTGACAACGCTCTCAGAGACACATCTCAATCCCCACTCCCCTCACACCTCCTCTCTCTCGCCGAGAAATCCCTCCACGTCCACGAGGGCGACCTCCGTGGCTCCGGGCACACTGAGCCCGCTGGCCTCTCCTCCCCTTCTCCAGCTGGGCGGGACCATGAGGTAGCGCGTCTCACCACTGCTCCTTCGCTTCTCCCCGTTCCTTTCCCTTTGCTCAGGTTTCTGCTTCTCTCTGACTCTCGTGCTCGTCTCGACAAGTCATCTCGTGCTCTCCCTCCTCCTCTCTCTCTCTCTCTCTGCCTTTTGCGGATTGCCGCTTTCTTCTTCTTTTTATTTCTTGTGCGTTTCGGCTCCGCTTGTTCGTCGTTCTTTTTGGGGGGGGTGGGGGGGGGGAACCGCGTCTGTCGCGAGGCGGGGGCCCGGGGGGCCGGAGAGGGCATGGGCGAGGGGGCCGATTGGTCGAGGGGCAGTGCCGGCTGGCGGCCCGGGCGGCCGGCGGGCCGCGAGGCAACAAACGCGGGGGAACGAAAAGAAAAAAGAACGTGCTAACAAGCAAAGATACGGCAATGAAGGAAGAAGGGGTCAAAACAAAAAGGTGTGGGGGGGGGGCAGGCAGTGCAGCAAAGGGGGGGGGGCCAGGCCAGGGGGGAAAGAAAAGCCCCAGTGGGGGATAAAGAAAAAAAAGAAGCACCAAGGGCGTGCGGAGGGGGGGGGTGGTGTGTTTGGGTGGTGTGTTTTTCTTTGTTTGTTTGGTTTTTTTTGTTTTATGTGGGTGGGGGGGGGGCGGAGTGGGGGGCCAGAAAGCGAAAGAAAACCAAAAAGGGGAGGGGCTGTGGGCAGGTCACCGCACCCCCACGGCAAGGCAAACATCAGCAGCACACCCAAGGGCAAAGCCAACCCAACAACCACACAGTCACACCCAACCCCAGCACCCCACCCCATCCTCCACAAGCCACCATCATCCACCATCCCACACAATCCCATCTTTGCCACACCATTCCCCAACCAGGCCCCACCCTTTCCCTCCACATCCACGGGCCCAAATAGAAAAGAAAAGCACAATTGTTTGCAAAGGCAATCCGCTAAAAATTCCATCACAATTAGTCATAATAGTGGATTAGGCGGATGCTCACTGGGGCGATAGCTTGTGCAAGACGGAAGTGAAATACGAAAGCGGGCAGTGTGGGTTTGTGGGTGCCTGGGTACAAGATTGGAGTGTGTGGCAGCAGGTGTCTGATAGAAGTGTATTGTGTGGAGACTTGGGTCGGGGGTGTAGAGAGGGGGGGTTACAGAGGAATAAGCGAGTCGAGTGGGGGGGATGGTGGAGTGGGCGGAAAAAGGTCTAAGCAGTAGAAATAGCAGGGGAGAGAGGGTGGGTTGGTAGTTAGGGGACAGCGAGGAATGTTGAGGGGGGGAATGATCTGGAGGAGGATTGAGTTAAAGGTGGAACGTGGAAGCGGTTGGTCTTCGGGCGCTCCAGGGATGAACGCCTGGTTATTCCTTACAGCATTTCCCTCTTCTCTCTTGGTTATGTGGAGTGGCAATATATATTATATATATATATATTATATCTATATATATATATATATCTATAGTATATATAGTAATTATATTGTCCTTTATACCCATATATTTTATATATTTACATGATGTCGTTAATTGTAAGAAAAACTATTCATGAAATTTTTTAATTTCTCACCCACAATTTTCGATGGATAGATTTTGCCACAAGTTTCGAAGAATCACCTAAATTTTAATACATATTGTATGCAAATGGCTATTCATATAAATTAATTAAATGGTGATTTTTTTTTAATCTAATAATGTATTGTGTCGTATTATGGAATAGCTTTACAAATTTCGATTGATCAACAACAATTTCTAATGGATATAGATTTGCTACAACTCTCAACGAATCACTACAATTTTAATATGTATTGTTTCCTTTTGCAGATAGTTGTTTATGTTAATTTTTCAATTGTAAAATTTTCTTGAATTTGAGCGATCAAGATATTATATTACATTGTAGAATAAACTATTCATCAGTCTCGAGTAATCACCAACAATTTCTGATAGATAGATTTGCTAACTTTTAACGAATCACCAAAACTTTGTTACGTATAATATCATTTAACACATGCATCCTTTTATGTTATTCTCAAATGGTGAAATTCCATATACCATAATCATATATGTATGTATATTGTATCGTATTGTGAAAAAAACAATTCATAAATTTTGAATTGCTCACCAACAATTTATTTGCCACAAGTTTCGACAAATCATCTAACTTTTAATACATAGTGTATAAGCAAATGACTATTTATATAAATTAATTAAATGGTGAAAATTTTTTAATCTTACAATGTATTGTATCGTATTATGGAATAGCTTTACTAATTTCAATTGATCAACAACAGTTTCTAAACTCTCAACGAATCACTACAATTTTAATATTTATTGTATCCTTTTGCAGACGGTTGTTTATGTCAATTTTTTAATGATAAAATTTCTTGGATTCTAGTCATCAAGATATTATATCATATTGTAGAATAAACTATTCATCAGTTTCGAGTAATCACCACAATTTCGAGGATAGCATTTGGTAACTTTTTCAAAAAACATTCAATCACAACGAATCATCACCAAACCGTTGATACTAATAGTATCCTTACACATGCAGAGCCATTTTGTTATTTCTCCAATGGTGAAAGTTATAAATCCAACCCATTTAATTTATTGGTATCCGCATTAATAAAACAAAAAAAAAAATATTCATGATAAATTTTCGACTAATCACCAACAATTTTTAATGAATAGATTTATCATAATCCTAACGAATAAAAAAATTCTAAATTCGTATTATATCATTTTAAAGCAAATCAATTTTGTGTTAACTAATCAAATGAAATTTCTTAAAACACTAAATTCATCAATATGATATCGCATTACGAATAAATATTATGAGTGCCGCGATCATTAACCATATTTTTAATAAATAGATTTTCATACTCCCCATGAACCTGACCATGAACCGCTGGAACTTTAATACCTATTATATCACCAGACACTTATATTGAGAAGTTTCTTGAATCTAACGCATTAATGTATTGTATCGTATCATAAAGTAAAATATTCATAAATTTCGATTGATCACCAGCCGTTTTGATGAGTACATTTTACCATCACAACTCTCAGTGACTCACGAAAACCTTGACGTACACATTATATTTCAAAAAAACCTTGACGTACACTTATAATTCTTTTACGCAAATTAACTAATACTTAATTTCCACATTATGATATTTCTGTCTTTCTGATGAGATTTCCTCGAACGAATAACACTATATTCACATGAAATAATCCCGAACCGAGATTCTCAATTAATCCATATATACATGTTTTTATACCTATTTTTAAAGATAAAGTCATTTTAACAAAAACTATTCAATAAGACCCATACACCCCTCTCCCAACCAAACCTTCACACACGAAACCTAAGACTTTTTAACTGTTCAATTACAAATACAACTAACTTCCAGATGTCATGAAAACGTTTCCTTTTCTCTGAACCCGAGATAAAACATACCAAGCCCAAGCCCATAGAAGCTAGGTATAAGCTTCCACAACACCATATAATAATGTCCAATTCTGTGTGTTGTCATTTGTAAACCTTCACTGCCCAATTCTCTATGTGTGTGTAACCGAAGAAGGCGATAATCACAAAGCTGTAAGTCTATTTTCTTCATCTAAAATCATGTAAATGTTCATCAATTCTTGATCAAAGAATGATTTTTTGGGGAAAAAATTCAATTTGTAGTTTTGTTGGTTTTGTGTTTTCCCCCTTTTGCAGGTTTGTTTTGATGTTTTAGTGAAAATTGAATTTCCCAAATGAGTTCTAAGGAGAAGTATATGAGGAACAATCGAAGATCAAGATCGGGTAGAACCGATCATGATTATAATAGCCAAAGCAGTAGTAACCGTAACCGTAACCGTAGTTCTTTAGATTTTTCTGGAATTTCTGAATCTGGGGTTCGTCAATTGAATGCTGAGAGTGAAACAGCTCAACAGTCCAACCCGATTAATGTTGGGTCGGATGGGGATTCGGGGTCAGGTTCTGGGGTTGATGAGGGTGGGTTGAATATCTGTACTGAGGATCAATTGGAAGCTATCTTGTTGCAAAAATTGGAGGTTTTGTATGGTGAGGCTATTGCTAAGATTACGAAGTTGGGTTATGATGAGGAGGGTGTTATGAAAGCTATGTTGAAAAATGGTCATTGTTATGGTGGGATGGATGTTTTGACTAATATTTTACATAACGCGTTGTCGTATTTGAATAATGGGTATGTAAATAGCGGGAGTTCTACGAGTGGGGATGAATCAGACCAACCTTTTGTTGATTTAAGACATTTGGTGGAGTATTCTTTAGCGGGTCTGATTTGCTTGTTGCAACAAATGAAACCACATTTAAGTAAAGCAGATGCGATGTGGTGCTTGTTGGTTAGTGATCTTCATGTGGGTAGGGCGAGTGTGATGGAAATTCCTGATGGGAGTGGTCGTACTACTGGGTCGCTGAGTGGTGGTGGTAGTAGTACTAATGTGGAGGGTGTTGCTACTGGTCCTATTGGGGTTGTGCCTTTGCGAGTGTAGATTTCATTCACATGGGGTGCTGGGTTTTTTGGGCCTAGTCACTGGGTACTATGATGTGGCATTATCCGTTAAATAAGTCTTCTGCAACTACCTCTGATTCTAGTCCATAAAGAGAGTGTTTCCTAGAGGTTTTAACCTTTAACTCTAAAAACACCCTTACTTACTACTACTCCGGTCGTATGAGAACCTTGCTAAAGAGGAATGTAGCTGCGTTTACGGCTGGACTTAGGTCAAACCCTAAGTATATGCAGAGCCAGTCCCGGGTTTCCTCTAGTTCCCTGACTGATGGGGATCAATCAAGTGGGCTTGCTCAGTCGGGTGTCTCACAAACTTCGAAAAGCCAAGATGTTAACTGTGTGGTAGGTAAATTTCAAGATTTGAATCTTGTGAAATACACAGCAATGCACCGAGAGTGGAGCAGAGGGTCAATGAAGATCTGGACCGAAAGATGAATTGCTTTTCTAAGTCTGGCTCTAGTCATGATAAAGGATCTTTGAGAACAGGTCAATGAAAGGAAAGGAGGGGGGGCCCACCAAAAAAGCTATGCAGGCTGCTAGGAAGCTTAGCAATGACTTGACAGAGCTGAAAATGTTGAGGATGGAGAAGGAGGATATCCAGAGAATGAAGAAAGGTAAACCGGCTGTAGAAGATGCTACCATGAAGAAATTATCAGAAATGGAGACTAGTTTAAGAACAGCAAGCGCGAATGTTGATCGGTCAAACATGTTTGTGAAAAAACTTCAGGAGGATAACGCAGAAATGAAGGCGGAGCTGGAGGCCCAGAAGCTAAGCGCTTCGGAATCTGCGAAAAAATGCGCGGAAGCTGCAAAAAGGGAGAAAAAGTGCTTGAAGAAGCTTGGTGTTTGGGAAAAAAAGAAAAAGAAGCTTCAGGAGGAAATTGCAGCTGAGAAACAAAATATTTCAGACATGCAAAACCAGCTGGCTCAGTCAGAGGTAGCTATAAAAGATGCTGAGGTGTGATCTTTCTTCTCTTTTTCTCCTTGATGCTTACTTGTTATTGTTAATTTTGCTGTGGAAATGCTAACAACATTATACATCACTGTCTGAGAACCGGTTTAAGATTCTCGTGTCCTCGTATTACGTGGAATAGCTTTGGTGCTTCATAAAGGCTCGTCCTTAATGGAAGCATTTTCGTTCTAGCCTCAGATATTTGCCTCTTTTTTTCCGTATCATGAGTTATTCAGAGCCACTAGCAAAATCTTTTAGGGAAGATGTGTCATGTACTAAGTTTTATCTTTTGATCATATGTCTCTTCTCTCCCTGTATGACCTTTGCAAACCATAGCCAGTCCTAAGTCCAACTAATTGTGTTCTTACAAAGAGAAAAAGATGTTAAATTATGTGAGGAATAGGATCCTACCAGCTCATGTCATCAAGAATTCCAAACTTAAGCATACTTGGATGAGGTTAGTACTAGGATGAGTGGTCCGCTGGGAAGTCTTTGTGTTGTATCCCTGACCAACTCAACTAGTTGAGCGAGAGTCATGAGAACTCCGCAGCTAAGTATGCTTGACAAGATCACTACTATAATTTGTGATCTCCTGTTCAGTCATGTTATTGTATTCCTCGCGGGTTCCAACTAGTTGGAGAATATTGTAAACTATTTAGACATTTAATTATAATAAAGCTATTCAATGAGTTGATGAACCAATTTTGCAGGTAATCAAAAACCCTATGTTTTTCTTCTTTTTTTCCCACTGTAAATTGTAAGCTATATCTATTTATCACATTGAAACTGGAGGTTGTAAATATGGTGTTGTATGTCAGAAAGCTGCAAATTTTTGGACCAAGTAAGAAGCGGGGAAATACAGTATACACCCCTATACTGTTTAAGATTTGGACACGCGTCTCTACCTTCACAAGGTAGGGGTAGGACACTTGCATACACACCAGTCACCACCCTCCCAGACCCCACTTGCGGGTCACACTGGGTATGTTGTTGACATGCCCTCCTTTACCAAAGACATGCCTGGGCGATACACAACTTCTTTTCTCAAAATTTGTGACCCTTTCAGATTTCACTTGAGTAGTTTCGAAAATAGTATGCAGTTCAAATCAAAACCTTTTCTTCGATATTATGATTAGGGCACTCAGCTTGCCTGCCCCATCTTAAAACTTAAAAGAATAACCTAAATTTGCACCATTTGTGCCTTCTATCAGCCAATAGACATGTTCCAGTTTCTTTCAATGCCACCAACAGTCGAACTCAATTTTGTTTTGTGGTGGATATCTTTTTTTCTTTTTGAAAACCTCTTCCATTCATGTTCAAGAACATTCGAAAGCATAGTTCACTCTTATCTGAAAAGGGGAAAAAGGTTGAAAGAAATGTACTTCAATTCATGTTCCATCTTTTTCATGAATGGCTAATATTTTGTCCTTTTCTTCTTTTCTCTTCTTTCCTGGTAAGTTGTCTAATAAATGGGTGATCATTACAAAATTTTATTTTGTTTTCTTGATTAAAATTATGAAATCTTACATGAGCTTTGTAGCACAATTTTTAGTAGAAAAACGTGTCCTACATGTTGTGTTATGCTATATGTAGGATTACTTGATCCTGTTGCATTATTCCGTTCAACATGTGTTTTACTTGAAAAACAAAGGTATTTGTGAACAATAGCAAGTCTCTTTGGCAGATCCTCACAAAGCGTGATTCAATGTGTCTAGGCTTATTGATGCGTTGTTTTATTTCCTACTCTAGTCTATCCTTTCCTGGAGGTTACATAATTTGAACTGTGATATTTCCCGTTTCCTGCGCCGACTGAACACCAACATGAATGAACCTTTCAAATGCATACGGCTTTTGCTAATTTTTGACAATGTCAAATGGCAGGCTGTAACGAAGGCTGCAGGCAAGCATCTGCACTAGTGGATGAAGAACGACGTTTGAAAGAAGCAGTCGAGGCTAACAACAAAAGGAAGCTTGAGGAATTGCGGTCAAAGGCAGAAATAGACTTCCAGCGGCACAAGGATGACTTGCAAAGGCTTGAACACAGGATCTTCTCTCTCTTCTTAAAGTAAAGCATCTACTGTAGGCTCGAATCAGGTCGGCTAAGTGTAGTACAGGTTCTAAAAATACTAACTAGATCTAAACTAAACTCTATCAGCATCCGGCATCCGCAAGTAGAATATTGCAGCAGGATGGTCGGTTGAGTTAGATAATTCCCAGGAGTATTCTCCCGTGAAGGAAGACTCTAGGGAGTGTATCATATGCATGAAGCATGAAGTTTCAGTTGTTTTCCTACCTTGTGCTCATCAAGTTCTGTGTTCCAACTGCAACGACAACTTTGGAAAGAAGGGAAGAGTTTCTAAATGTCCATGCTGCAGGGCTCCAATCGAACGGAGGATCCGTGTCTTTGGTGCATCATCCTAAGCCTTCATCCCAGCTTTTATCATGGCATGCTCGTAAACTGTCGGTTAGACTATAAAACAATGTTTTATTTCCTGCATTATCTTAAAACTTATGCTAGTAGACTATGCTATCTTCAAACTTATGCTCATAGAACATATACTAAGTAAGCAGCTCATTGTGTTGTAATGGGTACTCTTTATACAGGCTTTTCTGAAAATGTTTTTTCCCATCGTAGATGGGGGCAAACAAAAAAAATACTCTCTTTGGTATTTTGCAGCTTCTTATCTTGACATGTGTGTTTGAAAATGTTTTCTTAGAGAAATAAGTGAATATTTTACTTATTTTCTTGTGTTTGGTGTGCGAGTCAAAAATATTGTCTTTGAAATGTAGTTGTTCTTATTTCGAAAAATGTTTCTCTTTTAATCGTTAGGGTTGATATGTTTCCTTTTTAACCTTTAGGATGTGTTTCCTATTCGAACTAAACTATGAAAATAAATGGTTTTTTTTTTTTTTTTTTTTTTTCGAAAGTAGTGATTCCTGTAACTTATTTTTTATTTTGAAAAATGTTTCTCTTTTTAACTTTTAGGGTTGAGATATTTCCTTTTTAAACCTTTAGGGTTTTTCGCTACAATGAAGGGTGTTTTTTTACTTATTTCTTGTGTTAAGTATACAAATAAAAATATTTTCTCTGAAATGTAACCGTTTTATTTTATTTTAACCTTGAAATAGTTTTTTTTTTTTCCCCTGTGTTTTTTTTCCTGAAGTAATGAATTTTTTTCTTATTTATTTTTATGTGTTCGGTATGTAAAGTTAAAAATATTATCTTTGAAATATAGCCGCTCTTATTTTGAAAAATGTTTCTCTTTTAACCTTTAGGGTTTGAGATGTTTCCCTTTTATACTTATAGGGTTGTTCGCTACAATGAAGATGTTTTTTTTACTTATTTTTTGTGTTAAGTATACAAATAAAAATATATTTTCGTTCTTCTTGGAAAATTAGATATTCGTTTTTTTATTTGTTTGATTTTTTTTACCTTTTTTTTTTTTTTTTTTATTTTATTTTTTTTTTTCTTACCCCATGAACTTTTTCTTTTTTCCAATTTTCCAAATTACGTTCTTTTTTCCCTTTTCCGAGTGTGTTTGGTATAGTAAAAGTGTTTTTCTTTTTAAAATAAAAACCTTAAGAAGGAAGTGAAATTCTTTTTAAATAATTTCAATTATTTTCTGTACTTATTTTTTTATTTTTTTGTTTTTCCTCTCGGACGAAACAAAAAATATTTTCGTTTGAAATGTATTGTTTCATTAATTTCCTTATCTTTGAAATGATGTTTTCATTTTTTTTTTTCTTTAGTGTATGTTACCTAACATAGACAATTTTTTTAATTTAAAAAAAAAACTAAACATATGTGAGTTTCTTAATTACTTATTTTCTTCTATATTTGGTATGTAAGTATTCTTTATTTTACTTTTTAAAATATAGCAATTCTTATCTTGAAATGTTTCTTTTCAGATTTAGGTACAATGAAAAATGTTTTTTTTTTATAAAAAAAAAGGTTCGTTAGAAAAATAAGTAAGTCTTTTACTTATTATCTTGGGTGTGTTCAATATGATGTGAAAATGTTCACTTAGAATTTTTCTTTTAGGAAAATAAATAATTTTTACTTATTTTATTGTGTTCGATATGTAGCAAAACATTATTCTATAAATCTTTATATATAATCTAGACAAATACAATGAAATTGGATCAATTAATATAATCACACAAATATTTAGTGACTCGTTTTAGGTCATAAATATTACTCCTTCCATTTCGAATAAAATTAATGTCCTAATTTGACTTAGAACGAAGTTTAAGAAAAAGAAACAAGACTTTTAATTTTGTAGTTCTAATTAAAGTTATGTCAAATGTATCAAAATATCTTTTTGATCTTGTGGTCTTAAACATGTCACGTGAAAAGTAAAAGTTAAAGTATTGTCAAAAAAGAAAATGAGTCATTCTTTTCTTTTTTTCCAAAACCGGCTAATCAAAAACTAGGTCCCTTCTTTTTAAAAAATTACAAATAAATAAAAAAAACATTTTTAAAACGAAGGAAGTAACAAATTTTTAATTTATTCTTTCTTAATTCTTAAACTCACGATCACTAAAAATGCTCATCATATAAATTTGAACCGATAGATATCAATATAGCCGTCTCGATAACTACAAACGGAAATGTCACAAATGATGGTTGTCACATTGGACGTAAATGTTTTAATAAGAGGTGAATTTGAGGTGCACTATGAAAGAATAGAAATCAAAAGTCAGTGTTTATAAAACAGGCCCAGCTGTGTGTTTTTTGAGAACAACATCAAGCAACATAGATCTTTTTTTTCTCTAACTCGATATTCGATGTTTTCATTCAAGGTCTTCGATTTTCGTTTATTTACAGCATATTGCGTAAAATTCATATTAAAAAAAAAGAAGCGATTCCTAATACTATTCTATCATATGAATCCTTTAAATTGAAATAAGAAATTAAATAATTACATTCATTTCACTACAATCTTTATTATAAGTACATACGATTGTTGCAACCCTAATAAAACACACACAATATTCATTACTATGAGCTTAACAAACAACATTTTATTCATTTAGCTTGAGATATTCATATCGAAAGTCTGACTGATTCGTTATCTGAAACCTATTTAAATGAAGAAAAAATGCTCCCCGCTCCGTCAAGCTTTTTTTTTTATATCATTCATAACTCAAAGAAGTCGATCTCATCTTTAATCACCCACCAAAAACCAACCCGCCCATACCTTTTTTTTAAAAAAAAAAATATTAATTTTCCCTAACTACTTTTTCTATTAGTAGGTAATTAGTTAAAATCAACTACTTTTTTTTTTTTTTCACTTTTTTTTTCACCTTTTACAACAATTTACATCTTAATAACCCTGATATAAATCATCTAACACAATAATTTTAACCATTTGAAAAATTGTATACCAAAGAAACATTTCGCTAAAAAGAGTTTTTATAATGTTTGTGTATTGAAATAAAAAATTTTAATAACTCTAGATATCATACTTGTTCTTTGACAACTTATAATATAGTAATAATATATTATAATCGGTTAAATTATGTGAACAGAACTTTTTAAAACATTATTAGTGTATGTAATTTAAATTCTTTTTCTGTCAAATAATGTTGAAATTAGTCTTTGTTATGTATTTGTGGGTATCTATTGAATTTTTTTATTTATTTCCTTACATACATATATATATATATATATTAACAAAAAATCTTAGAGTCTGGGATTGGATATCCTCGGGTTAGGATGAGGGTATCTTTAATATAATATGCATAAACGTTATCGATTATATAATAAAATTCACAAATATCAATAATATATTCAGTATAAAATAATTTTTTTTCTTATTTCGTGAAAATAGAGTGACGATTTCTAATAATAACTTTCTTTCACCTAAATATTTTTCCACACACGAAAACAACACCAACGCCAAACACTTCTTCTCTATTTTGAGTTTTGACTTTATGTTGTCCATATAATTAAAAGGCCTAGTGAACTCTTTAATTACTAGAATACTGTTCACACTAACTTATTAGGAAACATGTGAAGATACCAAACATCACACTCTCTTTTTTAAATATAATAAATTTAAAGCAATGAATTCCATCCTCTATAAATCCCAATAATTTTCAAGAAACAATAACCTCTCATTTATACATATTTTTGCATGGCCTAACCATTTTATAACTCAAAAAAAAGTACAAAAATACTCAATATGGTAGTGGAAATGGAGGTGAATAATGGAGAAAATACTAATAATAATTGGGTACCAATTATGAAGAAATTACACATAAATGTTATTGGTGAAAAGATGAAAAAAATTCCAAGATTAACATGTAGAACAATTTGGAGAATTGGAAAAGAAGATCCAAGAAGGGTAATTCACTCACTAAAAGTTGGAATTTCATTAACATTGGTTTCATTGTTGTATTTGATGGAGCCATTGTTCAAAGGATTTGGAAGTAACGCTATTTGGGCTGTCATGACTGTGGTTGTTGTTCTCGAATTCACCGCAGGTAATAACAATGTTTCTATACTGTCAATATAGTTTAACATGTTATCACTAAGTTTTTATCAACTCGTATATATATATTCCTAAACGTGTAAATATGTAAGTCTTTTGAATAAATTTACTTGTTATCACGTTATACGTAACTTGATTATACCAGTAAATATATTTTTAATACTATCAGTATATAAAAGTTAAATTTGTGTATTATTTTTTTGTTTTGATAATAGGGGCAACATTGTGTAAAGGGCTAAATAGAGGATTGGGAACACTATTAGCAGGATCATTGGCATTTTTGATTGAATATGTTGCCACAAAAACTGGCCATGTATTTAGAGCTATATTTATTGGAGCTGCACTTTTTTTTATTGGTAAGATCTTATTTTATTAAAATTGATGCAAATGAAGAATTTTCTTTTTTAAAAGAATAAATTAGAAAAATGTTATTTCCAAGATTTTATCAATCATTAGAATAACACACCAAAAAAAAAAAAAGAGAAAAATGATTTGTTTTGTTGAATTATATGATCGTTTTCATTTTCTAGACGTGAAATATTTTTATTTACTTAATTATACGTCGTAACATGTCTCTACAAGTATTGGGTTAAAAGAATTTCATATGTTTAAATACGAGAAAATGTACAAGCACCTTCCTAGATTATGATCGAAATTCAGAGACATACCTTAGCTAAACTAAGGTCCTATTAGTCCATTATCCCCCTTAACCAGTGGCCTAGCCGTATAGTGGTAAACACCCTTTGTCAGAAAAAGATATATATATAAGTAAACTGATATACGAAATGATTAAATAACATATTTTGCACATCCTTAACATAACAAGTTGTTATTTTTGGACACCCTTTGTTAAATTTCCGACTCCGCCACTGCCCCTAACCTTTTTTTTTGTAATTTTGTGCAACTTTTTAACTTACGTGACATCCAAATATCTCCCACACGCCTCAATTGTGTGAAGTCACAGAGTGTTCCACGTAAGACAAAAGGTGTACAAAATTACTAAAGTCTCGAAGGGGAGAAATAGACTAATAGGATTGTCTCTGGAATTTCGATCATAGTCTAGGAGGTACTTATGTATTTTCTCGTTTGTAATTATTTAAAAAGAAAATAATTGTTGGTGATGTAAAATTTGAATGTGATCGTGTGATTATCTCGTATAAAAGCAGTAACTATCTTTTCAATATAGTGGTTGATTTTTATTTTTTTATTTCTTATATTTCTTATTTGACAGGTGCTACAGCTACGTATATGAGATTTATTCCTTACATAAAGAAAAACTATGATTATGGCGTAGTGATATTCTCTTGACTTTCAACTTGATTACTGTATCGAGCTATCGTGTTGATAACGTGTTAAAAATTGCACACGAACGTTTTTATACCATAGCTATTGGTTGTGGTATTTGTCTCCTCATGAGTCTATTGATATTTCCAAATTGGTCAGGTGAAGACCTTCATAATTTCACTGCTGCTAAGTTTGAAGGCTTAGCAAAATCAATTGAAGGTAAAGACGATATTTTGTAAATACGTAATTATCTTATATATAACACACTCGTAAATGTGTATATTCAAACTGATTTAAGGTTAAATGTATTTAGTCAAATATCATAAAAATCGATCGAAATCATAATTGTTTACCCATAATCAACTGATCAGAAGTGATTATTAATGATCTATTGTAGCAGGTAGTCTGTTTTATTTTTTCGAATTTACTAATTCTACTTACTAAGAATATTCTATTTTTTATGTACTATAATTATCTTTTAGGTGACCTGAACATTGTTATACTATAAGTCATGTAACTATGTCTTAATTATTTTATCCTGATGACTAAATAGTATGTATAGTTTTATTTGATGCTACATAATTCAATCGTATATACTAGGGAAAAAGGATAAATATACCCCTGAACTATCATAAATTGTATGCAGATACCCTCCGTCATATTTTGGAGATATTGGCGCCCATGCCGTCCAAAAACTAGAGCATATATGTTCTTCACTCTAACGGAAGACTAAATAAGGACAGGTGGCGTAATTTTATCCATCGATAAAGGTTAGATCGATAGATAAGATTATAACATGTGTATGTCCGTTAGTATAAAGGGTATATATGCTCTAGTATTTGGACAGTAGGGGCATCAATGTCCCAAAAATATGACAGAGGATATTTGCATACCATTTACGATAGTTCAGGGATATAATTGTCCTTTTCCCCTATATATTATTATATCAATGAATTATACTTTAAACTCATATATATAAACTATATATGCAGCTTGTGTTAATGAGTATTTTAGTGATGATGAACAACAAAAAGCCAAAGAAAATTCTTCAGATTTGGAGGATCCTATTTACAATGGTTACAAGACTGTATTGGATTCAAAATCATTTGATGAGACCTTGGTAAGTTCTTAATTTTTTTTAGCAGCAATTAATCAACAACAATAGCTTAGCTCTCGTTAAATATGTAATTTTAACAGCAATTAACACTCTTTGTATATATCACTAAAGTCTTTATCGACACTGGATCTAATTATGACACTTAGCTAATGTCGGTAAAGACTTTAACACTCTTTATTAATGTGTTTATTTATTATCGTCTACACGACCAAAATTAAACAATTGAAATATGATTGGAGCAGGCATTATATGCAAGTTGGGAGCCAAGACATTCAAGACATTGTTATAGGTTTCCATGGCAACAATATGTTAAATTGGGAAATGTTCTACGCCATTTTGGATATACAATTGTGGCTCTTCATGGTTGTCTTCAAACTGAAATTCAGGTACATATTTATCTATTTTTTGCGCGAGGACGAGAGGGAGAATTCAGGACCTAGGATATATGTGTTTGGTACGAAGAAAAATGTTTACTTCAACATAATTGATTTTCTTACTTATTTCCTGGGTTGGAAATTAAATATTATCTCAAGAATATTTACGTATATCTAGACAAACTCTATATATGGGTTGGTGTGGGCCCGGGGGGGCTAGGGTTAAGCAAGAATACAACCTAGGGTAAGTTTGGTAGGAAAAAAAATGTTTTTTTACTTATTTTCTCGTATTTGATAAGTTAAGCAATAAATATTATATCAAGATCGATCATTTATATATAATCCAGCTAGGTAAACACTATGTGGATGATCGAGGGTTGGGATAGGGTGGTCGAGGTCAAGGGGTTTGTAGGAAGGAGACAATTAACGTGGAATGTTACTTAGGAAAACTTGTTATAAAATGAATACATGAAAGTTGTTGATGATCATTATTTAAGTTTCATAAATTGATCGCTCATGTCCAAAGATTTTTAACTATAGTATGATCGTTTTGATTTACGTATAATTATGTTATAAATGATCTGATTATGTAAATATTTTTTTATTCAGACTCCTCGATCGGTTCGTGCAATGTTCAAAGATCCATGCATAAGACTCTCAGGAGAAGTAGCAAAAGCTCTAAAGGAATTAGGAGATAGCATAAGATATCGTAGACATTGTTCACCTGAAATTCTATCTGATCATCTTCATGAAGCATTACAAGACCTAAACAAAGCAATAAAATCCCAACCAAAACTCTTCATTGGTTCAAAAAACAACACAAACAAGCTAACCCTAGCGACTGTCGTTTCAAAAGGACAGTCTGGTGCACTAAACTCTCGTAGGGTTTCCTTATCAAGTGTTAAGACGGACACGTCCGCGTTGCTTGATTGGAAATCCAAACTAAGAGGTGGTAGTAGTACTACTACTAATGAAAATTCAAAATTGAGGCCAACATTGAGTAAAATTGCTATAACAAGTCTTGAATTTTCAGAGGCATTGCCATTTGCTGCTTTTGCTTCTTTGTTAGTTGAAATTGTGGCAAGACTTGATCTTGTTATTGAACAAGTTGAAGAATTGGGAAGAATTGCACATTTCAAAGAGTATAATGATGATGATAATGATGAACATGTTGTTGTGGAAATTGATAAAAAAAATTCAAGGCCTTTACCAAATCAATTGCCAACTCAAGATGCAGGAGATTAATTAATTAATTAATTGCCATAATTAGGGGAAAAATTGTAATGTTCATGGTTGATCTATTGATTACTGAAATGCACTAATTATTATTAAGATATACTTGTATGATTGATGACTATTTTTTTTTTCTTATTTGGGTTTGAAATGGTATTTTTCGAAATGCAACGTCTTAAAGAATGACCGCGATATATTATTTTTCAGCTTGAATGATGACCTTTTGAGTTAAATAGTATGTAGTTGGGGAACTCTGTAATGAGTTGGAAAAACATTAGTTTCATTATTTTAAGATATATTTCTTGTATTTACGAGCAAACTTTTAGAAATTACACGATTTTCTTATTTTTTTCGTATGTATTATCCCATTAATCTGACGCCTTAAAGAACCCAAAAAGAAATTCTGAAAAAACTTTATAATGAATTTCATAATGAGTTGAGGAAACATTATCTCTATCCCACCATTTAAACCATATTTTCCCATTATTTTCGCATTTACCGGAGCCAAACATTAGGAATGGACCGAATTCTTTGGTTTCTTTGCCATGCTGAACTGAGCGCCTTGGACAATCCAATTTATTTTTGTAAAAAAATTATGTGGACTTCCGTAATGAGTTGGGAAAACATTACTTATAGTCCCACCATTTTTATGGCATATTTTCGTATTTACGAGTTAACTTTTAGAAATTACGCGATTTTCTTATTTTTTTCGTGTGTATTAGCACATGAATCTGGCACCTTAGAGCATCCACATTTTTTTAAAAAAAAATTATGAAGACCTTCATAATGAGTTTGGAAAGCCTTACCGATCTCCCACCATTAAGACTACTTTTGGCATATTATAGTTACTCTTATGAATTATGCGATTTTCTTATGTATTAGTCTGGATCTAATGTCTTGGAGCACCTCAAAAAAATATTTTCTGAAAGAACTTTTTGAGGACCTGCATAATGCATAATGAGTTGGACAAGCTTTACACATATATAGTCCCATAATTTTTTAAGGCGTATTTTGCATTTATGAGTCAACTATAAAGAATTACGCGACTTTTTTAGTTTTTCGTATTTATTAGCCCATGAATCAGGTGTCTTGGAACACCCAATTTTTTTTTTTTGAGAAAGCTTTCATGAATTTGTATGATTCAGAAGCATTCGTATAATCCGCCCATTTTTTTTGCAACATATTTTCACATTTACGAAAAACCGTCATAGTCTTTAGATATTTGAACTTGGAACCACTAGGGTTAAGTTGTAATAGAATTGAGATAAAATTCTCTCATTCTTAATTATATATTTCGTATTTAAGGATAGATTATAAAAAATCTGAATTAATCGAGACTTCTATTTGAAGTCTGAGAAAAAAAAAAAGATAAACTTTAAATTTGGGATCAATCATTTGAGCATCCTCTTGGGGACAACAAAAGTTGATTCATCAACTTATAGAAGAGGGCATGTGGCACTATAGACTTTTGTAATTTCATTGTCAAAAACACTGTAAAGACAGTGATGGATTGATCAAATGTTTGATTGTTGATTTTTGGTTCTATTCATTTTTATTTTTTTGGTCAAAAATTGAAAAAATATTTTATGAATTGATAGCATATAGTATATAACTTCTAAGTCAAAATTTTGCATTTAATTATGTGTTGAAAGTATGTGGGCTACTACTCTTGGGTTTTTTTGTTAGGTCAACAAATAGGACAATAGATTGACACCTTGGTATAATTATTGTACAATATAATTACATAATTATACACAAGCATTTTCTAATTTTGGTGTGAAACTTTTGTTATAGTCGATAATTTATCAAAAAACATTTATTTATTCCCATAAAAAGTAGGAGTAATGTGTATGTATGATGTATATTCATTCATTTTATCAAGGAATTCATTAATTATTCATTTTTCAGAGTTTTACATTATAACAAAACAACTTTTAGTAGTAATAAATATACACAATAACAAAGAATATTAAACCCTTAATTATCAACATTGTTAAAGTTAATTGTCATTGGATCTAATGTAGATAAAAGCTTTAGTGACATTTACAATGAGTGATAATTGTCCGTAAAAAATATTTAAAGAAATTAAGCTATAGTAATTAATTAATTGCTGCTAAAAATCATTTTTTGATATAGTATTAATGGAATGTGAAAATGTATAAGAATGTTTAAATGAAAAAAATAGATGTAATGACAGTTCCTTCAGAATCAATAGTCAATCTTGTTCTTGATAGGTGCAATTGACGATTGAATTCAATTTTGATCGTTATTTTTATATTCATAATAGTGTGAAAATTTGGTTCCGAGTTGTTCAAAATAGTAGCTTTGAGTTTCTCAACCTTTTAACATTAGATGAGTACATTATATTTTTAAATATAACTCAGTAATCAATTGTCTTAATATGATGTACATCATCAGTTCAAATTGTGCAAGCTTCAAGCATTTTTTTAAAATAATTTCATCCAATATTTGATATACAACTTTGAAGCTTGAACAACTGATCTCTTATCAAATATTTTTTTTTATTCTAGTTAAGATCCTCTTGAATTTGAGACCTCCCATTAAAAATGGAATCAAGAGTGAATATCACGAGATACTACTTCATCAAATGTTTTTACTTAACATTAAAAAAAAGTGATACCTGATCTTATGATTATAGTTTTCTTATTAATTTGTTTCCCCTACTTGAGAGTTACACAACACATATATTTGGATGGTTCATTGACACCCGTGATCGAAATTTATTTGAATATTTTTAATTAATAAAATTTATGACTTCGATAATTGAAATGTCCATATATATATATATGTGTATATATATATATATATATATGTATTAGATAGTTGACCTTTGAGAACATATGCTTAAATTTTCAACTCTAATCAAACAAATATTCTCTCTTTTAGTCACCTTTTTAAGATTGATTGCTCTTTTTTTTTCTTCCCAAGCAACTAGACTTGCCAAAAACTTCCACTTGATATTATTTCTTTTTAGAAAGGAAGGTATATTTTAAAGAAAGAAAAGAATATTTTTGTACCATATTCTTTTTTTTTTTAAAAAAAATACTTCATCCCAAGGAGTCCAAAATGAGAGAGAGATGATTGTTAAAGTTTTGAGACTCTGAAGATAAATAACAAGTGATATTCGCAAAATTATTATTTTTTATCTAAATTATGAAAGGTTATATCCAGTCATTTTCTCTAATAAACGGCAAATCAAGTTTATATTGAAATCTCTGATTAGGTCTGAGTTCGATTGAACCTAGTAAAACACTTTCGAATACTAGCTCAATCAAGCTTATTATAATATCGAGTCGAATCGAATCAAATTTGAATAGAGTATAGACAAGCTTGTGTAGTATTGAACAAACCTTATTAGAGTTAGTTACAAATTTGGTTCCTGAGGCGGTGGCGACTTACTCAACAAAATTTGTATGTAAAAGCGTGTTTTCTTATTTAAGGAAAATCGTGTTCCTCCAAGTTATGTTGTAACAAGGATTTCAACATTAACAAGGTTTTGTTAAAGCCAAGTTGAAGTTGACGTGTTGTAAAGAGGAGAAACGAAGGCCAAGTAGAAGTCAACAAGGATTTGTAGAAAGCAAATACAAATTGAGTTACACAAGGAGTTGTTGAAAATCTGATCTATAAATAGGGACCTATTTGCATCAGAAAAGATCGCGCACTTACACAGAGAGAAGATCAAAACACGATCAAGAGGTTTGAGAGAGTTTTGAGATTTATTGGGAGTGTTGTAATTTGTAAAGAAAAATTGTAAGATTGTAATTAAGAGTTCTGATTATAATCGAGTGTGTATGTAGGATTCTCTAACAAGTTTGAGAAACTTGACGGACGGTTGAAGATATAAAACCGTGAGTTTTTGTGTCTTTGGGTAGCTAGAAATTAGAGTTTATAATTTCTTAGCTAGGAATTAGAGTTTATAATTCCTTACGTAACATAGCTTTGTAATCGTTGTACTGTTTGAAGTTTATAAATAATACAAAGTGTTGCTCGAATTATTTATCATTTAGTTTTAAACAAAGAGAAACACGTTGTCTGTACGTGCTCCTTTGAAGAAATCAGGAGGGTAGAATTCCAACACTGGTGAAATTTATTAAAACGCGCACAAGTTAATTAACACAATAATTATTATCAACAACAAAAAAATAATTTTAGTTTTTTTTTTTTGAAATAATTATCTCTTACTCCACAAATAAAACAACCATTAAAAATACATTTAAGAAAACCTTATTCCAACTTCCATCCAAAAATCCAACATATTAAAATTAGTAGGACCTAAGTTTTACCTACTCAAATTCTCAACTACTTATTTTCTTAAATATTTTATGCATTTAATTGTCTACAAAACTAACTCCTCATTGCCTCAATCATTTGGATATATAATAAGATCATGTGCTTTTTTGCCTTATTTAGTTCATCATTAACATAATTTTTTTAATAATTCATTGTCATGAATCCGTTGTTAATAAAATTAATTGTAATTTTTTTTGTTATTTAGCTATAAAAATGGTCCATCACTAATTTTTCTTTTATTATTATTGTTGTATCCTTTTTGATAGGCAAATACATTATTGCCTATTAAATATTCTAATGTCCATTTATAGCCCAATATTTTAATTATGTGTGTTTGGTTGGCAAAAGAATGTCTGCTGGCAAAGTCTTACTTGTGAATTCTCATTCTTAGTATTAATTAAATTAATAAATAGATTAATTATTTAAATGAGATTATAAGTATCATTTTATAACAATTTTACTAAAATATATTTTATTTATTAGATTGATATTTAAAGTATTGAACAGGAATTGGATATATATGAATTATGAATTTTAGCCCTTTTAAATTAATATTTTTTTTATATAATTTAACCTAAAATCATTGAGTTCTCTAAAATTTATCCATCATTAGCATCTATTGCTCATTGACCAACTCGATTATTTTTGTGTTTTCGAATTCAAAATCATAATTAAAATACTAATTATATAAGATTCGTGCGATAAACTCGAGTTAAAAGATATTAAAGAGTTTTCCTTGTCGAATATTAACAAAAAAATATGTACTTACCCCACTCATAATAACAAAGATAAATACTACTCGCAACCCTTGCCAGTAATTTAACAATATTATATATATATATATGGGATAATGCACATGTACGCATCTCAAGCTATGTTTGAAATCTCAGAGACACACTTATACATACAAGTCTTGATAATCCGCATAGGTACCTATCCCATGAACTTATTTTATTAAGTAATTTTCTATCGGCTTTTTCATCCTATATTCCTCTATCTTGTGGGCTAACGATGATTGACTTTTTGTTTGCAAACTATTGCCACTTAGGTCGAAAATGGGTAGAACATTGCTTATAAAATAAGTTCGTACCTTATATAGTATATAGTGTGTCTCTAGTTCGAGCATACAAGATCAGAGATACTTGGGGATTTTCGCCATATATTATATATATGGGACCCCACAATGTTAGAGATTTCAGTTCATCATTGGGTTTGACAATTGATACACTATATGGACCCAATATTCCAAATTAGCCGAAATATTGTTTATCTCTTATTCTCTTCTTTCAACTTTTAAATAGATTTTTTTCAACAAAACTTATGCTACTTTCACTATCACAATTATATAATTATATTTGGTTTCAAAAAAAAAGATTAAGAGGTTTTTATTTTATTTTATTTTTCATTAAAAATAAATAATAATCTTTAAGTAAAGACCTTTGGTCTTTTTCTTTTACTATTTTTTTCTATGAATTAAAAGTTAATTAAGTAGAAGTTATAAATCAATATAAATTTATTTTTTTAATATATGTATCGAATAATTTTAATCAAATCTGGAATCGATAAAATAAAGTTACACACTATTCATTGCTCAATCTAAAAATATTTTATCACGTGATATACAATTTCATATTGTTTTACTAATTTAATATTAAGCTAGATTGGTCAAACCAAACTAGAATTGTCGTGCCATATTATATGGTTAGGACAAATATAGGTAAGCTAATTTTAGTTTGAAGTCTACATATTTAAAATTCTTAAAATTTTAGGGAGAGAGAAAAGAGATACAAAAAATATTTTTCAATTTAATTTATAAAATATTTTGAAAAAAAAAATCTCTAGAAACCTAAGAAATAATTTATCTTAGAAAATCTAAAGTAAAAAATTTCTATATATAAATAACATTCTTCGTTCATTATCTCCTCTTAATTTTCAAAATCGACTCTTTGACTTCAGACCCTACCCCTCCGGCCACCACTTCATTCAAACTTATATCAGCAATGTATGATCAGAATACAATAGACCAATGATATTTGTGCGATTACTGGGGTATCATAAAATAACTCTTTAAAATCGCGTGATTTTAGCACGATTAACAGTGACATAGTCAGAATTATTACTAAACAAGTTTAAAAATATATATATAAAAATAAACATACGAAATTGAAACGACATCTATATATACATAAAAAAAAAGCAAATTAAACTCGAATGTGATTCTTTATTATCGTCCCCACTTAGCTCCGCCCCTGAATCGGAGGACGGTCGCATGACTTGAAGGGTAAAATGGTCATAAGAGAGTATAAAAAGAGTCCAAATCCTAGTGGTGATAATATTCAACTTAGGCTTGACCTTTTTGGGAGGGTATAAAAAAAATAAACAAATAGTCAGACGCAGTAACCCAAAAACAACGATAAAGACAAAAGCTACCCATAAAATAAAGACAAAATATGCCCCTCGATACCCACTACGTTGACCCTACCCCCACCCCCCACTCCCCTCACCCCACCCCCTCTTTTCAATTTTAATAGTTTTTTATAAAAAATTTAGACCTAAATTTTTCATTAATCATCATGAATGATAATTAAAGGTTTAGAAAATGCATAAATTTTAGGTTTAGCAAACATAAAAATCATATTTGTATGTTATATGTATAGTTTGTATAATTACGCTATGTAATAAATTTTATATTTGCTATGAATATTAATCTGGATATTTCGGTATATACATAAAAAAAAATGTTATGCATTTGAGTCTATTTGTATATTTCGGTATACAAATAGGTCATGTATTTGTATATTTCACTATATAATTGATTCATGTATTTGTATATTTTGATATACAAATGGATCCTACATTTATATATTCTAATCTATTTGTATATTCTGGTATATAAATTGATCCTGCATTTGTATATTTTAATATATAAATGAGTCTGCATTTATATATTTCGGCATACAAATGAAATGACAAAAAACATGTAATGTTTGTTGCGGATTACAAATAAAAAAAAAACTATCTCATGAATCTATTATTTACATTTAAATTATAAAGTGCTAGTTCCATCAAACCTAATTACTTTTGATTAGATATTGTATTAGAAAATCAAAATTTCTTTACCTTAACTAAATGCTTTAAATTCAATCCATGTCTTTTCAATAAAGACGTTCTGTTTTGCTATAGATCTTAATTCACGCAGTCTTTAAATCAAATTAATCGAGCAAGTAAATTTTAAACACCAAAGAAGTTAAGTTGGAGAAAGAAATATTCCTATTTTAATATCACTAATATTCGCTTTTTTACATTTACCTCCATACGTACTTTTTATTATTTATAGTAAATTCAACCTAGTGTTCAGTTCGATATAAATCAGAAATGGAAAAAAAAAAAAAAAAAAAAAAAAGAAAAAAAAAAAAAAAAAAAAAAAAATAATAATTATCAAATAAAATTTTGGAAACTTTGTGATTTTTTTGCGTCCATTTGTGTATGATTTAAAATTAATATCATGTGGATTATTGTAATAAGATTACGTAAAATAGTTAACTACTTTTTTTATGTCAAATTTTCACATGTACTTCTCAATTAGTGGAGTTAGTGTAATAAGATGCTGAGGATATAAATAATTGTAAAAAAAAAACCCATTCTTATCACTACAATTATTAAAAACATTTTTGTAGAGGGATGTGTCAAAGTTTTAAAACATTGCTAATGAACTCTAAATAATTATAAAAGTCATTTGGAAGAATAAATGAGATAAGATTCTGTTATGATCGATCCCGCACCACTTTGTATGAATGAAGAACACAGACTTTCAGAGAGAGAGACTGAAAATCAAGAGAGAGAAAGGAGAAACAAGCATTCGTGGATAACTTCAGTGAGTAAACTTTATGGCGATGGGTATATATCTATATTAATAAATCAAAGTCATTTTTGATTCCAGAGAATCAATTGGAATAAATAGTTAAAAGCAAATAATATATAGACGGTACGCACATATAATCACAGGCTCACAATCTAAAAATTCTTGTTTTTATATTAAAAGAATTTAGATACAATCTTAGATATAAAAGAGTTTTTATAAGTAAATATTTTCTTTTTTAATGAATCTTACGAGAAACATCATATCAGATTAAACAGAATAAAATTATTTTTCATACAAATATCAAATACCTAGTGAAAATTTCAAAAAATAAAACAAAATATTAATATCTTTCGTTAAAGTAAAATCATTACGAATCAGTTCGAAAAAAAGAAAACAAACTCAAGTATAAATAACTTACCCTTGGATTTTCATTTTTTCTTGTTTTCTTATATCAATATCACTTTCTCGATGCTAATTCAAGTTAGTTGAACAAAAAAAATTTAAATTAATCAATTTTAATACAATTATCGAGCGCGTAATAAGAAACCTAAAAACATAAAATAAAAAAAAGAAAGTCAAGTGATATATAGTACATTTTTGTTTCTCTTTAAAGCATCACTTCTTCTTCATTTTTTTTTTCAAAAAAACTTCATCAGCCCGCAAAAACATTACAAAAAAAAAGACTTAAAAACTCCATTTTCTCTCTCTATATCTATACATACATGTATAGTTGTTTCTCTCTCTATATATCATAACTTTCTCTCACAACAAATCCAAGAAACTGAGACAACTGCACTTATTTTCACTTCATCAAGCATACCCACTTTCTTTTTTTCACTGTTTTTTTTTTTTTTGCTGTGTTTTTCTGCAAGTATAGAGATATAATTTTTTGTATATATAGGTGGGGTAGTGGAGGTAGGTGGGTGGGTGAGTGTGAAATGAATCGAATGTGATGGGAGGAGGATTTTCGCAGCTGTTTCCATGTCTTGACCCGGCGGTGAACCGGGGTGAACCGGAGGTGATCTTTACCGGAAGTGAACCGCTTGATGAAACACTTGGTCATTCCTTCTGCTATGTGAGGTCATCAGCCCGGTTTGTTTCTCCGACCAACTCAGATCGATTTGTTTCACCTTCTCAGTCACTACGGTTTGATGAACCGGGGAGGAATAGACTGACCGGTTCGACTGAAACCGGGTTCAGAGCGATTTCCGGTGCTTCTGTAAGTGCAAATACCTCGACTCCTAGAACTGTCCTCCAACTTGACAATATTTACGATGATGCCACTGGTAGTGATGGCAGTGTTGTGGGTTTTGGTGGTGGTGTAAAGGGTAGTGTTGTCAATGGGTTTGAAAGTACGTCGTTGTTTAGTGCTTTACCTCTTCAGCCGGTTCCTCGCGGTGGCGAACCGTCCGGTCCAATGGAAAGAGCATTTTTTATGTCCGGTCCAATTGAGCGAGGTGCTCTATCTGGACCGCTAGACGCTGCTGCTAGCTCCGATGGCGGCGGTGGAGTTCCCTTTTCAGCTCCATTAGGTGGAGCTTATGTGAGAAGAAGGAAGAATGGCATTGCAGGAATTAGGAAGGCATTCTACCGGAGCTTCTCTGAGAAAAAGCGGCCTTGGGTGGTTCCAGTGAGAAATTTCATTGGGAGAAAGGAAATGACAGCTGCCGGAAACTGTACTCGTGATTCGGATGCAGGGAGTGATTCAAATGTTCAATGGGCACTGGGAAAAGCCGGTGAGGATCGTGTGCATGTGGTTGTATCGGAAGAGCATGGATGGCTCTTTGTTGGGATTTATGATGGTTTTAATGGCCCAGATGGACCTGAATTCTTGATGAGTCATCTGTACAAAGCAATGTACAAAGAATTAGAGGGTTTGTTTTGGGATAGTGAAGAAACTAGTAATCAGGAAGCAGAAAATGCAGGTTTAGAAAATGAAGTGATCACCGAGGACTCAAACAAACCAAATTCGAATCGAGAAGCTAACCCCACAAGTAGGGGAGCAGAAGAAGGTGGAAATGAGGTTAATTTGGAACATCTAGATAAAGGGTCGGAAAAGAAAGTGACATTTCAATCAGGGGAAATAGTGCTTAGGAGGAGGAGATTGTGGGAATATTTAGCAGAGGCTGAGACAGAGGATGGTCTTGATCTTTCGGGTTCGGATAGATTTGCATTTTCAGTAGATGACGCGTTAAGTGTAAATAGTGCAGGTTCAGCAGTTAATAGGAGGTCGTTGTTGTTGTCGAAGTTGAAACACGGATTGTTAATTAAGCATAAAGAGAGTAAGAGGTTGTTCCCATGGAAATTTGGGTTGCAAGCTAAAGAGAAAGTTGTGGTAGAGGAGAATAGAGTAGAAGAAAGGACTAATAGAAGTGAACGGAGGCGTAAGGTGGGCCCGGTTGATCATGAGTTAGTTTTGAGAGCAATGTCAAGAGCTCTCGAATTCACTGAGCTCGCATACTTGGATATGACAGATAAAGTTCTTGATCGGTATCCTGAGCTTGCATTAATGGGTTCATGTTTGTTGGTTGCTCTGATGAGAGATGAAGATGTGTATGTAATGAATGTGGGAGATAGTCGTGCTATTGTGGCACAGTATGAGCCTGAGGAGGTAAGTTCTAGTTCAGAATCAAGAGGTCCAGGTAACAGTGAGTTGGCTGTTGAGGGCATTGTAGAAGAACCTGTAGTTGCTGGCGATGAGGAAAATAGGGTGATAGATGATATACCTATTCAAGATGCTAAGCTGACTGCCTTGCAATTGTCTACTGATCACAGCACCAGCATTGAGGAAGTAAGCGTCCTTTGTTTCTTTATTATTTGTCAATTGGTTGTTTCTGGTGCTTCATTCCATGTTTGAAGTTTGATAATTTAGTAAGAATTGAGAAGTTTGGCACTTTTCTAAGTACTAAATAAATTTGCTTAGTAAAAGTTGTTAAATTTCAAGTTGATTAACTAATGTAACTTAAAAGCTGTTTCATTTATCTACTGGCCTGAAACACAATTCCTCTTGTGCTCAATAATGGCTTACTGGTTAACATCAATGAATGTAGTAGGTTAAGCAATTTCGTCAGGATATCATTTCTAGATAGGAACCTCTGAAGCAAAGAGATCTCAGAGTCAGTTTCTTGCTTTAGTTATATGCAAAGCTACTTCATATTGTTGTTTGCCCAAGTAAAGGACTTGTGGTTAGTCGAAAACATGTCCTTATCTGTTCTTTTGTTATAGCGAATCTATTTCTGCCAGAGGAGTTGATCATTTTCATCTGAATGTCTTATTGGTTAGTGAGTGTTCAACCAGACATTTACTTTGATGATTCCATGAACTAGGAGGCAATGCACCTGTTTTAGTACTCCTGCAAAACAAAGCTAAAACACAAGGGAAAGAAAAAAGCACTAGGAAGAGGATGAGGTGGATAAGTGAACGAAGTAAAACAGATTTGTAGCACATCTTCATTTTCATGTAACATTTACAAGAAGCTTTATGCATCTTGTGTTTGTTGGGCCTTCTTAACTGAGACCAATAAGTGCAAAATATTGTTTTATGAGTAATGACTCCAACTTGACTCTGCAAATACAAGTGGATCTTTTGCTCTTTTTGTGTAACTTGCCGCAGATGATAGTTGTAGTTCACTGGTCTGGCTAGTTGTCGAGTAAACTACTTGCCGTAACACCTATAACCAATAACACCAGATCACTACTGTGGACCCCTTCACATGCGATGCCACCACTCATAATTCTGACCAGTCTTTACCCTGACATAACCATTACTCAATTTAGGTTTTTGCTCATTATGCACAGCATTTTGGCATTTCACTGGTACCTACATTCTTCCACTAGTACATGTACTTGGGTAATTCTGCTTTAAGACTGAGATGTGAAAAAATCAATGAACTTTTTGCCTCAGCTTGGTTGCTGTTGGGAGCTGTTATATCGGAAAAATAGACACATCACACAAGGCTTTGTGAAGGGGTAGTGGGAGGGCAAACAAGCCCTTGACAGCGGTGAGTGGGAGGATAGCAAGTACTCTGTCTGACATTTTTTCCCATCTGAGTTGAGGCTGGGAGAATAGCCAGTATTCTATCTGACATTGTTTCCGTCCGAATGAAAGCTTCCGCTCCTAATGTTAATATAGTCAAAACCAAGGTTGTGCTTCACCTTGCTTAAGTGTCACTTTAGTGTAGACACCAAGGTACTAAGATGCGTGCCTCATTACACATAAGCTGTCTTCAAAAAGCAACACTAGACAGTAAATTTACTCGATAATCTTGTAGATAATTGTTAAAAAATGTTATGAATGTACTCCCTTATGTTATGTTTGGGTGTTGAAGAAAAAAACAGAAACTTCCAAAACTTGTGGCCTAAACAAGCCATTGATACTTGTGACGATAAATCACTTCATCTAGGGTAAAATGAAAAATTCAAAGTTAAAATTATTTCTAAATGCATAAAGCAGGTAATTTGAATTAATCTTACCTTACATACTGAAACCTGTAACATTTAATTGTCTATTGCTTGTTATATGTCTCTGTGTTTGTATTTTAATCAGTCAGGTTCTTAGACAGTTTGTTTCTTGAAACAATCTCCAGGAAGTTACTAGAATAAAGAATGAACACCCAGATGACAGCAAGTGCATTGTTAATGATAGAGTGAAAGGTCGTCTAAAGGTCACTCGTGCTTTTGGAGCGGGCTTCCTCAAAAAGGTTTGTCATTTGCTTTTCTTTCTCCATCCCCGCTTGCAATCCCAAAGATCTGCAGATGCTGGATCAACTTGCACATTTACTTATTCAGGTCCTTGTTTTATATTAAAAGTTATGGCACCAGCAGACCTTCTTTTGGTCTATTTCCATCTTGTGCCATTACATAATTGATATGCCAGATATACTGGCCTGTATGTTTTTTTTCTGATTTGATTAAGTTTATCTATGGATGTCTGGAAGATGGGATGAACAACTACTGTTTGCCTTAGCAATTACTGTTTATTTCTGCCTATAGTTACTCTGAACATGCAAGTTCGCCAGACATATACTTACTTGGGTGGTATCATGCTTTAAATAGTTGATGTGGCTCTTTGCATGTGTAGCTTGTAGACTTGTATTCTGTTTTGACATGCTTCCAGTCAACCTAATATTTTGAGATGTGCTGATGCAGCCTAAACTGAATGAGCCATTGCTAGAAATGTTTCGGAACGAATATATTGGGGATGCTCCTTATCTATCTTGTACACCTTCTCTGCGACATCATAAACTCTGTCCTAGAGATCAGTTTTTGGTGCTCTCCTCTGATGGCTTATACCAATATTTGAGCAATCAGGAGGTTGTTTGTCATGTTGAGAATTTCATGGAGAAATTTCCGGATGGGGATCCTGCTCAGCATCTGATTGAGGAGCTCTTATTTCGTGCAGCCAAAAAAGCTGGTACATTTTTTTTTAGTCTTTCTGTGGGGAGTTAAGGGGATTAAGTTACTGTTGACTTTGGCTGCATACCCTGAGTTTTTGATGTGAGAAGTTTATTTAAATTTTTCAGATTTGGTGTCCTTTTCCTTATATTTCTAATTTAGTACAATTTTGTATTTGGTACCTGAACATCTAGAAGCTGATGAGTTAACTAGCAGTTTCCTTCTCATAAAAGCTGAAGCTTTTTTCTCAATCCCAAATTAGAGAAGCTGTGTGAAGTCTTTGTATCTATGTTGGCCTATTTCATCATTTTGAATATTTTTTGTCGTATGAATTGAAAAATTCCCTGCTTTAAGGAATGTTAAAACGATCATATACTGTTATCCTTCTCAAATATCACCTAACAGTTGTTACTACGAAATGATTGTTTCTACTAACATTACCATTTTTTGAAAAAAACAACTGTTACTATGAAATAATATCATCACTGATAGTTCATTTCTAGCAAACCACAATCATTTAAGTTTTAGATATGCCATTTAAAAACGTTTTGGCAATGAAAGGTTAGAAAAGCTTTGTAATTTGAACCATGAAGTAGAAATAGACTACTTGATGTTAAAGTATGTGGATTTCCAATTATCTAAGTTTGTATCTTACCCAAAAGTCAACGTAGATACAAATCAGAATAATAGTTTTAGTGCTGCAGGACTGAGATCTTTAAATAATTGGAAAGTCATGCATTCCTAGTAATAGATCTTTCTCTTTATTTATTTTTGATGACAAGGGAAACCTGCAGCCGCTACCCTTTGGGTGCACACGGGGTAGAACCTCCGCTACTATGCCATAGCTCGCAAACCACATAGGAGAGGTAACCCACACTACGCAAGCCCAGTTCTACGAGCTCGACCCATAAGGCAAATCCCTTGCTTCCGTTGGCAAGGGGTTTCAAACTTGAGACCTCCAACATGGAAGTCCAAGCCCAATGTTGTCTGTGTTACATACTTGGCTGCACTAATAAGTAGCCGAAGTTTTGAGCGCTATATTGCTGATTGTATTGGCTATGCTGAAGTTGAAGAAGTTGTGTACCTTCTTTTTCGGTCTCTTTAGGTTTGACAGACATCCCCTACCTTCCACAAGCAACCGGTCTGATTAAAAAACATTCCTTTTAAGTAACTCGAGACAAGTTCAGTGTTCTCCATACTGTGGCATCGTGTTTCTGTACCAGCTCATTTTGTGTCTTTGTGGTTTAGGTAAAACTTTGTGGGCCTCTTTGTTTCAGTTGAGGGCAGGCAAAACTACATGTTCATAACTGAAGGTTAAATTTATATGCAGGAATGGATTTTCATGAATTACTGGACATCCCCCAAGGAGATCGTAGGAAGTACCACGATGATGTTACAGTTATGGTGGTATCTCTCGAAGGAAGAATTTGGAAGTCGTCTGGGAAATACCTCTAATGTTACTGTTCCGGCGATCTATTCCATGTATAGTAATATGCAGCAATTTTGATCTCTTTGCTCCGGTTATACCCTTGACAACAACCAGAACTAGTGCTAGATATACGACAAGGCCTCGTGAAAGTAGAAGTTTTGTAGTTGGGATTGCTCAGAACTGCTCCTAGAAAAGAAAGGAACTGGATCTTTTCATTTAGTTTCTTCTTAGATTTTGCATAGTAGATCTTTTCATTCATTCAAGTTCTTTCTTTCTTTGTTTTTCCCCTCCCATCTCATCTACCCTTTTAGAGCCAAACAAGGTATTTGTAATCTATAGGGGATAAATATTTATTTTGGAGGTGGATTTCCACCAATGTGGTTTACAGAAGAGAGAATTCTTGTTGAACCCTTGTGTAAAAAGGTTTTTACAGAATGGGGCAAAGGGAAAAGGTACATCATTTCTTTTTATGTTGATTACTCGTATTTAGTGTTTATATCAAATCAATGAATGTACGTAATGTGTTTTCTTTTAGTACATATATGATGATTAAGTGATGTGTTTTTATTTAGTTAAAGATGAAATTGCTTAGTTGGATGAAACAAGTCACTTATCGTTGTTGTTTCAGCGTGTCACCATTTCATATAAAAGTTTTTATCATAAAGATAACACATTGTTATCTTAACACGTCTTTACATGTGTGAGCTTGATTCTTTTCTCATGAACCAAACACAAGAAAATTTATGATAACAATGTGTGATGAACATTTACTTGCTCAGATACAATTTTGAATCGCGTGACCATCTCATCAGTGCAAAATTATAAAGCACTTTCCTATCAAACAATTCCACTGTCCTAAAAAAGATACATCTTTTGGTACAGACAATGGAGGTTTTCAAATAAACATCACCATATTTAATTCTTCAATACTGAAAAGAATTACATTACACTGAACAACTGCTTATATTTGTTGAGTAAAAGAGGGGCTTTCATTCATCATCAGAAGAAAAAATGTGCCACATTTCAAAAAGGCTCACTGTGAAGGGCGTGGGGGATCGAGCAGTTCTCTAATGTGAGTTTCGACTTTCTTCCTAATCGAGGCATTAGGGAAACGGTCTACTACTTCAGCTGCAAACGAAAAGATCAGAGCTTTTCTGGCAGTTTCAGCATCAACACCCCGTGCCCTGAAGTAAAACAGTTGGTCTTCTTCGAGGTCACTGATTGCAGCACCATGGGAGCACTTGACATCATCAGCGATGATTTGGAGATTAGGTTTGACATTCACAGTTGCCCGAGGCTCCAAAAGGAGGCTTCGTGTAAGTTGTCCTGCATCTGTCTGCTGCGCATATCTGCAACATCGTTTAAAATTACATACACATGAAAATCTTACACACTAGATAAACAATAATCAAAACCATAGACAACCCGTATGAACTCTCCTAAGTTTGCACTACATGTCCTGTTGACAAACTTCCAATAGCTGGTGTCCCTCAATTGCTCGGACTTTTCAAAAATGTCATCAGGTGCACGTCTGAACTCCTCCAAAAGTATTGCATCTTTTAAGGATCAGACACAAGTGCAAGAGACATTTCCAAAGAGTCCAAGCAAGAGGAGGAAATAAGGTGAAGTTTCTCCTAAGTTTGCATTACATCTCTTATTGATAAGACAAAACTTCCAATAGTTGAACCACCAGGTTGTCTTCTAATGATTACCCGACTGAAAAAGGAATAAGTTGAAAAGGTCATTATAAGATGCTGATCTGGTATGTCACATGGACCATTTGACTATCAGATACAATCGTACAGGTACTTATCATAGGTTCAGTTAGTATGTTAAGAAAAGCGTCGTGAAGTACCACTGTCTGCTCAACATGGGCACAATAAGAAGAAGAGTCAAGAAAAACAAGGGTATTTGAGGACCACAGCTAGCAAAAGACATCTCATACATCGACCACCAAAAAAGCAAGAGTTGACTAGACTCTAGAGGCTGCTAACTTGCACATATGTCAAGGATGGCATATGCAACTTCTGTTCAACCTTGCACTATCTTAATAAGTTGCTTTAGTTTTACTAGATTGCAGAGCAATAAACCAAGAAATGACTAGACTATACTAGAGCGAAATAATGGTAAAAGTATTTTTGATCGAAGTAACATTGGGACCCTTCCAAGAAAAAGTTTCACCACATACATGTGCATACGACATTTTCTCTTAAAGATCCGTAGACAATTTAAAAGAAAGACACACAAGCAAACATGAACTGGAACAGACTATGATGATATCTAGAACATGTTAACGAAACAATACGAGTACTTTTAAATGTTCAATACTGGTGATTTGTAGAATAACGAGGTGCTAAAATAAACACCAAAGGTAAGATAGAATAACAATACCTATTGACTTGAACATTTCCATCAAAAACAGCCTGTCCAGACGAATGGGCCACAATGCACTTATGGATCTGCTGAGAGACACCTCGTGGATGATCTAGGACTAACTTACTGTGTAGATCTTGTGTTTGATCCGAGATACATATATGAAACGTCGATAACTCAGTAACAGTGTCTGGACCAACCTGCTGGATGTGAATATTGTGCCTGCTTAACTTTCCACCAGTGCTTACTTCTATATGCTCGTATTTGCTAGTTGATTCCTGAAAGTAAAGAACTAGACTATGAAGCAAAAATCTGCCAAAAAGACAAATAAATAAAATAACTGAAAATATTTCAGAAGTTCCTCACAAATTGCTTAAAGCTACTAATAAGATCCATCTCCTGGAACAGAAAAAGTATACTCTTCCTTCACTAACTCTGCTTATGGTGGGAAAGGTTACAATAAGCTACATACAATTAGAACCAATAGATAAAAGACAGTAAGCAGGGAGTGATATTCATATTTCACAGCTCAAACAAAAATTGCTCTTAAAAAAATAACAGTATCACCAAGACAGGACGAGTTAATTATCAAGGTCCATGACAGCATCATCTATATAATGACCACATCTCATGGATGTTCTGTATAATACATACATAGAAAGGATCACAAAGCCATGCGGAAACAACTTGAGTTTGATCCATGAATGAAGAAGGAATTGGTGCCATTTGATATTTATCTCTTAATAAGTATTTTCCTTTTCAAGAAGTGCAGCCTGGTGGACTAAGTTCCTGCAAAATACATGGGGTGCGGGGAATGGTCGGACCACATAGTGTCTTATGTATGGAACCTTACATTGCAGATTGCACTTCTGCAAGAGGTTGTTTCCCTGCTTGAACCCATGACCTCCTGGTTGCACAGTGATAACTTTTACCATTGTGCCAAGGCTCTCCAAGCATTGTATTTACATGGTCCCTATATCTCTTAACATGCATATTCTTTTCCAAGTGTTGTTTCCCTTCTTTTGCCTATAAGCTTTCTTGGTCTAGAATGCTACTCAACCACTTAATGTAATCTCTCTCCTTTTTTTTTTTTTTTTTTGCGTTTTGTGGCAGCTAGATGAAGCAAGGAACAAAGCCACATCCAAATATGAACCCTGTAGAAGCTTGAGGAAAGCCTACAGAACTTTTGAGTGTAAGGCTAAGGGGAAGAAGCACGTTAACAAAACCAACAGGAAAGATCAAGAAACTTGCGAAACCGGTCAACTTAAAGACATATAAATTACATGGCCAAATAGAGAAACAACTTTCACAGCTTTAGAGAGGACGAAGGGGCAGGAAGAAACTTGTGCCTGTCTGCAACAGAAGGCTTACTTCAATCAAGTCATATTTAGGTTATTCACACGTGATGGTTGAGCTTTGTTCTATGAACTACAGATTAATATGGTACGGCTTTGCATATTATTCTGATTTTACTTTTACTTTTGCAAAGGTTTCAGCGCTAGAGAACAAGATGAGGCAGCAACAGCAATTTGAGTCTGAAAGCCTCAACAATAAGGTTCCTTGAATTGGCTGATACAACTTTTGTTTGCAGAAACTTGTATGTCATTTCAATATCGTGAATTCTCAAAGAACTCATTGGATATTAACATTGCTATTCTTCAAGTCTATTTGTTGTATGTACATAGAAACAGGTAACGGATCTCAAGAATACGATGTAAGAGCGAGAGAAAGTATTTGAATTTCACTCTGACATCCAGCAATATCAGATTCTCAAGCATATACAAGGTTGAAGTTTAGCACAGAATTACATAGACCCCAAAGATAACGTGGTATTTCCTGGTTTCAGGTTGAGAAGCTTGAGGAAAACTTGAAACCAGTCAGACAGAAAGCAGAGGAGTGCATTCTAGTACCTCAGAAGATTTATTGCATTTTATTTTCTGTAGTATTGACATTTCAAGAGTGAAATGTAACATCTTTTGTGTATTTCGGACTAGACTTCTCCTATAAAATCCACGTGACATCGAGCAACCTATTTTGAAGAACTCAATTTTTCTTGAATGGCCAGCCACACCTAGTCAATAATCTAATTTGCTGAAGGGAAGGGACACTGTCCAACAAGTTAGATGGAAGTGGTTGTCAACAAATAGTAAAAACGAGAACAATGGAGTTTGCCAGCTTTAGTACATGACAGGTCTGAAGGGGACTGCTTAAGAGGCCAGAAGGAAGCAGTTGTCTAGAAATGATGAAGTAGAGAACAATGCTTACAACTACCATCACTCCTCAGAGGCCATTGATTTGTAACAAAACAAGCAGAGAACCCGTTTTAAGTATTGAGAGGGACAGCAAAAAAAGGAGCTGATCAAGATAGTGAAGAAAAAACGAAGTAGCTAACTGGCATTCTGTTGTCTTCACAACTTGACCAAATCGTTCTATATCCCCTTTTTTCTTATTTCTTCTTTTATACGGTAGATAATTTTATTAAAACAAAAAATGTCCAGTGATAAAGGCAGTTGGACCAAACGTAGAACCAGAATTAGATTCCCCCAATCTTTACATCATGCGATCTAGTTATCACAAGTGACTCCACCAAAAACTAAAGGTGCTGTATCAATTAGAAATGTCTAAGACTCCTCTGAGCTGTTCGATGTGACACGCCCTTACTATTTTCTTATTTCTCCCTACATGAATAAACCATAGCGACCTGCGTGATTTAGTTTAAAATTGTACTTCGCAATGAAGCCAAAGCAAACTACATAAACAACTTTCGTTTAGATCTTGCATAAAACTAAATATAAAGATTGCACAAACTTATACAGCAAATACTCGAATCATGTGTAGCTATCATACCGCCCCGTCCCACATTTTAGTAAAAAAGAAGACAAGTTTTACCTGCTTAACCAAGGTCCACGTTGATCATAGTGACCGCATTGGAAAGATTGATTTTGGATGTAAGAATGGCTCACCTTTGCTCCTTCCCCAACAACCACTTCCATAACGGAATTCGTCCAGTAACATTTATCCGTATCTTTACCCACATACTCTTCAACTATACTAATCTCACCTCCCTTCTCCACCAACACCAACACCCTCGGGTTCGAAAAAGGCAAAGCTTTTGACTCTTTATCACTACCTTCAACAGAAATGTACCTCAATAACAATGGATTCTCAACTTTACACCCTTCTGGCACATACACTAGTACTACATCAGGGGTACCTACACCATTAAGTAACCAAAACAAATCCCCTTTAGAACTAAACTCATATTCAGACACCCTTTTCAATATAGCCTCAGAATCTACCCTCAACAGACTACCTACATAAACCCCACTAGGAAATTCATTCAACTGAGACAAAGAATCCATTATATAACCATCAACAATTGAAAGTGTAGGCAAAAGGGTATCTACAGAAACATCCAAAGAACTCAAAGATGGAGGTTGAATTGGTTCAATTCTTGAATTCTTGATAAAAGAAGTGTCAGTGAATCTAAAAGGCTCATCTTTACGAGATGGCCAAGGGGTTGACAAAAGGGTGTCTGAGGAACTGATTCTTAACTTCTGAAGTGGTGTAGAAGAGGTAGAAGGTAATGAATCTTCAAGTGTTTCAGCTATTTGTAGGACATATGGATCAGAAAGAGCTGATGAACTGCCGAGTGAAATTTACCCGGGTAGCTAAGACCATAAATTTGGGATTTTTTTGGCGTCGAATTCTCTGATTTTGATAAGAGTTTGATGATGCAGAAGGGTTTGTAGAAAAAGTAGGTGAAAGAGCAGAAAGTGCCATTGAAATTGGTGGTCTCTGTATAGATTCAGAAAAGAGATCTTTTGCCCGTATTGATGAAGAGATGAAACAGAGGTAAGAGATTTGAGTGGCAATGGATGCAAAATTAATTATTGGCTTAGAGGTATAATTGGGGTTTTTCTTTTCTCAAACTATATGGAGCATAATCTCGGGTCGGCACGCTCGCTCCATTTAAAGGTCTCTTCGATTTTGCAATTCGGTGAATAACATTGCTTCGAATTACCAGAAGGCGTAGACCGATGTTGGTGTGAGAGTTCTTTCAATGAAATTGTGGTTTCATCCTCTAAACTTAATTTGCAACTAATTTTTGGGTACCGGCGCCACTTACCTGAATGTTCTTCGAATTTGTAATTCGGTGAATAATATTATATGAGTTGTTCAGGAAGGTGTCAGAGTTGGTTGATCAGATAATTTTAAGGTTCCAAATATCCTATATGATATATCCCGGAGCGGGGGGTGGTTAATTCCTCGAGAGGTTGACTGCCGTGACACATTTTCTCGCATCGATTAGAACAAGCACAAGTTTATCTCTTAGCACTTTTTATTATGGTTAATTTCATGTGAATTTATAACCGGTTTTTATTGAAATATAAATTAATTTGTGTATGCTCGAATATTTATGTCGAAAAAAATAGGAAGCCAAATAGTTTTATCTCTCTCACGCGCGCGCATGCGCACATGCCCAGAGAATGGTATTTCTGTACATAATTTATGATCTATATATATTATATATTCTGACGACGCGACACACAGCGCATTACCGTACAGAGATGTATATTCGTATGTTACATTAAATTTATAGATAGATATAAAATCATTCTTTAAGAATAATAAGATTTTAAAGTTAAATTATATTATTTAATATATAATCATTCATTGCTTTCGACTAAAAATAGTCATCATAAACTGCATATTATGGCAAAGAGAATCAATACCATGCACTACTAAGGATTTCGGACTAGTAATTGTGAGGTATATATCAATATTATATTATAATTATATTATTATAGATATATATCAGAATTATAACGTATATATATCATTATATATTATATATAGGAAAATGGTAAAAGACCTCTTTAAAAATCTTATTTTATTTGGGGATTTAAGCTACACACTTTAATTTTATGAGGAGTCCTATCCACTCCCCCTCAAATTATATAACTGAAAAATTCACACCCCTTAAGAAGCCAACAACCACATTTGTGTGGATACGGGAAATTCAGTGCTGGCATGTGGAAATTGATTTTATATTCTTTTCATCTTCTTATAATTCCTTTCCCCTTTCTCCTACACTCTTTCAATTTCTTCAAATTCTAAAGTAACTTCTTCTCCCATCTCCTTCAAATTCCTAAAGTAACTTTACTATAACTTTATACACCAAAATCCATTGGAATTGAATTGTGAAGAACAAAATGAACAACGATAGCGGAGCTCGTCAAGTGATATTCGAGCTTTGTTCGTCGAAAAACATAAAAAAAATAAGCTAACAAGATTTGTGCATATCGTTACTTTGTCGAGGTTTTTCTTGATTCAGCGGAGAGAAAGGATTTTGCTGGTGGTTTAGGTTTCGCCGAAAGCGGGATAGTGGTGGCTGCAATAGCATTTCACTGGCCACTCGAATAATGAAGAGAGGTAAGCTGGAAAATAAACTAAAGGGATCTATAAATTAATTTAGAAAGAGGCGGTGAGTAAGTGGGGAGATTTGATTAGACGAATTAATTATCAAACCATTTGATTTTCGTTTCCCCCACATATCCAAATCCTTTTTAGGGTATATAATACAGTCATTTCTATTTGCCATTGGTTTCTTAGAAAGTTTTATAGGAGAGTTTAAAAGTTTGTGTGAATTCAACAATAATGAATTCAGTGAAGATGGTGGTGGCAATGACGCGTTAGAGATGGTGGCAATTTCACGCACGTGTCTATCATATATTATAGTATATGATGTTGTAAAACGAAATTAATATTACTAAATTAAACCTTTTTAGTAAATGATTATGATTTAAAGAACACAGAAAAAGTACTTTTAAATGATTAAACATATTCAGCATAGACATACTTCTTTGGATCAAATAAACTCCCCAAAGACCAGAATTATGGAAATGATTATCAAAATACATTTAAAGTTTAAATATCGAGAGAAAGTGATATTTCTTTAATAGTATTTTTCCTTCACTCAATTTTGTAAACAAATCTAACCAACAAAATAGAAATATATCAATATAAAATGACCACCGATAACTTTTCGTTATAGGTTATGACCATAAATGATGGACATGATTTAAGTATAATTTTTCTCGGTTGAAATTTAGTAAGTGCATGTCACTAATTATGATTACCACAAATATTTTCAAATATTTCTCTTTATACGTAATGTGTGTGCGTGTGTGGGGCATCATGTGACAAATTTAGGTTTTAACTTGATTTATTCGACGCTTTGAGTGGTTGTTTGTATAACTATATAGAAATCAATACATTTGAACTACGCGTCAATGATTGGTATTTAGTAGTTTTAAACCTAGTATAATATATATATATATATATGTTTTGTGTTAAAAATACTGCATTCAATTGAAACCACTTCTGAGATATATAATGCCGAGAAATTATTTCCTCAAAATCGCAGATATTGAGAGTGGTTACTTACTTCAATGCGTCCTCAGGATAAGAAGTCACTCGAATGAACGTAACGAGCAATCGATCCATTCGAGCTACTAAGGCTGGATACTGGAACGCAACTGGTAAAGTTGTATGTCATGAGCCTGAAGTTGTTGGATATCGAAAGACATTAGTGTTCTATCGAGGTAGATCTCCTCTCGGAGACAAAACATATTGGATGGATGATGTACGAGTATCGTCTCTGTGATGATGTTTCACAAGACGCTACGAGTTTCCAGGTAGATTCGACAAACTCAATGTTCTACTACTTACTGCATTTGAGTCGAGAGTTTTTGCAAACACATTTCTAAGAGTTCTCCTACCACAGGTAGTGGTAAGGATCATAGTCTACGCCCTACCTTCCTCAGACCCCGAATCAACTTGTGGGATTTCGCCGCCCATCTGTTGTATGTTGTTTGCGCATAGTTTACTATTGCAAGGCTGTCAAGCGGCGTGTGCCACTTTGTCGTATCATCAAAAGAAACAATGCCTCATCGAAAACAAGTGAAATTTCACTAGCAATCTCGACCAATCCTGCTGTTCTTACTGCTGAAACGTGCAACCATTAGCCAACTATTACAGACTCCTATAAAAAAAAGTGGATGTCACCTGATATAGCGAGATTCTTGATTGTTCCCAATGCGCCTAGTGAATTGCTTCCTTTTGGCCTACCTCTTACTGATATTATAACGACTGTGGGTCTTTTAACTCGGTCCTACTCACCCACACTATCATCAACCCCCCACCACTACACCCCCTCCCTTCTCGCTACCCGACTGTCGCTCCCGCCCCACCCACACAACCACTCACAATCTTACAACCGCACCAATTTACACACAACGGATCACTCCCAGTTCAGCCAAACTCACACTAGCTGTATGTGCATAAACGAATGACTTTTATCCAATCGAAATTCACCCCTCTCCTAGAACTCTACCCGCCCATGCTATCTTCTCCGTACGACATGTTCGGACATTACCAATTCACTAAACCATGTTTGCCCACACATCCATTACGCCTTTTACTATCTTCCCCGCCCCCTTCCCCAATCATCTATCCCCTTCACTTTTATTCTGCTCCTATCCAGTATCTTCTGGATTGTGCTGTGCCCTTGAACTCGCTAATGAATTTGGTGGCTTCCTTGGGTAGGAATGTCATCCTGCTATGAGTTACCCAAAGTAGGCATCGTGGCAACCACATGATCGAATTGAGGTCACAACAAACTCAACTTCCCCGAATTTAAGAGGGGAAGTTGAACCTTCGGGTGATCTTAGTAGCTTTGGTTGTGTATCTCCCTACTCGATTCATGGAAGCTACACGAGGCTTTATGATAGTAATGTTATGTCGTATGAAGGTTGTGACCAGACGAATTCATTTGAAAAAAGCTGGTTATATGAAAGGGAAGACTAATGTAAGACTTTCATGTTTATAACTGCAGGAGATGAAGGTTGGAATCAAGCTAATTTGGGAGATGTAAACGGTTTATGGTCACACGAAGATAACTTTCAGTAACTGAATCAACGCGATTCAGTACTCTAATTTATCTGAGACGACAACTTTTTTATGTTCATCTCAAAGACATTGGATTATAGGCACATCGTTTAATGTCTGTTTCATATTGATTTTGTTCCTTAAAGTTCATTCTAGTAGACGTTCATACATTGTTTCGTTGATGTATTGTGATGAGAAAACTAGCGATGATCCTACTTAACGATACATGCTATTTCTTTTATGTGGTGGTATGAGAATACCAAGCATCAATTGTGCCAAAAAGTGTAGCTAGTCAACTAATTAGAATAGTCAAAAAGTATAGTTGCTCACGGAGTCTTCAAAAATGTCGACTAATGTGAGTCGGATCCTCCAAAAGTAGCATATTTTTTGTCGTATCTTTTAAGCGTTTGAGTAACATAGGTACAAAATATCATAATGATTCATTCTTGTAGAGTTGTAGTACTTAGTCGGGGCTTCAACGAGGGCACCCAACATTAGGTGGGAAACCAAAAAAACCTCACCTACTATAATAAATTCAGTGCTAAAAACCTTATAGATCAAGTCCATCAAATTAAAATCGTGAATTTGCTTAAGCAATCGAACTCAATACTTTTCCACCACAAACATCGAATATGATAGTCCGGGAAAACTACTTAAATTTCAGAAATATCAATTCTGAACCTCCAATTGAAGGAAGCCCGCGGCAACAATAAATAATTCTCCATGCATAACCTTAGGTCACAAGTTCGAGTGTCGAAGTCATCCAAAAAAAACTTGCATCAGCCCATTATCCTTCTCCAAATTCTACGTTAATGCGAGATGCTTCGTGCACTGAGTTTCCGTTTTATTGAAATGTAATCCCTTTCATACCTCAAAAGTTGCTCAACACCAATAAAGAAATACACAAAAATCAACACTATAAAATAAAAGAGAGAACCAACAATTTGCTGCTTTGATTATATATTCTCTTTGTAAACAATGTAAGAAAATGACTTAATAAAAAAAGACACTAATAAAAGTTTAGAAAAGGGTAACTAAAAAGCTCAAAATCCATTTACACTATAAAGAGAGAATAAATATTCATTTGAATTTAACTCCTATAATAATAACATAAAAGATTTTTTCATGACCATAATTAATTGTCCATAAAAATAAGACTAATGGTCTAAAAATATAGGGTACCTAGTATAACAAGTTAAAATATACGATAGTGTATGTTCTTTCTTGTATGCCCGAGTTTCGCCGAGTCTAGGCAAAAATCGCAAGGGGTTCATGCATAGAATCGAAGCCATAAATATGTAAAGTTTATGAATTTTGAATTTGAAATTAAACCTATAGCTTGTTTTAGTTACTTTCACGATTAAATATTTATATGTAGTTGTAAATATGATATCTGAGTCTAACTCTACCCTAAAAGTAGTTCATGAATGATGATTGCTTCGGTCCAAAAGCCACTAATTCATTCTTCAACCAATATGGCTTTAACACTATTTAATGAATTTTCTAATATAAATATAAGGTCTAAACGAAAGGTTACTTTGTTTGTTCGAATCCCTACATAAGGTCCAAACGGTTTAATTGCCCAATTACAGTTTCCTCACAAAATTATGTTTAGGAGTGTTGACGGTTTGGATAAAAATCGATTCAAACCAAAAAACTGAACTAAATCGATAAAATAAATCAATTTTATTTGAGTTTGATTTGGTTTGGTTTTTAGATTTTTGAAACTGATAGGATTTTATTTTATTATGGTTTTATTCAAAAAATCGAAGAAATAACTGAACCATATTGATAAGTTATATACCTATATTTTATTAATTATACATACTTAATAATTATTTTATAAATAATTTTAAATATCTTATATATGAATTCATTAAAATTTCTCTACGATTTACTTATTGAAAGCAAAAATGTTCAAGGCAAAAATATTTATCTTATTGATTTTTTATATACTCAGTATCTATAGCATTTTTTTGTGAGACTGAAAATGTTATTGTCTCTTCCTTCAAGGCCAAAATGGTAAATTTTAAAGCTTTATTCATCGTAAATTCAGTGAATAAAAGTTTAGTAATTTCAATCATTCTAACTATTTTTCGTTTTGAATGGGTCGTTGTCACTTTTTTTTCTCATTTTGAATGAATAATTTCTTTTATTTTTGTGTATCGTTAATAATCGAACCAAATAAAACCAAATCAAAATCGATAACTCCAAACTAATAAATGTATATTATATTTGTTTGATTTGATTTGATAATTTAAAACCGATTAAGTTTATTTGATTTTAATTAAACAATAATCGCATCCAACCGACACGCTGCACATCCCTAGTATGGATGTCCAGCTAGTGGAAATAGACGCCGTTTGCACACCCTTCCACTTTTTCCTTAGTTAGAGAGCCCCCTTAATATGTTGAGAAAAGAGGATCATGCTCATGCTATGAAACGAGACTCAGAAAAATGCAAATGATATTTAATATGCTATACATATTTTAGTTTGAAATCACTTGATCTAAATGTTTCTTTCTTCTTAAATTTTGTGTCCCGATCAAAACAAAACATATAAAAAAAAATTAAGAAAATGAAAGTAATTCTTGCCAATAATTTACAACCATGCAAATGTAACTATAAAAAAAACGATCAAATTAAATATACAATAATAACAAGATTCAATGTCAAATATTTATATATTTAATGAATTTCTAATACATACAAAAGATCTAAATCAAAATAATTAATTTATGTGAATTCATAACTTGTAAATTAAGTCAATCTCATAATGCTATGAGGATTTTCTATTTGACTGCCTGATAGACTACAAAACATTTCAATATTTAAAATAGAGATTAAAATCTATTTCACTTACATTTATAAAAACATAGACACAAATCCACACATAGTGACTAACTGGTTGGCGTTAAATTTCACTTTACTTTCATCGCCATTTTAGTGAAGCATGAAGATGGGGCGATCAATAAAATGTTTGGTCTAAAGCTAATATTTAGAAAAGAGAGTTATATTTATTTAAATTGTTTAATATATTTTATTTTCATACATACTAAAAAAATATTGTAATTGATTATAATTTAATAATTAATTTTTCTTTTTCAATTGACCATATTACATTTCTTGCAATATTTTGTAAGAAGAGAATAAACATATATAAATTATTGTATATTGTATAACAGCACAAAGGTTTAAATCTCTTTTATTGATTATATTTTGAAAACTTTTTCAATAAAATCAATTGTTACAGAAACTATCAAAATTATTCTAAAACTGTTTAAAATAAAATTAAGATACTTATATAATATTTCGTAATACTTTTAATTACAAAAATCAATATTATAGTAATTGTTACCTTTAAAAGTCATTCAAAGTTATATATATATATAATGACAAGAGAAACCTGCAACTGCTACTCTTTGGGTGTACTCATGGTAAGACCTTTGCTTCTATGCAATAGCTCGCACACCACACAAGAGAAGCAACCCGCACTAGGCTCGATCCAGAAATCAAACCCCTTTGAACTTGTGAGTCTATGACCTCCAATATAGAAGTCTCAAGCTCAAACCACTAGGCAAATCTCCAAAGGTTATTGTTAATTTAATTAGTTTGAATTTGAAATATTTAATAAAACATTGAAAGAATTGAAGACAATCTTACACAGACAATATTAGAGCTCGTTTGCTATGCCGATATGATTCAAGCATGAAGGAAATCATAAGATGAAATTGAAGTTTTGTTAAAACAGCGATATAGAATTTTTGTGTTGTATATTTTCTCCTAAACATAAAAAAACGTCATAGTGTAAAATATAAAATTGCCCAATTGTTGATTCAAATCTACTCCAAATAAAAAAATTATAAATCGCATAAGAAAATTATTACCAAGGTAGTGTTGTTCTCCATTAATAATTATTTCATCTAGCTTTAGTTTAGCAAAAAAATTGAATCTAAATTGAATGTAATAGTTTTTTAATATAATCCTCCAACATAGTACGAAACAATTTCTTCAAGGTGAACTAGACATTCTCGATCATGACGATTGAGAAGACGACACCACATTCGTGCTTTGTGCAATTGTTGACAATAGCATACGCAAACGATTTTTCATGTTATAAGACCATAAATATTTCATTCACTTAAAAAATCGGTTGGTGTAATTAAAGGACATATGTTGGTAAAAATATAAATTTTAATTTTAGGCGGTGGAATAATAAATTGCTAAAAAGTAATTGATGTGATTATAAATTTTATGTCACAATAAATATATGGTTAGTAGATATAAATGTGGGTTGTTTTTGTAACAAAATATTAAACTTTATTGCTTTTTTTTTTTTTGGTGGGGGGGGTCAATTTTGTGTTAAAATTTATCAATCACGATATGAAATCACCATGTAATTCCATATCATGCTTTTTGGAGAATATGGAATCACATCTCACGATATGAAATCATGAGAGGGAATCAGCGTAAAATCGCATGTCCAAACGTTGATTCCAACTTACAATCACATAGCCAAACACCTACTTAAAACGATTAAAATATGATTGATTCAAATTGAAGTGAATTAGATAAATTAAGAAATAAAAAGTAATTGTAAAATTAATAGTCTACTATTTTTAGTTAATAATAATTAAATTTCAAAAATATGTGCATGACAATTAGTTAGAGAATGTGATTTGTGGGTAAGAGATTAGCAACAAGCTATAAGAAAATTTTAAATGCATAATTTCTTTTTTATACTCTACTTAGGTGTTTTGTTTCTTCCAAGTGTTAATACAGTGCTTCTTACAAAGGCCTTCATCATGCATGCATCTCCTTCATCTTTTGTCTGCTCAGTGCTTTTGTTTTTTGGGGGCCTCTAAAGCCACCACTGCTTTAATGGCTTTAGGGTTTGAGCTGCGGCGGGAGACAAGAGCTGAGCATTACCATTGCATGACGAAGAAGTTACTTATAATTCTACAGCAAATTACGTATTCAAAACATGGTACAAAATGAATTTGATTCGAGCAAGGACACGATATTTGTGTTTCATTTGAATGTTGAACGTCTAGGCTCAAAATCGACCTGCCCGAATATCTCTGTCAATATGTTCTGCATTGAGGGTTCCTGGAAGCTCTCGAAAATCTTCATTGAATACAGAATATGCACTGCAAAGGACGACAAAGTTTGAGGGTCACCATATTTAGCAAAAATCACATACTATTTTATGTGCTTCAGTAGTTGAAGTTGGAAATCTAAAACAAGAACACCAGACTGCGTAAGCATGTCAATACGCGGATGAAGACACACTTAAAGTATGTTTGGGGGATGGGGGGTAGAGGACAGTATAGACTATCAATTGAGGCAAACAAATTTATAACGCAGTAAATGAGTGTCCAAGTGATTTCGAAGAAATCTATCTTCTCATCACAAAATAATTACACTCACAACTGAAAACCATATCAACTTGGAGGTTTAACAGTTAACAAAAGGAACAAAGACTTATGTATCTAAAGGTTCATATATCTACAAAATCACGTACCTAAGTTCTCCCTGCTTCCGGTGTCCAAGATTATAAAAGATGAGGCCAAACCCAGTCGCCAGTAACTGCATTAAGTTAAGAAAAGGATTAATAGTACTTCGATGTTCTTTATCCAAGACCATACAGGAATTCTGTTTTCTCAAACTGAGAAAAAGTAGCAATTTGTAGACTGTTTTAGTAGTTCATAATAAGAGGCCATAGCTCTTAGGTAGTTAATTCTAAGATTTCCCAGCACACGTGTACACGCTGCAGGTAGTAAGCTGCTCAATAATTCATAAATGTATGTGTATATAAGAGTAGACATATACACAGTAAAGTACACATTAATCCTTTTATGTATCAAATATGTTTAAGCATTTCTAACTCCGTATATAGATTCTTGGTTATTCCAAAGCTAGTTTCAAGGTGATATAAGTAGCAATAAATAGCACAGTTAATGTGAGATTATCTTTCACGCAAACTTGAGTGCTTATCGAGGAATAGAAGTATCAGTTTCAGCAAAATGTCATTAGTTTTCCACGCTTTAATCAAAGCATAAAGAAGCCCGTATTATATGACAGAATCCACAGAACGACAGTTCAGTCTATTGAAAGCTTACAGAAACACAGAAAGTGACTCATAAGAGGCACTTTCTCTCTTTTTTATTATTTGGTAAACCCCATCCCAGAGCCCTCTCCTCCGAGACGCCACCAGTAGCATTTTCCACTTCCCATTTGGTGACCAAAACTCACATCTCTTGGTTGGAAGTGACGGATCAACCACTATAGCAATCCTCTTGTCAGTCTGTGACACTATGGCAATTGGCAGCTACTAACCCACATATATATTTGAGAAAGAATATAAAGTAGGATCTTCCCCATTATATGTTAGTACAAAAATACTAATACTGAAAACAAAGTAGGATCCTCCCCAATATATGTTTTGTTAAAATCCTTATTCCTTATGCTCCTAAGCATATATACATTCAGTCAACATTGTGGGATACTGTTCCAAAAAATTACTGAATCATAACACAAATAAATCTGCCATATATGTCACTGCAAATGATTGACCAAATGGCTGAACTTACAAATAAAGGTGCAACCTCATATCTTCGCGCAATAGAGGCCAGAATGAACCAAGTCATGATAATAACCCAAACCTTTGGACTTATGGAGAAAATTACCATCAAGAGCATATCTAACAAACAAGTGAAAAGAGAATGGAACAGGTGAATAGGAATAAGTAGATAGTTTTATATTAACGATAAAAGAAATGGAACCACCTAGTCAGAGCTTCACCTGGAAATTTCAGTTTATCACGTAGCAGATAAAAAAGCTTCCTCTTCCACTTACTAGTTGCTGGGGGTAACTGAAACCTCTGTTTATAGAAATGGGAATAACAGAAAACTTGTAAATCATTGCAAAATGAAAAAGAAAAAAAAAAGTGTGCACATGGGAGCTGGATTCAATTTCCAAAACAGACAACAACTGAATTTCCTATACATTTTGCAAAGTATATTTTCCACTCACCAGTTCATCATCATCGTCATCCTCAAATTCATCACGAAAATGCCTAGGAGGTGGCTTTGGTTTGACAGCTACTATTAGTGAATCTACAAAAAATGTATGTCAACCTTGTTATAATAGAGAAAGAAGTTCCATTAACTGTGATCTAATAGAATAACAATGAAAATTTGAAAGTGGAAAAACATCTAGGAATAAACAATCAAGAAACAACTTAGCAGTGAAGAAAAGAAATGAGCGCAGAATAACCAAAAATGACTTGTGGGAAACACTTGTAAGTTGTAACCACAGAAACAGTTCTCTGTTGTTTGATCGAGATTTTGTGAACAATACCACTAAAGGCAGACTCAGAAACAAACAGACCCTTCGAACTGATGTATTTTCTACAACTTCTTCAGAAGTAGATATGACCAATTTGTTTCCTTTTAGGCTAGCAATTTCCATAGCATTATGTATGCTATGGAAATGTGAAAGTGGAACAGTATCCAGGAATAAACAATCAAGCAAATGACTCAGTTATGAAGCAAAGTAATGTATGCAGAATCAATATGCAACAAAACAGATAGTTCGTTAATAATCGTCAAATTTATACATGCGTGCATTTCCTACTCATTCCAACTGCCAGACGAAAAAGAGATCAAACAAACTGATACCTCTATATTTCACATACATAAAATCTGTTGCATTGTGCACCAAACGTGAGCAACCAAGAAGAAAGCTAAGAAATTAGTAAGACGACCAACTAAAAACTACAGCATTCAAACAGTGAATAGGAGATTGAAACAGATAAGTAGCATGAGGCACCCCAAAATCCCCACACAAATAATGCAAGCAGAGTATTTTCTCTTTCCACCATGCAAGCAGAATCAATATGCAACAAAACAGACAGTCTGTTAGAATAATCTTCAAACTTATACATGTGTGCATTCATTCCAACTGCTTAAAGAAAAACAGATCAAACATCACAATACCTCTATATCCACATACTTAAAATCCTCCCATGTATAGTTGTTACAATATATTTTGAGAAATGATTATATCAACTTTGGTAATCAATAAGTTTAAAAAATTGCACCTCCGTTGTTGAGTTGGACTACTTCATCATCTCCATTTTCACTATCATGCAATACACGTCCTTGCAGAACAAGTCTTAAATTTTCAATAGGCATATGTCGATTCCCAGCAATCATATTTCTCAATTCATGTACCTAGATGCCACAGAAAACGTCAAAACATATTCAGAACAACTCCAGAAATTTTACTTGTAAGGCATCTTAAGTTACAGCTGACAAGACAAGTTTAAACATCTTTTTATGCACTTCTACAAACTTTTTCTTGTGATTAAGAAAAAAAACAAGATACTAAGGAGATATTTCTATGATTTCTTGCAGAAAATTGAACGAAGAGCCACTTTAGGTATCAACAACTTCTCATTTCTGGATTCAAAATTCCTTTTTTGTAACAGTAGTCTCTGGGCTTAAATGACGAAATGTGGATTCATATACCCGACCCAACTTATTTGGGATTGAGGCGTAGTTGTTGTTGTAGTAATCTCTGGGCCATCACAGGGCTCACAAACTTGGATTTTTTGAAGTAACCGTGTATACAAGAGGCCTGGAAAAGAAGGCAGGCATGCACCGGGGTAGCATAACACAGGGGGAAAGACACAAATGGAAGACAGGGACACTTGTGAAATAACTATCCGGGGGGGAGCCAGCACAAGCACACCTCAACTATTCCACCATGTACTTGCTAGTCTACTACCTCTACTAACACAAGTATCAGATTACTCTGCCCACCAAAACTTAGGCAGGTCGATGGGAAGAGATCATCTATTCTTTTTTGTCTCTGATGCGATCTGAACCCTGGACTCTAAAGCTTGCATGACTTCGTTGATCATATGCCACATCCTTGGGTGTATGATTCAAAATTATTCTCTATGTAGGATCTCCATAGACAGTTCCAATCCATTTGCTACTTGTCACATGCCAAATTAGAACTATCCTATCAAAATACTATAGGGATCTCTTGACTTCAAAGCAGGCCAAACTTACAACTCGGCCTAGATTTACTCTAATTTTTTGCTTGGTCGCGAGGTGACAATCAAGTGACTTGTTGCAATCCAGTCTATCTGTCTAACACCCCACATAAATTCTCAGTTAATTTCAAACTTACCTCAGTATCAGACTCTGATCACCTTCATCAAAAAGAAATTATCACTCTGATCACACATATCCATGTACTACACCAAGTTCTCTCTGAGGCCATTCTCATTCACCTAATAATATTTTCCTGCTTCAGTGCACATTACTTTCTTACTTGTCCTGCCTGTCCACTTCCATCGAATCTTTGCCTCTTTAATTAGTTCAATCCAAACTAATTAGGTATATTACCATAATATGAACCATAGATGCCAGAACTAATATGAACTATCATCGAATCATCTTCCCCTTATGTTCATTAGTTTTGCCATGAAATTCAGGTCACCATCTAACAAAAGTTATCCTTCCAAGTTCCAACTATCAAAGCATTTACTTAAGCAAAACGACAGAAAAAATTTCAGCATTACACTCCATCCCAAACTTCATAATTTGCACTATGACGCCATCTTTCCAACAATGTTTACTGATTGCAAAATGGATTTTTATTTTATAAAAAAAAAAACATATTTTCCTCAACGTTCCTCGAAATAGAAACGTCATGCAATCAATTGCAACTGCACCTCAATTTCACATCAGCTTAGGGCCTACTGTGTGAATCCTCTATATCCATTACACTCAAATCAAGTCTAGTTCATTCCAATATTACATACTTCAATTCCAACTAGTAGAAATCTTCTACACTCATCCGTTATATATCAAACTTGCATTGTAACCTTAGCTAAGTATGCGTTGATGGAAGAAGGGACATTAAGGCGATATCAAACCAAAACCTAGTTTCTCCCATTTGCATGAATTTCGAGCTATTACGATCGAAGGAGATAGAGAAAAGGAAGTACCTTGATGGAAGAAGGGACATTAAGGCGACAAGGCGGAGAAGGACCGATGATTTTCAGAAAGATTTCTACCATCTTCTTCTCTTCAATTTCATCCATGCCGCTGTAATTCAACTTAATTCAATTGCAAAATTCAGATGTTTTTACCCGACGGCGTTATGCTATTGATACTATCACCGGCGCCGGTGACTTGATCTCCGGTCAAAAACTCCGAACTGTTCACCGAACGACTTCTGTAAACGGATTTCACTTTTCGATTAATCAATTCGAAGCTGAAAAAGGAAAAATTGGGGAAAATGTATTTATCTACGTGGATTAAGGAATAATTTTACAAATTTTCAATTCTATTTTCTTCTCTCTTTTTTTTTTTAAAAAAAACTATATCTTAAAATAAATATAAATATAAATTACGCTTTATTAATAATTGTTCATAGACATAATATATAAACATATATTGAAGCCTTATGACTAAAAACACTAACTCGACTATAGTCTGTCTCATGGACATCTTAACACATAAATTTTCACAATATATCGATAATCATTCGATAAGTTTGAGTGTTTATGCTTCAGAATTAAACTTTTAAATTTGCTATAGAATTTTATTTCGTAAGAGATAAATTAACAAATGATAATTTAATCTCATATGCTCTTTTAATACCCAAAATTTGTCTCAATAGAAGATACAAGGTACTCAATGAAATAATTAAAATGTGTTTAAAACGAACCTAACACCATTTTATCAATACAACTAGGGTTGGGCATAAACACCGGAAAATTAAAATAACGAACCAAATCGAATTTTTTTGGTGTTTCTATTTCGATTTTTTGGTTTTTGGTTCGATATACTTTTTTGTATCTTTTGATATTTTGGTTCAATTTTCGTTATGTAATTTTGTGTTATTCGGTATTTCGGTTTCCCGAATATATTATATTCATTATTAATGTTAAATAATAAATATTATTATTTAAAAATTTAAAAGTAAAAGATACTTCTTTGATGTAACTATTTTTAGCCCATTAAGCTGAAAAATCAAACAAAAATATTCGTAAATTTTTAAATTTTAAAAAGCCCATTAAGCAGGACCATTAAAAAAATCAAAATAATATAAACCGAATTATTTTGGTTCGGTGTTCGATACACGTTGTACAAGAACCAAAAATCGGAAAAAAAATTGAAATCGAACCGAATTATCGAATGTCCACCCCTAAATACAACTTGAGTTTTACAAACACTTAAATTACCAAGTTACACAAGGAAAGGTTGATTACCAAAGGGTATGATGGGATATATGAAACTTTTTCACTCCTAAGTTCAGAACTAGATATTTTGAATCCGAACTTCTAAAAAATGAATGTGTTTTCTGTTTAATTTTTTTTTACTCAATATAAATTTAAATTAATCGATCAAGCAATATCAAGCTTAATACTTCAATATCTATCCCAATCATAATGGTTCCATTTTTGCCACTTGATTAGCCATAACCATGGGGGAAACTCCACTGATGGCTTCCACTCATTTCAAAATACACAAGATTTAAGGCTACCCTTTACATTCATTAGGTCACTTCTCTATCTACACATATTTTTTTTCTCATCCTCTATCCAGTTTATACAATAGATTTCGATTAAATTTAAAGTCATATCAAAAAATTTCACATTATAATAAAAACGTCTTTAAATAAAAACGATTTCATATTCAAAACTCAAACTCGATATCTCTGGTGAAGAATAAAAAATGTAATTACTGCTCCACCACAATCTTCGTTGGTTTTATATGTATGATTGCTAACATGTTATGTATATCATTTGGACTCTCAAACTTTAAGGATGAGGCTTTCATTTTCCACCATTCAATGTTAGATAATATATAAAGTATATACTATATAGCAATATCAAAATCTTTCCCTTTGTTGACACATTGATAAAAAAAAATGGCTCTGAGAATGTGGGCTTCTTCAACAGCCAATGCACTTAGAGTCTCTTCTACTGTTTCAAGAACCAATTTTTCACTCTCTAGATGTTTTTCTACTGGTAAATTTTTTCAACTTATTGCTCTCATTCAAAAAAAAAAAAGAGCCTACATTTGTTTATTGGAATGTTTACACAAATAACTCGTTGCAGAGATGGAGTCAGAATTTTTAGTTTATGAATTTTTAAGTACTATTCATTTTTACTTACTATGTTCTAAATATAGATTATTTGTAGTTTGTTACATGGTGTTATTTTTGTCTCTGTTGAACTAGAATTTGCATTGTGGTGACGTTTACTAACCGATATACATATATTATACACTGTTATACACATATTATACATCCGTTGATTATTTTTTATATTGGATGTATTGCAATTTGTAGTTCTTGAAGGGCTGAAGTATGCATCTTCGCATGAATGGGTAAAGCATGAGGGGTCAGAGGCAACAATTGGAATAACTGACCATGCTCAGGTTTTTCTTTGACTCGTAGTACTTTTCGTATAGTTATTTTCTTTTTCTTTTTGATAATCGTGAAATCCATGAGGGTTTGAGATAATAAGAGGCAGAGTCAAGATTTGAACTTTATCAGATGTGTGATAATTTGATTCTGAATTTAATCTTTATACAAATATAGGGTTTGAACTAAAGTTAATGAGTTTGACCGAACCTTTAAGTGACCTTCTAGATCTTATCTCAGGTCAAGTAACCTACAATTTGAAACTCGGTAAATAATGGGCTCGCCCCTCTACCCTTCTGTGTGGTAGACTTGCATATAGTTCTTTATTGAATGTTGGTTGTATGTTATCAATTGGTGACATTTTCACAGATTAAAAACATAACTATTAGGTAACGGGGCTTAAAAAGTGCGGGATAAGTAATCTAGAAAATAAGACAGATTATGTGCTATAACACGTTATAGTACATTGATAGAGTAAAAATTCTTTACAATATCCGTCGGTGCATATGAAATTTGATGGATGTTTTCAGGATCATTTGGGAGAAGTGGTGTTTGTTGATTTGCCAGATAGTGGTACTTCTGTTTCACATGGAAGTAGCTTTGGAGCTGTTGAAAGTGTGAAAGCCACCAGTGACATTAACTCTCCGATCTCAGGCGAGATCGTTGAGGTCAACACAAAGCTCAGTGAAACACCTGGTTTGGTAAAATATCTACTAACTCATATGTATATATTCCAACAACTTCATTTTCTATGTTGTTCGAACTCTTCAAAATGTTAACTTGAGTGCACGTTAGATCCTCTAAAAGTAGTGTATTTTTGGAAAGTCCGAGCAACATAGGTTCAAAACTTGAAATGTCAGTTCCCTAATTATGATTTTTCAACTTCAATGTTACTAATTGATATTCCAAGTATACTTTTTGTGTCTGTCCTTTGTTTTTTTCATCTAGTTGAAATCTACGTTGCTCAGACTCTTTAAAAAAGCCTCCTATACGTGTTGGATCCACCAAAAGTAATGCAGTCTGGAGGATCCGACAAGGGTGAGGCAACGTTTTTCGGAATGTGAGCAACATAGGTTGAAAATTTTGAAAAGTCAGTTTCCTTGTGATTTTTCACCTTCTGTAATCAAGGTTAATATTTTACTATCTGATATATATATATATTTTTAGTACTTCCATTTTCTATCTAGTTGAAATCTGTGCAGCTCGGACTCTTCAAAAATGTTACTAGATGTGTGTCGGATCCTCCAAAAGTAGTATATATTTGGAGGATCCGACAAGGATGAGACAGCATTTTTGGAAAGTCCGAGCAACATCTATAGGCTGAAAACTTAGAAATGACATATTCCTGATGATTTTTCAATGTTTCTTTTTTTCACCTTATGCAATGAAGATCAACTCGAGCCCTTATGAAGACGGATGGATGATTAAAGTGAAGCCGAGCAATCCATCAGAGCTCGAATCTCTGATGGGGGCAAAAGAGTACACGAAATTATGCGATGAAGAGGAAATATCATTGACCTGAAGGTAGTATTTTTGATATCAACTGTTAGACTAAACATTTGCGCGAGATATGGTGAATCAAACTTCTTGTCGACGTTATGTTTTAACATTTCAGAGCAAAATATAAATAACATCTTTTTTCATTGCACTCTAGTCGAGATTATGATTCGAGTAGTTCGATTTCCTGGATACGTTTAATAGCTGATGCCCATTCTTTCTAGTACCTTTTTCGCCACGGTTACAGTTGATCTACAGAGAAATTTTGTCTGTTTGTTGCAGGACCCGTGCCAGATTCTTCAATAAAAATAACAATACTTTGAAGGATTGAATGCACTAGTCGAAATTTTTGAAGGTCTGTGAAACCTGATAGTCCTGTAAAGCAGGATTAATCTACTTGAAATTGCTCAGGAGTTTCCAAAGTATTGCTGCCGCCAGTCGGCATCTTCCAAACCGTACACTACTTTGAGAAAGGATCGGCATGCCCCTGCCGGCATTGTGCACGCATCTGATGACAACAGTAACTTGTGGCCTGGCCCCGTGGACTATCCCCCACTCGCTTTTCCCGCCGTAATATGTACTTCTAACTGATACCCAGAAGAGTGAAGAGGTTTACGAATCTGCTCGGAACAAATGAACAACACCGACGCACCATGATAAGTTCAACATGATAGCGTGTGAGACCCTTTTGAGTCTTGCCAGGCACCATTCTTCCGTAGGACTAGGAGATGGTAGAATGTCACCCTTGTTTTCGGTAGTCATTACGCGGTCGAGCCTGCACCAGCGCACGCCCCCCGTTCACGGCCCTTCTGCCTCCCAGATCACAAAACCTAACACTAAGTGACATACCCGACGCAGCCCTCACTTGGGTGGTTAATGTTAGGAGAGTACTAGTAAGTTGAAGAAAGTAAAATCAGCCCATACCGTGGAAGGAAGGAACAGAGTCAGAGCGCAGGATGAAATACGCACGCAAAAAAACTCTGCTCCGGGGCACAATCGAGGTCCTGCTCCAAAGGGAAGAAACGCGCTATATGTCTTGACCTCATTCTTCCTGTAAGAATCAACTTGTTGTTACTTCTTAGCCTTGTACATGATCACCTCCCTCTTCCGTGGGCGGCATGTTATGTCCCTTATTCGCCCGGGGTTCAACTTGAACCTGTCGTTTCGCCCCACCCCATTCCTGTTCAGGCTCGCCCACTTCCCGGGTTGCCCACTCCCCCGTTTTCCCTCTTCACTACGTCTCTGCTCCTCTTGGTCCTCCTCCCCTTTTTCGGGTCTTCTCCCCCTGCCTCCGTCGCCTCCCCCCTTGCTTGGGCTCCGGCGTCGTTCGTTGTTTTTGTCCACGCCCCCTTCGTGCCCCGCTGCTCTGCTCTCCGCCTCCTTCTCCCTCCCTCCACCGGCTTCCCTTCTTTCGGGTCCCATGATTTGTTTAGGATCCAAATTAACTTGCCTTATCCAACTCAATACCTTCCATCCTTTTGGTATTGTATACCCTATATAGCAACAAAACAAATTCCATTTAGTACATAAGACATTTCATTTTGTCAAAAAAAAAAACTTAGGCTAAATGAAGGTGAAGACGAGAGGAAAAAAGGCGACGGCTACCATACATGTTTGATGTTCCTATTTCGCCGTTGCTATAAATGGCTAAAGAGTGGAGCATTCGAGCCCGTGAGAGTCATCGATTACCTTGCATTTGAACACAATTCCATATGTTAAACTTATCGAACTTTCAAAAGGTCTACATTCTCGTATACCATATGTACCTTGCTTAGATACTTCATCTGTATAATCTCATCGTAGCTAAGCTTTTTATCCGAATCAGGATGCCTTCTCTTAACAATTTCCTCTTGTTCCTCCTGAAAACAGAGAATTTCTCAAACGTACTCTATAACAACAACATTTCACTATAGCATCAAAGGATATCTGGACAAAACGACGTTGTTATAGAGAGGTTTGAACTCGAGTAACAAAACATGTGTTAAGATTACAAATCATGACTTGTTATGTTACCTTTGCTTTTTGTAAGAACTCAGGATGTTGTTCTAAGTACATAATTGACCTGCTGCGTGGAGGAGCAGTGTTCATGACCTGCACAAAACGCATAAACGGCTCAACAAGTCGATGATCTCCCGTAATCGTTTCAATTCTCCTCCTCGTAGTCTTCAATGGCCATAATCAAATCAATCATATTGACCTTTGATCTTGATTCATCCTTCATATTCATCACCTTCCTTTCATCTATTACTGATTGAAATATCTTCACCAGGTTTTCCCTAGCCTAAGTTAATGATCATAAATTAAAGCTTATTAGACTCCAGAATTTTCGACGTGAAACATAAATTTATATGTGAAAAATCATTAAAGTTTCACCAAACTCTAAATTTGAATGGATAATTTTAAAAGTACAATGAGTTCAATACTACTACCTCCGTCTCAAATTATCAGTCATGTTTCTCTTTTACACGTCCTTTAAGAAAACATTAAGAGGTTTTTGACTATTTTACCCCTCATTTATGTCTTAAGATATAATCTCTCTTCATTACTCTATTGAGGTGTTTGTAGTCATTATAAACAATAACTACCAAGGATAAAAAGAAAAAAGAAAATCATACTTCATGAACTTTTAAAATGTCAAATAACTTAAGATAGCGATCACGACAGATCTATAACAGAGATCTAACCAGACAAATTTAAATTTTGAATTCGTCTCTAAACGAGTGGGTAAAAAAAAATGGGACATAGCTATAACTAACCTTGAATGCACTATGATAAGCAAATCCAGGGAGATTGATAGGCAAAGCCAAAAAACCTTTCAAATAAATAGTATAAACCTTTTCAACCATATCTAACCATTGAGGATCAATCTCACTACCAATCATGATTCTTATTATAACTTCAAATGTGGTCTTCTTCATTTCACTAAGAAACTCAATTGGTTCATCTTCAATTGCATTCCATTTTTCAAATGAACTCTTCACAACTTCTTCAATTAGACTAAGGTACAATGACAATGCATGTTTGCCTTTTATAGGAGATGTTGTTATTCGACGAAGACGCTTGTGTTCTTGGCTTGTAATTCCATGGAGAGCTTTTTTTCCAATTAGATTTAATACTGATTGAGGCCATCCCAATTCAAAGTTTTCATCATCCATCAAGATTTTCTTGCATACTTGTGGTTTTGTAACAATAATGCTTGGTGTTCCAAACATAAATGCCTTGTACATTCCACCTTGTCCATACCTTAAATGTTACACAAATATCAAGAATGTTAGCACTATAGAAAATTAGAAATGAATTAACATTAGTTAAATCAAGAGTTTCGTTAAAGATGATAGATGGTGATATATAGTTCAGATAGAAAAATACGCAAGATAGAGTAATTTCTAACAATGAAACAAACTCGAATTCTCAAACCAAACACCTAAACATTAGAATAATTATATTGATAGCCAAAACATCTAAAAATCTTGAATTGCAAGGACAAGTAATTAGGTCTAAGGATAGAGATAAGACCCGAGATGAAAAATTTAGACTCTAGAAAAAAATTGAAAGAAACAAATAATTTCTTCACAATAGGCATAGAACCGTTCTTTGTAACTCCTAATGGACTTGGATCGCAAATAAAACTTTCCAATATTTTACTCGGCTCAACAATCTCAACTAGATCAGTCTTATTTACCTTTTCTAGCCCATAAGCCCTTGTAGGGTTCATAAACAAGGGTACAAATGACTCAAAAGTATATATAACAAAAGGGTACAACGACAACAACAACATATACCCATATGATCCTAATTCTTGCAAGTGGGGTTTGCGCAAGTCAGGTATACATCCCTTACCTATCGCTATGCCATCAGAAAAAATTTATTGCTGAGTAGGACGATAACTCAAAGATAAAAGGGTAAAAAAGGTGCGGTAAAAAAAATTTTACCCTTTTTTAGTAAAAGGAAAGATGATTTAAGGTAGTGAAAATACCTAGAAGTAAAGTAAGAGATAAATGATTCAGGATCACCATATTTGAATGTTGTAAAAAAAGTGAACATATTCCCAATGAATGGCAAGCTCATATCACCTGGAGGTATGTTATACTCTTTTGAATTAAATTTGCTTGTATAAAACAAGTCATTTGCTCTCTTTAACAAAAAATAAATAGCAAAAATCCCAATTGCAAAAGATGTGAAAAAGATTGATCCAAAATCATACACCATTTTTCCCCCTATTAGACAAAACAAAGAAAGGTTTTATAATTTGCATACTAAAGAAAAATATTTGATGCAATTGGTTTTATAAAGAATTCGTCACATACAAAGCATATAAAGATAAATATATCACAGATTCAAATCGTAAAAATAATTACTAATATTTATATTAGGCAGAATAGTCTGATAGATCCTCGTACTTATATCAGATTGTATTATAAACTCTTCTACTTAGTTTTTTGTTTACGTGATTACATTTTTTGTTGCGGTCCTATCCAAACTCTGTGAAAAAAAATTCTTTAGATGTAAAAGTTAAAAAAAAAAAAATCTCAAAAAAATGATAACTAACGAAGATTCTTTTTATTATTATAATAAAATAAAAGGACGGCAGGCATTGAATTTTTCATTTGGTATCATTTGCCGTTTCAAAAAAAAATTAATTAATTAATTAATAAATAAATATATATATAAAAAAATTTATAAAGAGTATTTTCTTAAACAAGCATTCCGATTAATTATTGATCAAATCAAAATTGGGTACAATAATTAAAGGTCTGTCATAAAATTCGAAGCTTGACCTAATTAATGATATACTAACTCATTCAAATATTTTAACGAAAGACAAAGAAATAGAAAAAAAGTCACACATAAATACTTTACAATTATGATTAAATGACATTAAAGGTTTTTTTTTTTTAAGTAATAGTGTCTTTGATGTTTATATATATAACATAAATATTTAAATTCTAGAAATCAAGAGTGTGTATTATAATTATTTGAACTCGTGTAGTTTAAAAACGCTTATTTATTAACGCACGTGAAACTTAAAATTCTTGCTTCTGCTTATAGGAATAAGAACAACATTTTGTGATCTAATAAGTAGAGTCTGACGAGGACAAAATAAATACAAATTTTTATTCATAATCTCATGGGAATGGATAGATTCCCTTTTTATTTTGTAACTTCCCCACGACCTTAAACATTCAGAGTCCAGGTCTCAAAAAATGCAAGAAAAGAAAGAAGTAAAACATGCACAAAGATCCCAATATACAAAATATCTCACATTCCCGTAAGATCCAGGGAAGGGCCACATCCTCTCTTAGAATGTAACATCGGTACCCTCTCATAACACAAATATCAAATGACTAATTTCATGACTGAAGTACTCGAAATTGACATCAATTGCGTCTGAATCCTTGTTATGTCCCCCTGAAGGTTATAGAAGTGGGGAGCAGCAGAGTGGTGGTAAGATGCAAAGTATCAACCAAGAAACACGATTACTATATCAGGTAGCAAATTCGATATAGCAATGAGCGATTCGCGTGTTACATCGAAAGGAGCTTCATCTATATTAGCCATAAAATGCAGATTCTTCCTCTTGAGTTTGAGTTTTCTAAATGCAATATACAACACAAAACTATTAGCTTGAAAAAAACAGTTTTTTTTTTCAAGTTTAAAGAGGCATGATGAATGACAACAATCACAAGCTACGTTGTTTGGAATTTTTAAAAATATTGTCGTGTCTATTTGTATCGGATTCTACGAAAGTACATTACTTTTGATGGATTGGACATTTAAAAGTCCAAGCAATATAGATCAAAAGTACTATTGCAACAGCTAGTACTTAACTGGTGCGACGAGTTTGACTCAGAATCGAACTTGAGATCTCCAACATAGAAGTCCTAAGCTCAAACCACAGGGTCACCCCAAAGGATATTGTGATTTTCTTATACATGCTTCTTAAGAAATATTAATTTAGGGGAAGTTTTCAACTATTTTATCCTTCATTGATATTTGAACAATCATAACATTACTCATAATTTAACGTGTTTATAGGTTTGAAGAATAATAACTACTTAGTTAGTAAAATGGGATGATTTTATTTTGAACTTTTAAAATGATGAATAATTTAAAACAATTATTTTTAGATTTTAAGACTAATGTTAGACACTATTTTAAAAATTACAACAACTAATTCGAGGCCATTATTCTTCAAAATTAAGATAGCTAATTTTAGGAATGGCCAGGAAATATTTTCAAACAAATTTCCACGGAAAGAAAAGAAAATTAAATCCTGGATTTTAAAAAAAATAAAAAATATTAATAGTCAAAATAATATTTAAATTATCACAAAGTTTCAAAACGCTACTATTTATTATTCTATTTAACAATCTAAACTATTGATCACTTCTTATATGTTTATTGTGATTATTATTATTATATAATACAAAGGAATTAGTAGTTTAGATAGATAAAGTAAACCATGAATAATTAAGATATAAAATTTAGGAAAAATAATAGTTTAAGTGTTTTTCTTTATTAATAACTCAGAAAAAAGTAGAAGAAGAAAGAGATCTTTCTCTTTTCTAGTCTAATAATTTAAAATTTTCTTTCTGTATCTAATATTACTTTGCATTTCCGCAAAAGACTATATTTACAACTTGCATGAATTCATAATCACGATATTAAAAAAATATGCAATGCAAAAACATAGAAAATATTGCAAGAGGAGAGAAAAAGAGGGTGGGTACCTTTAAAAGTAAAACGCCTTTATTTTTATGAGTATATTAATATGAATTTTTTATTATGTATTAAATAAGAGATGCTTTTCTATTTTAATTCAATTTCCTCTAAACTAGATTTATTATTTTCTTACCCTTGGATTTATATAGAGAATTGCTGGGCTAATAAACATGTTGGTCATGTAGTTTGAAAAGGGTAATAATAGTAAACTTATATACTTTCTTACGAGACGTGAAATCTAAACTGATGATATGTAAATAAAAAAGGAGGGAGTAGAATATACATACACCCAAAAAAAACCTCCCTCTGTTCATATTTATTTTATTTATTTTTTTGAACTGAAACATCTCTTGAGAAATAATAACTGAAATATTTATTTAATTATATATCACAATCATCTCCCCCACCCCCCATTACTATTCAAAAAATCCCGAAACGTGATTAATAATAAAGGTAATATAAGTATAAAGTGATGAATTATCTCTTGATTTTTTAAATTGAATAAGTCAAAATGAATATCTATATTACTGCATGCATAATTCACTTTAATGCATAACAAATTTATCGTAGTATTGCTATATATTGACATAGATGGCTATTGGTTATAAATTTAAAAATATTGCTAAAACCAATTACTATTTTTAAAAAAAAATACATAAATTTCATAGTGTTAAGAACTAATTACATTTTATTCACTCTTTCCAAACTACGAAAACCCCTTAAAATTAAAGAATTTCGGATACATCAGCATACATATGAATACATAGGTCGTGATACATTATTATTCAAAAAACCTGTAGAGACATAACTACGGATTATATCCTAAAGAGGAGATATGTATTTGAGAGGCTAGGATGTATCCGAGAGGATATTTTTGTAATTTTTTTAAATGGTAAAAGAAACTAGAAATTAGAGTAAATGTGTAATTATATAATTTTTCCTACTTATTTACTAAAAATTACCCACTCTACTAATCTTCCTTGTATTTTACATGTGGGCTTTTCTTAAGCCCATTGGATTTCAACAAAGCTATAATTTGGCCTTTTCTGGCCACATGTGGGCTTTTATCAACAAAATAATAATATGGGCTTTTCTTGAGATTGGGGACAAAAAAAACTAAATACTTGAGCCAATAATATCGTTTACGATAAATATTATATTAAGAATTGTATATACATATCAATATTTTCAAAAAAATAAAATAAAGAAAAACATCATTTCTTTGGTTATAAATTCCATATTAATTAGTTGATCTTCCATGTCTGCAAGCCCATTGATGAAGTCTAGATTTTTAAGAAATTCATTTGGGGTCAATTATTGGCTATTGAATTTTACCTATTAGATTCGACGAGAATAATAATCGTTCTTTAAACATATTCTTGAGTAGTTTTGATTTTATAAATTTATCAAAAATTGTAAAAAAGATGTTTAAATTACTTTACATTTCTGCAAAAGACTATATTTATAACTTACATGAATTCATAATCACGTAAAAACAAGTTTACCAACTACTCCAAGTCACCTAGTAAATTTAACAACTATAATAAATTACAATTTACAAAACCAAATAAACAAAATCTTATATATTAAATTAGAATTGCAAAAATGCCAAAAAACATAGAAAAATTTCTAAAGAGAAGAGGAGAAAAAAAGAGGGGTTGCGGGTACTTTTTAAAAGTAAAGGCGCCTTTTTTTTATGGATTATTAATTAGAATTGGTTTTTATGTATTAAATAAGAGATGCTTTTCTATTTTAATTCAATTTCCTCTAAACTAGATTTATGGATAGCCAATCAAATAAAACCCTATTTTCGGTAAACTTATATACTTTCTTACGAGACGTGAAATCTAAACTGATGATATGCAAATAAAAACGGAGGGAGTAGAATATACATACATCCAAAAAAAATCTCCCTCCGTTCATATTTATTTATTTTTGTTTGAACTGAAACATCTCTTGAGAAATAATAACTGAATTTTTTATTGTGACATTATATACAAAATTCAGTCGAGTAAATATTAAAAAAATAAAAGCACTTGATTAAGAGGCGGTAAAGGAAAAAAATAAGTATAAAGTGAGAATTATCTCTTGATTTTTTAAACTGAACAAGTCAAAATGAACATCTATATTATTGCATGCATAATTTCATTCTTTAAAAACAAATTTATCATATATGCTCGACCTTATTGCGTAAACACAATAAACTATTTTCAAAAAAAAATACATAAATTTAATAGTGTATGGGGACTAATTTACATTTTATCACTCTTTTCCAAACTACCAACAAAAAACCCTTAATATAAAGACATTTCAGATTTTACATCAGCAGCCATATGCACTCCATATTCTTCAGAAACTCGTGGACCATCCCTACTGGTTATCTCACGACAGGAGCGAGATGTCTCTGAGCGGGCTAGGGGATGTATCGCAAAGAGATTATTTGGGGTATAATTGTTGTTAAATGATAAAAACAAATTAGAGAAGTAGAGTATAAAGGGGTATGGATATAATGTTTTTTCGTTAATTAAGTTTAGTAAAAAATACGCACTGTACTAATGTTCCGGTTTGTATTTCCACAAAAGCCCTTTGGATTTCAAAAAATTAATGTGACCTTTGCTGGCCCACATAGGTCGCTGGGGGCTTTATCAACAAAAATAATAATATGGGCTTTTCTTGAGATTTGGGACAAAAAAAGGGCAACTTTCACATATAGCAAACAAAAAATTCATATTTGTATGTTATAAACAAACTTTGCATAATTGACACTCCATAGCAAACATAAAACTGTAGAATGTGCCATCTACATATACAAGTGTATTTAATCGCTGGCTAAAATTGTATTTTCGTTTGGCCGATTTCGCCGGCATGGTATATTCGCTCTTTATTTCACGCAATTGTATAAATACCACACTTGTCTAATTCACGCCTTATTTCGACAGCAATAGTTAAGTGTTATAGCAAGAATATATATGTTTTTATCTCGCTCTGGAAGGTACAAAAACAGAAACACAAAGATATACCACTTCTGTAGTATAAAGCTAGAGGAAAATTGTTTTTCAATGCAATTGTATATTCGCAATGTCTAATTGTTGACCTTGTTTCTCTGCAATATTTGAATAAAATGTTTGTAAAATTGTAATAATTAAGTGTATAACACGAAGAGATATATATATTTTTGCATTTTGATATGTATATACAATTTTTCTCTCGCTTGTATACAAAACAGAAACAGAAAATTATACACTACTTGGTGTATGTATAAGTATAAAGCGAGGCGGACGAACCGCGGATTGGAGAGCTGGCGGCGCGAGATTTTTGGGAGAGAGACGCTTGGCAAATTTTAGTAACGTTTGCATGGAGACACAATTAATCAAAACACCTAGCTATCATTATTTAGGTTATTAGTTTGCTATTATATACAATTTTCCCACAAAAAAACTAAATACTTGAGCCAACATATCGTTTACGATAAATATTAATGATTGTATATACATATCAATATTTCGGAAAAAGAAAACAAAGAAAAACATCATTTCTTTGGTTACAAATTCCATATCAATTAGTTGATCTTCCATGTCTGCAAGCCCATTGTTAAAGTCTAGGTTTTTAAGAAATTCATATGGGGTTAACTTTTGAGATTAATCAAATTTTAAAATAATCGAAATCATAATTATCGTTTTTTTGTCGTCTTAACTAACATAATTGAAATTAACGAGGACAATGGATGGGCACCAATATGTAACTTAATTCACATATTTCTTGATCTAAGCCCTAAGAATAAATTATGATATTGCAATTATACAAATAAAATTTGTTACATAAATATCTCTTATGAGATATTTAAGTGTCGTATACCCCCCCCCCCCCCCTCTTTTTCCTAATGTTATTTTACTTTATCTATTGGAGATTGAATTTTATCTATTAAATTCGACGAGAATAATAAATGTTTTTTTTTTATATATTTTTCAACAGTTTTTGTTTTATAAATTTATCAAAAATTGTGAAAAAGATGTTTAATTAAAAGTATCAGGCCAAAATCCTACACCTCCAAATGTGAGTTCCTTCTAATTCTAAATCTTTTTTTATTACTCTTGTCGAATCTAATAGATAAAATTTAATAAATATTTGATGGAGATCAAATTACTTTTACAAAATTTACTTGAGAGTTTATTCAAGGAACTATTTTTAAACTTTTGATCAACACATAAGGGAATATTTTTGTCATTTTCTCTTTATTGTTGTCGTTATTCCTCCCTTGCACTTTTACTTGTTTATTTTAAACTACGCATTCTTCCTTACGAAATACTGATTAATATGAGTATTTTATTCAAATACATATTAATTGATGATTAGTCTTATGCCTTAGAAAAATAATTTGAAAAATAAGTAATTAATACTAAAAGTAAAATATATGAAAAAGAAATTTCTTCATATACTAAAAGTGACGAAACTTTTATAATAATAAATAAGTCAGATGGAATATTACTATTTTTTGCTAGACACAATTGAAGTTGTCTCTTGAAACACACGAAGCAATGCCTGAAATTGAAACCAAACTTTTTTTTTTTTAATACATGACAAAATCAAGAAAATATTAATTAGACTTGAGATGCAATAACAATAGCTATTACAAAAATTGTTAGGCCAATTGTGTGGAACAACTTTCATAAAAATAGAAAAAAGTATTGAGATAAAAGAAAGTTGGATTACTAGATCTTTAGTTATATATGATTGGAAAATGATATTTGTAATGTATTATATAAGTGAGTAATATACATGTATATCCATTACGTACTATAATGATTAATGGCTTTGTGGTTTATCTCCAATATTTTCTTATATATTATAACACTTAAAAAGGATGATGTAAATAAAGAATAAGTACTTAATGGAAATGTGGAGGGGAGAAAAATGAGAAAATAAAAAATATAAAAAGAAATATCATTTTCTGAAAACTTTAATGTGGTCACGCAGTAACTTTTCTATAATCAATCGGATCTACTTATATAATGACATTTCATTATAACAGTCAATTTTTTTTAAAAATTAAGTTTTCATGTTATTTTACATTATAATGTAACATATTTGCTCAAGTAAACAAAAAGATATTCGAACAAACAACATTGGTTTCTCAACAAAAAAATAATATATCCAATTTTATAATAATAATTGTGTCTCAATTTCCAATAAGGAGTTGTGGTTGTTATATGTCTTACTTCAAATCTGTTCTTTTGAGTTGAGAGTCTATCATAAACAATTTCTCTAATCAATAAAGATATAAATAAAATTAGCTTACATTCTATCGTACGTTATTTCATTTGATGATATTACAATATAAGTAATGTGTGTTATTATTATTTTGTTGTGTTGTCAGATATATAAATATTACTCACTAACAATCTTTTATCTATTTAAAAACTAAATATCAAATTAAGGATCATTGGATAGGATTAGAGATTAAATAAAAAACATAGTTTCTAATTCTTTTTATTAATTAAATGTAGATTGATAATTCATGATCTTTTGTTTAACTTCTTATCAATAATAGCATGCTAAGGGTCAAGATAGATTTCTTAAATAATTTAAGTATTATAATTCATTCATGAGATTTTAAGATAAGCTTGGAATGATATATTATAATCCAACAAAAGAGGGAGAAGGAAAAACATAAAATCTCAGTAGCTATTATGGAAAAATCTTTCCATTAATAAATCTTTGTATTAATAAATTGTAAAAAGGGTAAAGTTATGTACCAAATTAGAAATGCAATTAATAATATTTTTGTTAAATGTACTAAAGTTGAAATTTTGAAAATATTTATTAAGGTGATGAACATGTTAACTCTTTATTTATATATATAAATATAATGTTAAACTAGTAGCCAGCTCATAACCCATTATAATATACAGATGCAATTTGACCTAATTTTTGTTTCTCATCAAAATAATTCAAAATTAATGGAGATCCTAGCAATAATATTTTAACACTTGCATATTAATCACACGCAATAAACTTGTATTTCAATATTATAATATATTTCAAATCATTTCACGATAATATACTCAATATAATTATGTAAGTATAATATGAGAAGATGATATATACGTAAACTTTATTTTAATTTTATAAAAATAAGAAAGATAATTTTCAAAAGATAATCTTCGATATTAGTTGAAGGAATATGCTATTGTCTTTTTATAAGATATTTGATTATTCTCAATTTACAAGTAAATTATGATAATTGAATAATATATAAGATATTCCTTTTAATATTTTATGTATTTGAGTCAGATTCATTTTGCTTTTTGATTTATGTTGTATATATTTTCTAGATACCCCACTTTAAGCTATCATGTGAGAAATGTTAACATGTAATCCTTTATCGAAAGAAAAAAATTTGAATTTGAATGAAATTTATGAATTCTACGAATTGTAAATTAATATAAAATATTATTTACGTTCACAATTAATTAAAAAAATTATGAGATTGTGGAAAGTAATTAATACAACTATCCATATTTAACTAAAAAGAATAAACATGAAAAAAAAAAAAAAAAAACTCTTTATTGACATGACCTAATGTTGCTACCTCGTAAGCAAATTGGGTATTTTGCCACTAGGCACTAGGGTGATAAAATTCTAACTTTATATATATATATATATTGATATTTTATTTTTCATTTTAATATTTAGTATTCACTTTGGGAGGATATTAATAAAAATTTGCATTGAAAAGATTTAGTTTTAAGGGTAAAGTGATATCTATCAAAAATAATTTTATATTCAGGTCTCAAACTTAAGACTTATGATCAACGATAGAAAAATATTTATTTATCACTTTATTATAACTTTAATGATATGTGAAAATAAGAACTAAATAAATCTACACCATATAAATATTTCAAAAATTAATAAATAAATACATGGACACAGATTCACAAAACTAAATCCGTATCAAAAAGGGAGATTTGCTGATCAAACCGATTGAGTTAGCGTGCATAAATATAATATTTATAAAGGCATAATTAATTAGATTCATTTTTTTTAACCACATACAAGTAAAGTAAGAAACATATAAATTTATTTATTTTTTGTTTAAGCATTTGACATATAGATCGAACAAATTCAACTATTCATATAAGGGCCATTTAGGAGAAACACTCTATATAAGAACTTCACGAAAATCAATGGATAACCACTTTTTGTAAATAATTACTTTTGTATCTTGTTTTTGAAAAAAAAAAGACATAATACATAAATATGCCCCTTAACTTGGCTTCGAATCACATATGTGTCCTTCAACTTTGGATTTGCACAATTAGACACTTAAATTTGTATTGTAAAGTTGAAAAATTAAGATAACACACAAGCGTACTAAATGTCATCCTACCGTCATTTTTGTCTAACGTGGACCTTCGTCCTTGTTATTTTAGCGTCGTAGGCTCATGTGTTTATTATTTAAAGTAGGAGAGAGTGAAAAAAGATAGTCTGTTTGTGCATATGAAAATGTGGCGGTAAACGTTTTAAAATTTAAAACCAAATTAAATTTTACTTATAGTTTAGCCAAAACAAAAGAAAAGTAAGCCGTTGATTATAATTTCAAAATCAAAAGGTGAATCTCTATGATATTGTCTAGATTTCACATGTAAAAATTCAAACTTTATAATAATAACTATTTATCAGAGACGAGACGAGGCAAAATGCGGCTAGTGAAATTAAATTTATGATATTTTCCTTACCAAAACTAGCTATTTTATCCATCACAACATATCCTTAATTTGGTGGTTCAGATATTAACTAATTTAAGGTTTTAATCATCTCATATTAGGACCCTAGTGCCATTCTTGAAATAAGTCATAAAAAATGAATTTGAATAAATTAGACAATAACCTACTTATGTTAATTCATACTTTCCAAGATTGCATGTCATGATCATCATCTAATTAATAAAGGTGATTTGCTTATTTATATATGCATAATAATAAATCATAGTCTCATCTAGTATTCTTGCCTAGTGTAAGTCAATAATTTTTCCATCAAACTTTTAAACCCAAAGTAAAATCCAAACAAATTAAAGGAAGGCAAATATTTTATGGGGTAATTATTCATGATAAGTGGATTTGTATACAGTGTGATAGCAACATATATCAAACAAATTAACAAATTAAATAAAGTTAAAGCTAGGTAGCTAATTGTAACATCTTTTTATGGTAGATTCAGGAGAAATAATGACCTAATTGATATATGTCATCTTCAATAAAAACACAACTTTTTTCTCCAATAAGGAGGACAAAAAACTATATTAGTTGGGTCTATATTATATATTTCTTTTCTTAGTTTACTTTTATTTGTTCAATATCTTAAAATTTAGATTTTTTTTACTTTTAATATAGCAAGAAAATATTTTTTTTTCTATTTTATATTCAAGATTAATTGCTTTTTTTAAAAAAAAATCAAAATTTAAGACTACAAATCTAATTTTTATGGATATGATGATAAATAGTATTCATATTAATCTTATTTTTCTAAAAGACATACAAAATTCAAACTCAACTAGTAAAAATGAATGGGGCGAGTATACGATTTCTAAGGCATTTATGAAGTTTTAAAAAGTCATTGAATCATAGAAGTATTTAACTAAACTATCAAATGAGGGGTTAAATTTTAAATTTGTAAATACTGAATTCTAGATAAGACAATTATTTGGATTTTAAATAATTATTTTATATATATTAAGTTGGAATTTGATACAAACATAAAATATGTACTAATATAATTAAGTTCCGTCAAAGCTAAATACAAAATAAAAATTTCATCACTAATTATCAATTATCATGGTGTTATTAAGAGAAAAAGACCGAAAATCCACCATTTGAAGTTGTTTTAATTTTTAAAAAGTCACATTAAATTTGCGGGTGTCTTATTATTCAATTAACAATTCAAAATAGAATGTAACCCCATTGTTCACTCCAATACCACCATACAAAAATATGTGGGTATGTCACGCACTACACTAAATAGACACTTGAAACGTGTAACAATAAGTTTTAAATTTTTAATATAATTTCTGATATTTCTTTTTTCCCTTTTCTCTTTCTTTCTTCACTTCACTTTGTTCCCGCTTTTTCGTTCTTCTTCACCTTTCCCATTCATCTTTGTGTCAAGAATCTGCAAAATCATTATGGTTGAGCAGATCTCGCAGCAGCCAGCACTATTAATTTTTAGTGCAAATTCTATCAGATAATAATTAGTGAAAATAAATATCATCAATAATTAAATTAAATATTCAAATATTTACCAAGTCAAAATATGCCAGTTAGAATCACCACCTTCTTTCAATTCTACTTCGAAGTTGGAATTTTTCATAGTTTTTAAAAGAGCACCCAGATCAATCTCAGATTTTTAGAGAGAAAAAAAATCACTTTAAACTAATTTGTTTTTCGGAAACAAAAAAAACTCAATAACATTATTAAAAAAAACGCCCAGACAGAAAGAAAAGGAAAAAAAGAGAAGAAAGAAATGAAGGAATTGCGATATTCAAGACACATGGGTAAGCTAACAATGGTAGGGAAGATGAGAAAAAAAATTTGAAAAATTAAAAACTATTTTTAATAAAGTTAAAAATAATAATTAATACATGAGTTTTTATATTTTTTATAAGGCAAACTGGAAGTGCCAAATGGAAATTTTACATTGGTATGAAGTTGTATCAACAGTGCTTCACGCACCCATATGTTGTGACAATACGAGTGGTGTTGAAATTAATCAAAATAGTATATTTATTGTACATTTAGATAGTTTCGTGGGGTAATAGAACACTCGCAAACACTCGCAAAGTTATAGTGTCTTTTTGAAAATTCAAAATAACTTCAATGGTAATTTTATATCTTTTCTCTTTTCTTAAATGTCTCTCTAGATTGACACTCCAAAAATAACTATAGGAAAACCGAATTTGAAAAAAAAAAAGGAAGAGATACTTTTAGTTTCTTCAACATATATCAATTTATCAAAACGATAAATATTTTAGATCAGAAAAAAAATAGTGTCATTTTTAGAGAAAAATATTGCACCATGAATTAAGAAGCAACCAATGAATTTGAAGACGTGTGCTAAATATATGGACCAAAAGTCATTAACATAAATTAAATTAAATGACGATATCAAGTTAGTTCCACCTTAATTATGGGAATATTCAAACTAATGAATGCACCAAACTGATTCTGATGTTTAATTAAAATAATTAAGGTGGAATCTGACTGGTGAATCCATGCAATTCCATTTGAATGAGTAATAATTTATTTTATAATTAAAGGATATAGAATTGTGCTCTGCTAATCCATATGTTGGTGTTCCCCAATTTGATCCTTGTGATATACATCTAGGCACATTTGATTCTTAGTAAATTTAAATATTTAGTTTTGATACCTTTATTAACTAAAGTGTTACTATATGCTATTTTTATCCTTCTTATACTTCTTTTATTCTTTTAGTTATTATTTTTTTATTGCTTTGGATTTCTAGTTTTATTTTTGAAGTGAAACTCTATGGAAACAAACTCTACATCTCTAAAGCTGGAATAACTAATAAGGTTTATGAACATTATATTTTTTCTATATCTAATTTTATGGAAATATACCGAGTATATTATTATTATTATTATTATTAAAATAAAAGTAGTCATGTTAGAAGTTAAACAATGTCTATATAAGTTTGCTTGTATTGCAGGTCTTAAATTTGAACAAGGATCGGTGATGATTGTAATACCCTAACAACAATTATAAAACTTGTTGATTTATGATAAATTTTCATAATATAGTAATGATATGAATTGAGCCTAAATGGGGACAAGATCGACATAATTATTATTACTAACCACTAATTTTTTAATAATAAGTGAGTCAAAATTATTGAATTTAAGTTTGATACACTACAAAAATAGTTAAGGTTACCTTATATAAGCTCTTATGAAATGTATGCTATAAGAAAGATAACCTATGAGTTAAATGGATTCACACACATATCAAACTACATTTTATATTACCACCAATCTCATAAATCATAAAAAAAAAAATTAAACATATTAAAATGAGTGTCATTCCATTCGTGAGAGGGAATTTAGAAAAATTGAATTGTTATGGTTATTATATATTTATATATATATATATATTATATATGAGAAATTGATTGATAGATATTAGTTTTTTCTTTTTGAAAGAAACATGTTCTAAATGATCTTCTTTATAATAGTAGGGAATGGTTCAATGTCCATGCTCCATTCTAAGGGGGAGTAATGAATGTGTCATATCCTCTACATTATACATAGATAACATAATTATAAAAACGAGAGGCGTTAAAAATGAGTCCAACTATAAGTAACCTACTTAATTTGTCTAGAATTTTAAGGGTCGGGTTTAAAATAAATTTGAATTAGGTTTAATCTCAACTCATTCAATCGCATTTTAATAGAATTCTCAATTTGGTCCAATTTAATCTCTAATTTCAACCTGTTTTAAACTATTTATTTGCATTGATGTAATCTATGAATTACTATCTTATTTTATATCTTTTAGAGTTTATCTATCATTTATAACTTTTTTTTTAAAATTTTCTTGAGTTGAAACTTAAATTGTGATTATAAAACTTAAATAACAATATATTAAAATTATTGAAAATAAATAAGACAAAATGAACGGGTAAAGTAAACATCGACAGAACCACATTCTATGCAAACAATTGGAGACAAAGCTGTATTTCACAAGCCATGTGTTACATTCTTTAAATAGAAAAATTGAAAGCTTACTTTTTTTTTAGCAATGAAACTACATATCCATAGTGATTGGATACGTATGAACTTCAAATATGACACATGACCACTATTTGATAGTCAAGTTAGTGCAATTGCATTATAGAGTCATTATATTTGGTAAAAGTAGTGTTTTTTTAGCAACATGGACAATAATTATATTCAAGTTAAAAAGTTGTTCAAATTGTCACTTAACCTAAATTGCTTGGATCATCACATGTGTAATGTGTTTGGGAAGAAAATGAAAAGGACAAAAAATTGAGTCGCTTTTTTTTCTTTTGGCTCATCAATTCTTGGGAGGAAAAACAAAAGGATAAAAAGGGAGATTTTTAGTTGTTTTATTTTTTATTCGATGTTAATATTGTTTCAGTGTATGATTAATTAAGATTTATGTTAAAAAGTTCAATTTTGAGGGCTAAGGTAGTCCTTGCCAAAGACAATTATAGTTCCAAGGTTCGAACCAAATTGGAGTTCTGATTAAAAATAAAAAAGTATTTTAGAAATAGATTTAAAAATTTTAATTTTGAATTCTCGATTTTGAAAAGATAGGTTATTGGGTTTTGAATAATTTTGTTTATATAACTTATATTGATTTTCAAAATTATATAAGATGTGAGTCAAAATCTATCAAATTTTATCAATTTCATAAACAATGTTACATTCCCGCTTCTAAGATATTTATTATCCCACCACAATCTTTTGTGATATTATCTATATCTATCATCCCTTTAGATTGTTGATGATGTAGATGGATGGTGTAAATTATTTTAAACAAATAATTAGGAAAGGTGGTATTCTTTCATGTCTATTGCTAAACAGCAACAAAAAATGGTTTTAAACGATAGGTGATACATTAGATTAGGAACTTTTGTTTGTTCAATTTTTATGTACTTTAATCATATTTTCAGCACGTTCTCTCACGTGATATCTTGATTTTTTTTACGAGTCAAGTATATGCAATCTTTTTTTGTTATTAAGAGTGCATTGATAGTGAAAAATGAACTCAAGATCTCTCTGTGTTTTTGTATCACATTAAATTGTCATTAAGGACAAACAATTTTATTTATTTATTTATTTGTTATGAATACATGACATTCATTTTTATCAATTTTCATAACAAATTATTATAGTTTGATGTAAACATCAAACATTCATATATATTTCCAATCAAATTGAGATATTTTTTGAAATCGTATTTTTCTTTTTTCTATAATGCCAAAATATTATGCATATGTCAATGGAGGTTTTTGACTTATTGTCCCTTCTTTGCTTTTCCACCTTCTATCTTTTCTATACAGACCTAATTATGTATGGTGCCCCAATCTTCAATAGTTGCCTTTCTTGAAATTATTAAATTAAATAAAACAAAGAACATCAACAAAAGGTTAAATGGTCTGCAATAAGAAGAAACAGACTAAAAGGAAAGATTAAGAAAGGAGGGAAAAAGGGTCATTTATATTTATAGACAATTGTTATGGAGACAATGACAAATTTCTAATTGACTTAATGGCACACAGCTATATCTTTTTTTAGATTGAAAAGGACATGATTTTGCACAATATTTTTTATGTTGTTGGATTAAATTTATATTCATCGAAAACAGACAGATTGATACACTAAACATCTTATATTTAGATACACACTCCTTAGAGGTATGAAGTAGGATAGACATCTTTATACAAGTATTAATGATTGGCGTGGCTTGAACTTATGTCTATAGATCATATAGGGACAACTTTATCGTAGCTCCAACATTACTTTTCTAAATCTATTTCATTAGTTAATTCAAATTAAGAGTGTCAAGTTGATGGATTTTATTTTTACTTGAATTTATACAGATATAGTAAAGTTCAATTATTTTATATCACCTATATGAAATTTCAATTATTTTATGTGAAGTGTAAAATTTTGTATCTCTAAAGTTGTTTTAATAGGTAGATTAGAGACAGGTATAAATTGAATAGTAACATCCAAATAAAATAATCATGTTTGCGTGTTAAAATAGTAAGATTTAAAGATACTTTTTACATTTCTCAAATTCTATGGCCCGTTAAATGTGTTGTAACCACGAAAGTGAAGTAAATTCATTACTTATTTCAATGCATATTCCTTTGGATTATATATATATATATACACACACTTGCATCTTTTTATACTATTTTAGAAGATTTTTATTAGAGTTGATAAAGTAAGCTTATAAAAATATAATTTGTTTAGTTCACTCAAGTTTAAATTTATTATTGACTTTTTTTATTAGCTCAATTTATTTTGATTTATTAAAATTTAGATTGATATATTATTCAAATTAATTTTGAATAAATTTGTTAAAATATTTTAAAAAAAGAAATTTGTTACACATTATACAACCATAATAAAGAAAATAAATAGTTTTATTAGGTAGTAAAAGCTATAAAGGAACAAATAAGTGATTAAGAAATTGAGCGGGTTAGAATTATAATCTGCCTTCTAACTCATTTCATATCTATTTCAGATTAGGTAACTTTTTGGCAGATTAATAGTTATTAATTCAACTAATTTTGACTTCAACGTTTAATCATAAGGACATTGAACTTCAATCATATAAAATTTCATAAATTACATTTATATAGTCATTTCGAAATTAAAAAAACTTGTAAATTATATATATATATATATATATATCACTCCCTTCGTTCCACCATAATTGTTTTTCTATCCTTTCAAATTCAGTCCAAAAGTAAACAATTTTTTTACTAATTAATCACACGCGTATAATTTGTTGTTGTTATTTTTTTTAATGAAATTGATACATTAAATTAATTATAACAAGTTATCAAGTTATTTTTAGGTTACCATATTAAATTTATTTTTAAAAAATATATATTATTATAGATTACCTCCGTGGCATGATCTTATCGGTCTATCAGAAGGAAAGTGTTTTTCACGAAGCACGCAAATTTAATTATTTGCCTGACATATTTAGAAGATTTGCTTCTTATATATCTCTCGTTCACCTTTTACCAAACTATATATTATAACTTATTATTTAACTTATCTCCACTTGTTAGAGCAAAAGTTTTAGTGACAGCTTTTCCACAACTATGTTTAATTAAAACTTATTTCTTGGTAACCATTCGAGACTGGAAAAGCCACATATAGATCACACATACAGATATGGAGATTTATTTTAGGTTATCAATATTGTTATATGGCATAAGAGTTATTTATATAACTATCATATATGGAGTATTTATTTTAGGTTATAATCAACATTGTTATATGGCATAAGAGTTATTTATAAATATCTTTTAAATAGGTCACTAACCAATATTATTATATGACAGTTATTTATAACTATCTTTTAAATAGGTTATTAATCAATATTGTTGTATGACATAGAGTTATTTATAACTATCATTTAAATAACATAATTTTATAATATTGTGTTTCCGAATTTAAATTCTAACTATGAATCTACTCTAAATAGTAGTATGATGATTAGTCTATTCCGCACTATAATCGAAGCTTTCATAAATTCACTATTGATTTATATCGTAGTGAAGGTTCCTGTGAAGAGATTCTTCTGTCGATAAAGATTGTTTTCGATGATCAAAAAATTAAAAATACAAAAAACATTTGCAATATTTCCAACCATCCAAATAGGTTTGGAATGTTTGACACAATGAATATAGGATCCAGCTGTTAAAAGTCAAGTTATCACTGTACTTTTGCTTAAAAAAATAACCCTAATTTAAACATTTTTTTCTTCTGAATTACTATACTACTACGTACTACCTAACTTTTCCACCATATCTTGTTTTTTGTCTCTCTGTAAAGTGCATATGTTGGGGAAACAATAAATAAGAAAATTAATTTGCCACAATTTTCTATCATATCCACACATGGTCAATATATTAAGGAAAGGGTGAACCACCTTCTATAATCAAAAAATTGATAATTATGAAACTTAGTAAATTTATGAATAATTGATGGATATCTTCATGGGAAGTTCCTTTTTATTGTTATGTCATTATCTAGTGAAAAATGATGTTAATTGGTACTATAATTAAAACCAACAACATTTAAAATAATAAGGTGGTTCTTTTTTCTATCCGTCTAATGTAGGGTATCTTTACTCGCTACCTCTACTAGTGGGTGGTATGTAGCAAATATTTAATAAAATAGTTGAGACATGCATAATCTGGCTTGAATACTATTAAAATGGCAATTTGATTTTATCATCAACTTAATAGATTAATTTCAAGATATAAGACTTTTTTACTGTTTAAAAAGATTCTCCTTGCATCCATCAAATGTTTTTATTTTTTCCTAGATATTCAAGTTCAAAATAGCCATATATTTGTGTGGCTAAAACAATAGTACTAATAATTCATTGTTATTTGACTTAAACTGAGTGGAGGGGACTATTTTTGGCTTATTGAAATTTGTGGGAAGATATTTTGACAACTCAAAGATTAAAACTTGTAAAAAAAGGCATTACTTACTATTGCCTAAAAATATATAGGGATATGTGAGAATTCTTCACTTCAAGAATGCGTGGTTCACCATACTAGAATGGTGACAGATTCTTTAGTTTAAGTTTGAGTTCTAATTCTGAAAATATAATTGTTATTTTTTTGTAGTAGACATTTTCCTCTTTGATGAGTTCTATATATGCAATGTGAATTTAAATTTGTCGAGTTATCAAATATCCAACGGTAGATTAAAAACAAAATGAAGTTGAGGCATCAATTGCTTTGGCATAATTAATCAAAACATTTATAATTTTGATAAGGAAATACTCGAGTTAAGTTATTATATGCACTAATAGTGTAACTAGTTTTTTTACAATGGAAATATAGTTTAACTTGTGACAGCAGCTTAGTGAGTATTTTTATCAGGTTACTAATTAATTTTTAAATAAAAAAATTATTTGTAACTATTACTTTGTAAAAAATATGATTATAGTCCCTTCCCGGTGGCTTAGATGGTTTGGCTTGAGACTTCCTAATAGAGATCTCAAGCTTAAAATCCGTTGCTCGCAATTGCGAGGGTCGATCTCGTTGTTCTAGATTGAGCTCATCGCACAGAACTAGTCTTGTGCAATTCAATACGAGCTATTGCACAAAAATTACAAAAACTTTAAAAACAAAAAAAATAGGAGTAAAAGTTGACCCAGTGTACGCTCAAACGATAAAGACCACATGATTCTTTTCTTAAGAAAAAAAATGACGTGATTATGTAAACTCTTTAAACACCACAGAACCTTCTCCCTTTTTTTAGCTAAAAGAAGTTGCAACACTCCTACTCCTTTAATGAAGAAACAAGTACTCACCATATTTTATATAATTGAGATGTACTCTTGAATCTTGATAATCAATTACTATATGCTTATCATCTTAAACATTAAGTAATAATAAACATTTGATAAAAGGAATTAAATAATAATAATTTAGGTAAAGCAAATAAGGTTCATAAAAGTGTCAAAATCAAAATCTCTGTCCAACTTTGTATCACAGGCCTTCAAAATCATTCAACAGAGCTTCACACTAAAGTGTTTGATGTGTCGATTCAACTCAACTCAACCAATTGAAAAAACACCAAATGACATTCAAATATATGGGACCCCTACACATTCGTCTTTTTTAAATTTTTCATTGCTCAACTAATTGTCAAATTTAATTCGCACCAAAGCGTCCTACTAAATCACTCCCCATCAAAAGTACGTTCATATCCAAAGCTTGAAATCAAGAACTCTTATTAAGACTCGATAAGCACGATTATTTCAACACAATATTTAGGGTGACCCAATATTATTAATTTTTTCATCTAATGTTCGATACGTATTTTGAAATTTGATTAATATAAAATAATATTGAAAAGTCTTATTAAACAATCTTTATCAAAGATAATATTATTCAGAATTCGAACATGAGATGAGTAGATTGGTGACACTCAATATTAGGTAATTTGTTTGATGTGTTGGATAACAAACAAAAAGTAAGCTACCCTCTCATATCCCATTTGCTTACGTCCAAAAATATCAACTTAATTAAAACAAATTATTTCTTCTTCCTTTTTCTTCCTAATATTAAAAATCATTTTGCCTCTACCGCCCACTTAACTCTCACTAACTTCTATATATAGTTTCATTCACTTGCAATTTACTCACAAACTCTTTTCTTTCTTGGTTTCTTCTCCCATCTTCCACCATTGAGAAAACTCACTAGTATACCAAATCTTTTAATTAATTAAGCAAAACCTTTGGGTCATTATGTCAATGGCTTGCTTGGAACTCTCCAAAGAGGTTAGTAGTATTCAACATCTACACTATCTCTCTTCATTTTCTTTCTCTTGAACATCTTCATAAAGATTACAGTCACTAAGAAAAAAAAACCAGAAATTAATGATCGATTAATTTTGTAGCTAAAGAAACAAATTATTTGATAATCCTATCAAACAATGGATTAACGATAGATTATCGAAAATATGCCATGAACTTGTTTTCCCTAGTTGTGTCTATCATTTTCAAACTTTGATTCTTTAAGACTTTTAAGGTTACATAGATGATGTGCAGTATATCCATCCATTTTATCAAGGTTGTAAATTCTCATGCAAAGAATTGTATAACAATGAATTTAAGTTATATACACCGACAAAGAATTTAAATTGCACACTAAGCTATAGGCAATCTGCTTTATTTTTCAAGTTATTAATATCTTATTTTATAAGTAATTATTCATAAGCATCTTTTAGGTTTACCTGATAATATATAGTAAAAATTATTTTTACACTAACTTTTTTTATTTATGAAAATCAGGTGAAACTGAAAGGGGAAGCTGTAGAGTGCACCAAGGATGGAAGTGTTGATTTGAAAGGAAATCCAGCAATTAGAGAAAGAAGTGGGAAATGGGTGGCTGGAATTATGATACTATGTAAGCTTTTCTTTTTCAAAATATATTAACCATATTACTAAAAAATATTTGTTTTTAAAAAGAAAAATAAAAGGAAGAAAAGGACATAAAGTAGTAGTGATATCTGCATCTGCTTATCTTTTTTTTTAAAAAAAAAAAAGTTATATATCAACATTAAAAATTATTATATCATGTATATACATGGTATATACTATCATCATCCACTACAACTAAATTAAGCTTATTTATTTTAAATAATCTTTTACTACTTTGAGTTTAAGATGCAATATTTAAACTTGATCCAGACTTTCATTGCTCATGTTATATTAGTTCACGCACAAAGTGTGCAATCTAAAAGATATAGGGCATGTTAAAATCTCACATAAGTTATAGTTGTTTGTAGGATTTTGCGCAACTTTTCGAAATTGAGTTAGAACAGATCTTTATTATTTATGATGAATACTAACAAATATGCAATTCTCTGCTTATTCAGATCTTTTTTTTTTGTACTTAAATATTTTCTTTGTGGGGTGAAAATAAAAATTATGAAAATTCTAGAGTAACTGAAGCCAGCTATCATATGTCTGGAAGCTAGAAATTGACGAGTATGAAAAGACCAAAAGCCTAACACTTTACAATAAAACTAAAGACGTGTGTCAAATTTACTTGGCCTATTAGATAGTACACTTTTTTCGCCCATAGTGTTTTATTTGAATGTGAGAGGATAACACGTGATACGTGGATTAGACTTGATCATGAATTTAAATTTATAATAGATTATAATTTGATATTGGAAAAAAAAAAATTAAAGTTATTATATACCAATGTTTTGAACAACGCATTAGTAACCCTAAAGAATCTAATTTGTTGGCTATACAGAAAAAGAAAAAAAAAGGTTCATAAGTTTTATCCATATACAAGAAGATAAGTTGTAAGCACACGCCATGTATTCGAACTCCGCAATATACAAGAGTTTAATATTTAAATAAATAATTTTTTTTATAAAAAAAAACACTTATTATTCATCTAAATTTCGAACCTGCGGTATCAACCAAATGGGAATAATAGATTCTCATAGATTTTCAATAGGGATTTGTGAAGAATAATTCGTGTGGAAGGCAAAAAATGGGATAGTGAAGTGACAAGAACAGCATGCACTATTTGGAAATGACATCATTGACACATTACTTGGAAATGGTGTAGGCATGAGAATACAGAAAATCATGTTTTTTCATTTTTAATATCAGTTCAATTTAAAGTTTGTAATTGATTAATAAATTTGTAAAATCAAATGTACTTTCATTAAAAAAATTGAAATATAATTTTTTAAAAATACCTAAGGTAATTTGTAAAGAGAAAAAAATGAATATCCAATTTTGAGTGTTTTTCAAATTTTAAATACAACTTCAAGATGTACTTATGACAATTTTTCTGGATCAAATATTGTTTTTTTTAAACACCTAATTTGCACAATAAATAAACATACTTTTCTTATTATTAACAGGTTTGAAAAGGAGATGTGGTGGGGTTAGAAACGTCATCCTTTGATGACAAAAATATATTCTTGATCTTGGTGGGTGGGTGGGTCACTTTATTATGTGATCTGGACTATCACTTATCCTAGACTTTTTTGCCTTCTCATATACATACAATGTATATTTATTTAAAACATTGGTCGATTATATGATACTGATAGTGACCGAATTAGGTTGCTGCTCCCTTTTAATAATTACATATACGATAAATATTTCTTTACATTAATAACTTCCGAATCATCAATTCAATAACTAAGGTGTTAATTTTTTCCATTATTTTTATCCTTGCTAATAAATGATCTAGAAAAATTAGTATGTCTTTGCAACTAAATCTTTAGACTCTTATTTTCTTAATAGTGTTTCAATTTTTAAGAGAGATTTCTTAATGAGGGGTAGTTTTGTAAACTGTAATCTTGTATTTATTAAAATCTTAATTGACATGAATTTTTAGTAAAGTAATATGGGATGTGTCACTTCTTCTTTAATTGACATCTAGTTTCCATATTGATTATGTAGTGAATCAAGCTTTAGCAACTCTGGCATTTTTTGGAGTTGGAGTAAATTTGGTCTTGTTCCTCACAAGGGTGCTGAAAGAAAACAATGCTGATGCTGCTAATAGTGTGAGCAAATGGACTGGCACAGTATACATTTGCTCCCTTGTTGGTGCTTTTCTAAGTGATTCTTATTGGGGAAGATTCAAAACGTGTGCCATTTTCCAAGTCATCTATGTAACTGTAAGTATCCACTACCACCCATCATACTTGCCTAGATATTGAAAAACACTTTTTTTTAGTTTTTATAATCATGGTATATCAGATAACACTATCCACCAAGGCTTGAAAGATAGGAAGAAATCACCTAGTAATTTCATCTTCATTAAAATTTGAACCTACAACGGCATTATTATCAAACTACTTCATTGACCACTGGGTCACTCCTCGAGTACTAGATATTCAAAAACAACTTTAAACACAGTAGCAGATAAACTTTGCACAAATGCTATTCCTATTTTTCTCACATAACCTTGAATATCCCACCAAGTACCTTCTACCTTCCACAAGCCTAGGTACTTGAGGGAATTTTGCGCGCCAAGTGTTGAGCAAATGAGAAGTAGTCACCTAATGTTTTTGGTTATCTAGTGTTGATTAACAAGAGTCCTTAATCTTGCTCTTACTAGTTTGAAACTTGATTGACAGGGCTTGTCGTTACTAGCACTAGCATCACAACTTTACTTGCTCAAACCTAAAGGTTGTGGGAATCGAACAACTCTATGTGGAGAACATTCAACCATGGAGGTTGGTCTATTCTATGTCTCAGTGTACATGATTGCCCTAGGATATGGTGGTTATCAGCCAAATATTGCTACCTTTGGGGCTGATCAGTTCGACGAGCAGCATCCGGGGGAGTGTTCATCTAAAGTAGCCTTCTTCAGCTACTTCTATCTGTTCATGAACCTTGGATCACTCTTCTCCAACACCATTCTAGACTACTTTGAAGATGAAGGAATGTGGGCTCTAGGATTTTGGGCATCAGCAGCGTCTGCCTTTGCAGCATTGATTCTCTTTCTTGGAGGCACTGCTAGGTACAGACACTTCAAGTCTAGTGGAAATCCTCTTTCCAGGTTTGGTCAAGTTTTAGTTGCAGCAACAAAGAAAGGTAAAGTGGAGACACCGGAAAATGAAGACGACTTCTACCAAGGGGAAGACGACGATGACACAACTGGTGGTAGAAAAATGCTACACACCCATGGTTTCAAGTAAGTAGAAATGCACCATATTTGTGACTTGACTTTGTCATTTCAACCATTGACAAAGTCATAATCACGTTGAGCTTAAGTCGCGCACATCTAGTTAGCATTCTATAATGCACTAAACTGGATTTTTCTACTGGCAGATTCTTGGACAGAGCAGCTGTGGTGACATCAAAGGAACTTGAGAGCCAGAAGCAGGGTGATCACAACCCCTGGCGTCTCTGCCCTATTTCACAAGTTGAGGAAGTTAAATGCATTTTGAGGTTGCTACCAATTTGGCTATGTACCATTATCTACTCTGTAGTTTTCACGCAGATGGCCTCGCTCTTTGTCGAGCAAGGTGATGCCATGAAAACTACAATAGCAAACTTCAGGATTCCAGCAGCAAGCATGTCTACCTTTGACATCCTTAGTGTAGCAGGCGTCATATTTCTCAACCGCAGAGTTCTTAATCCACTAGTCAAAAGGTTTAAGAAGTGTAAGGATGATGATGCAGGGCTAACTGAACTTCAGCGGATGGGTATTGGACTGGTCATAGCAGTGATGGCTATGCTTTCATCGGGAATTGTGGAGTGCTACAGGCTTAAGTATGCTAGTAATGACTGCAAACACTGTGAAGGCTCAAGCTCTCTTAACATCTTCTGGCAAGTCCCACAATATGCTTTTATAGGAGCTTCAGAAGTATTCATGTATGTAGCTCAACTAGAATTCTTCAACGCGCAAGCACCTGATGGACTTAAAAGCTTTGGAAGTGCACTATGCATGACATCAATATCATTGGGGAACTACGTAAGTAGTTTTCTCGTGAGCATAGTGATGAAAATATCAGCAACTGATAACATGCCTGGATGGATACCGGGAAACCTTAACAAAGGTCATTTAGATAGATTCTATTTTCTATTAGCTGGTTTGACACTAATAGATTTGGTTGCATACATTGCATGTGCTAAGTGGTACAAAAATATCAAGCATAGCGAAAAGATTCAGGAACATGAAGAAGAGGACAAGTGTGAAGTCTAACATACCTGATATGGATCATACTTTAGGCATGTTTTGCCAAAACCATATGAATAAGAGGAAGACGCGCAGTCACCACAACAACGTTTTGTGTAGAGTTTATGATTGGTAATTGGATTTCCTCCCACTCCAGTGCTCCAACTCAATCAATTCAACATGCCCAGCTCTGCGGAATTCTCCAGGGAGCTGCACTACTCTTAATTTCTAGGTCCATCGTTTCTCGTTGTTGCTGCATTTGTTGGTTCTGTCAAATTAGTTCTAAAAATTGACAAGCATTTTGGATTGATATGTAAATTGGATTGGTTTATCCTGTATCCAGGAAACTGTTGAAAAGTACTGCTGTACCTCCAAAAACTCCATGTATTAAAAGATCTCATTAATTTCACATGCTATTCCGTGCTCGAAGTGTTCTCCTCACAAAATTAGTTCCATTAAGAACATAAGTTCATCATTTACTAGTTGTAAAATATGACTATCCAAAGAGGGATTAAGGTCATAAAAAAGAATCAAATTCCGAGAAAAGAAACACAACACTAGAAACTTACAAAAAAAAATCCATTCCTTAGTTTTTCCGCGATAATGATGTACTTGTTCCTAAGGTGTAGTAAACCTAGAAAATCCAGAAGGAACTGAGATGATGGTGACTAGACATGGTGAAATCGGAACTGAAAATGCAACACAAAGATATCTAACTTCTATCTTTCATTCACAGGTAACTTCGAAAAATAATAAACCACATGTGAGGAACTTCTTTATTCCATCATAATAAATTGAGCCTTAAAACTGCTGCATGTAAGAAAGAATTACAAACTATAGCCTAGATGCGAACTACACATCATGATTTCTACTTAAATAACGGTTATGGCACAAATCAGCTTTGGACCTTACGAACTTATATATGCTGAGTAGATAAGAATTACAAACTATAGCCTAGATGCGAACTACACATCATGATTTCTATTTTCTACTTAAATAACGGTTATGGCACAAATAAGCTTTAGACCTTACAAACTTATATATGCTGAGTAGATTCTTAAAATGCTTTTTCTTCACCAAAATAATATGGAGAAATGCAACTTTTACTACTTTAATTTATGAAAATATGAAATGAATCTATGTTCCTCTTCGCTCAACAGTTAATCAAATTGACTTTCAACAAACCAAAAAATTACCAATCAAACGAGCTATGAACACTAAGCATCAAACATCCTTTATCTCAAAATGCTTAGCTCTTTTTTATTTCTGTGATTCAAATTAGGAGGAAGTTTAACCAAATTTTTGGAAATGCATTATCCTCACCATATTGATATGGAGAAGTGCAGCTCATACAACTGCAATTCTGAACATACAAAAAGCATCTATGTTCCGCTTCGCTCAACAGTTAATCAAACTGACTCTCAATAAACCGAAAAATTACCAATCAAATGAGATATCAACAATAAGCATCAAACAATCCTTTGTCCCAAAATGCTGACCTCTTTTCGATTTCCGGTTTCAAATTAGGGAAAGTTTAACCAAAATTTTGATTAATGCATTTTACTCAGCATATTAATATCGAGAAATACATCTAATATTACTTCATTGTTCGAAAAAATATGAAACTTATCTAAGTTCCGCTCCGCTCAACAGTCAATCAGATTAACTATCAATAAACAAAAAATGTAGCAATCAAACAAGAAGACGATAGTATCTACTAATAGAACGACTTACATATGTTACAGGTTCAAATTAGGGGAAAATTTAACCAAATTTTTCAAAAATGCATTTCACTCACCATACAAATATCGAGAAATGCAACATTACATCAATTTCTGAAAAATATGAAACTTATCTACGTTTCACTCCGTTCAACAGTTAATCAAATTGGCTATCATTAAACGAAAATGTACAAATCAAATGCAAAGACGATAGTAGCTGATAATAGAACGACTTACAGATTTTACACGTTTGTCGATTTGCTCGAAGGAGTTTAACGGCCACAATTTGGTATGGAAACAATCGTTTCCGGCGGCATAAAATCGGAAAATAACAAATCGCCGGAGGTGATCCGACGCTTCAGATCTGAAAACGTACGTTCCAGTAGGGTGATTTATCGTGAAAATATTTTGCGGGAAATTAGTTTCTGTGTTTATCATTATATAGGAGTAATATAAGAAAGTTTAGGATAATAGCACTCTTGGTTGCTCACTTTTGGGTAAATTCAAATTTTGGTCCCTATAAAACATAATTTAACATATTTAGTTTTCAACTAACAAAAAAATTTTATTTTGGTCCTTCAATATTGGAAATGTGTTGTATTTTAGACTATTTTTTAGAAGTAACTATATAATTGTAACATAGTATATGGATAATTAAATGGTTAAACGGTTAATACTTCAATAAAATTATGATTATTTACGAGCAAAAAGATTAAAAGTGCACAATTCAAGTATTTAAAGGTTAAGTATACTTAGTTGAATATTAGATAGACTAAAAAATTGATTCCCAATTCAAAAACTTATTCAACATTGAAATAAATTTTCCGCTTTTTATTCTCTTTTTTGTTTCTTGAATTTAAAAATTCTTCCCTTTTCGTTTCCATATAACAAATCTATGAATTACAATAAGTACATACTCAATGTAATTCATAGCGTGATCTGAAAAAGATATTGTGTATACAGTCTTACTTCTACCTTGTGAATTGTGAATGTAGAAAAGTTGTTTCTCATAGATATTTAGCTCAAATAAACATAACTATCTAGATTGAGCAATACCAATAAGCCTTTATTTCATGAGTTAAAGATAAGAACATTATGTAAATTATGTTAAGTTAACCTGTTACAAACACAAAAGATGTCTACTCTAAAAGCAAGCTTTGAAATGTGTATCAAGAAGTAATTTCATAATTTACAAATCCATACAACAAAAAACTTGGGAAGCACAAAATTTACACAAGGGAAAATTCCCTCAAAATTGTAATTTTTTTTTTTATTATAACAAAACATTAAAGCATGAGATTCTGTAGTTCAAACTCTGCACTGCTCAACTATGTATACGTATATGTTGAATCTCTGAAAGACACGAATTTGGTCTCGTGTTGTATCTCCTTTCAAAATAACAGGATTTTGAAGACCTTACAGGCTTGTCCGTCATATAAAACATTTTGAGTCTACTGACTCTAGATCCTAGATTCGCCTGTGTCTTAAAGTACATATGTACATGGTGCTTCATTTCTGATTCCTAACTGAAAACACCAAATGATTTCTCGAACTCGTGTCTTATCATCTTTGAAGTCCAACACATTCAGAATCCACTGACTCTAGGTCTTGGATTTCGCCTCTACCTTGAAGTACATATGTACACGAATACACGATGCTTCATTTCTGATTCCTAACTGTAAACACTAAAATCTTCGTGTTATTAATACCGACTCACTTACTTGTCATTCTTGATAAAATTAAAACTTATCTGGAAAAGCTTAACTCTTACTCTTCAATATCTAGCAGGATCTCTGGATGTACAGCGGCGGTGTTAAGATTGAGGACTCTCTGGAGCTTTCTGTGATCGAATATTTCAACTTCTACCGAGAACATTGAGCTTACAGGCTTGTGATCAGATAGTCTTAACTCGGCTCGCTTGTAAAAGAGCTGTTTTATACCTTTCCCTAACCATAGTATACGGTCACACCTGCACGATATTAGGAAATACTCATTTCAACGTCTACTCTGAACGAATTTAACTTCTATGCACTGTCAGTACACTCTATGGATATATAAAAATAACTATACGTGATCGACCATAATAAGTGGGATTAGTAACATGATAAATAAGACCAGCAACATGCTACATCAGGTTAAAATACACTGATAGTGTAAAGAGCCTCTATAATGTCTGTGTATGTAAGTTAAATCCTATCAAAATATCGTGAGTCGTGACAATGTCTTGTTCGATTCCAAGATTTTGAAATTTGTTCATTTAAGAGAAATGTCACTCACCAAGCCGGCGATCTCTTCTTCTCCCCTTCTCTTGGAATCTCCCCGACATATCTATCTGTATTGATCTCATACTTGTATGTTGGTGCAAAGTTAATCGCCCCTTCTCTCCAACCGGCAAAGACATGTCCATTTCGAAGTTCTTTGATTAACTGCCAATGTGATGAATACGATTAGAGCTTAAGTTATACACATTAACAACACAAACAAATTTAATACATCTGGTGCAATTTAAACCGGTTATAGCGGGTGATTACTTCCGTTTCTAATTACCATATCATGTTTGACATGTAGAGTTAGTGATGAGTCTTACCTCGTCGTTGTTGAGAAGTTCATCCCATTGTTTTCTGGTGACTAGCTTCCGCACCTCAGCATCCAACATATTGATTCGATAATTCAAATCCCCGAACCAGAATATCTGACTGTTTACATTAAAGGATGGCGTATAAATTCTGTGTACAGATACTGCATATCTCATTTGAAATTAGAAAATACAACTCTTTGTTAGAACTTCAACACATGCTATATATTTCTGCTATTTCTTGTTGAACAGAAAACACTGAGCAGTTATCATCACTTCTATCTAGTAGTCCGAAAATCATCCATAGCATGAGAAATAATAATGTAAAAAGGATCAGATCCTACCTTTGCGGTCCCAATGCCTTTATAGATTACACTGGACGTCTGCGTTCTTGTTACCTCCTCTCCACACTATCTTTTAGTTTATAGACCACGAAGATTCAATAGTCTACTCCTTCTTAACCCTCCGCGTCAAGTCAAAACCAGACAAAAAAATTGATAGTCAGGAGTATACTTTACCTCATGAGATGGAACTTCTTTTTTGTTGGTGTTTGTTGTTGACCTTCTGTCATTTTCCATGCTCGAATACTATTAGTCAAGTTGTACCGCCTTCTTTAATGCTTCCGTCTCTACTCTCAGTAGTTCTTATTCCCCAGGCGTGCCTTCTGTGATTCTACGCTGCTGTCCCATGCCGTCCTTTTTCCGGCCAGAAGTTAAATGTGAACAAACAAAGCATAGCCTTGACTGGAAAAGAGACATGCTCACAGAAACAGATCCCTGCATAGCACCATAAACTAGTATCAGCTTTATGTTTCATGTAAAGCAATAGGTTCAAGAAAATGCAAGACACGAAGCATCCCGCGTTCACGCAGGTTTCAGGGAAGGGCTGCACCCAATGAAACTTGACATAGACAGTCTATCTTCATGCAAGCATCAATATTGCTTCCACCCTTGAACCCGTGACCTATAGGTTACACAGAGATAACTTTACTTTTTTTCTGAGGCTCTCTTTCATTCAACAGATTATATACTCTATTTACACGGTGTAATTTTCCGAAGGGAATTCAATTGAACTCTTTCATTACATGTAGCTCCGCCATCGTATATATGGTTGTGAACTAAGAGAATCTACTAGGGATTAGCACTCAAAAGTACTAGCTTAATATGATTACACATAAAGGATCTTCCAAATAGCCATTTTGATAAGAAGATACGAAAATAAGGGGGAATAAAGCTACGTTGCTCAACTCCCCAAAAGTGCCTCCGGATGAGTGTCGGATCCTCTAAAAATAGTGTATTTTTCAAGGATCAGACATGGGTTTGGCAGCATTTTTGGAGAATCCGAGCAACACAGGTATAAGGCCCTGAAAAGTTCATATGTCCTTTTTAACTTCAACATTTCACTTTATACAACTAGTGAATGCTGATGTTTGATTCAATGAAGTTCTTGAAAGAGGAAGCAGTACCTTGTTTCCCATGTATCCCATAAGTCCAACTCCAACGGGGGAGACTTGCAAATTGTTTATGTGCCTTCTCAACCTCCTACGCACCCAAATAGATACATATATCCCGACCATCTGTTTGCTAACAATACGAATATACCTCGGATGTGAATACACAGCATGTTTTAGAAGTGATGTTTCATCTTCGAACCCTGTGAATTCCTCGAAGAGATCATTTTCCTCATCAAAAAGTTGATCGGAGCCATCAGAAAGAGCATCAAGAACTTCAGGTTCCTCTTGTTGATTCATCCACAATGATCCCAAATCTTCGGTGCTTTGATGCCCTTTTTTTAACCTGCTACCATCTAATCCAACATCATAATTGCTAAAAGCAAGAGCACGGCTGCTCGATACTCTCCTCAACTTAAAAGTCGAAGAAAGGACCTGAGGTGTTGCATCGAGTGAACGTTCAGGCCAATCCAATCGACTATCACAATCAATGCCATATATTCTCTTTAATTGCAAGTTCCTCCTCAGGTTGATCATGTTATCTTCAGTGAAGCACGTGGTGTCCATCGACACCTCTGCCATTATATCTAGTGTAGTAGTAGTAGTTACCACACCAGCAATTATATCAGCTGCAGGAGAAGTCCTTAACACCGGAGACGGTGGAGCACTGTAACTCTTTAACTTAGCCTCAGGCTCCACTGTCGTTCTGTTTAACGTTCTGCGTATGATCGTCTCCCATTTTGGAATTGGCCTTCTATTTTCTGCTCCCAGTACATTCCCAGCATTTAGAGGAACTACCTCTTGGAAACTGTAACGAGAAAATCACTATAAGTTTGAACTGATTTAGCACCAAAAGAATCTTTGGCTAGAAAACAAGATTTCGTTAGCTATGAGCTATTTAGCGATAGATTCACAATGAACTTCATAGTTCAATCGGTAAAGGCAAAGAGGAAGAGCGATACATGGATCAATTAAAACGGATAACATTGATGGAAAAGTATATACCCAAGGATGTATATATCAGCTGGTTCATTCATACAAAGCCACTCATCAATCTCGAGATCCTCATCTGGAAGTCTTCCAGCAACATTCCAAGTACCTATAGTAACTCTGAAGGGAAATTAGGGAATATGTAAGTCTCCGAGGAACGAAAAAATCTTATAACTTAGATACCAGTATCACAAAAAGCACAACGAAACGAACTGAATTTAAAGCCAAACCTCACTTCTTTTGTATTAATATACTGAACTCTCAGAGTTTCTGATTTCCCTCTCCTGTGTCTCGATGAATACTTAGTTGAAATCTTCCCTGAGTAAAAATTCAAATTTTCAAACATAACTTCAAAAATAACTGAATATATTGGGGAAAAAATGCTATATCTAAGGGACAATGGAACCATATTAAGTGTATGTACGCCTCGACTATTCCACTAGTTACCTGCTACTTCTCGCTTACATAGGTACCTGTTAACTACGGTCACCAAGGCTTATACAAATGGGAAAAAACTCACCTAGTATTTTTTGAAGACGAAATTGCATCTTAACTTCTTTACAACATTTAGACATTATCATGAAATCAAACACAACCAAAGTCATGATTTTAGTAGAGTATATATGTATGGCTTTGACTATTCCACCAGTTACCTGCTACCTCCCACTTACCCAGGTATCAGGTAACTCTATCCGTCAAAGCTCAAGTAGATGGAAATAAATCACTAGTAACTTTTTTTAATAAATCAAAATTGCATCCTAACTCCTCATCATATGAAAAATTTGGGTACTAATGATGAAATAGTCGAGACGTGCATAAGCTAGCCAAATGGATAAACCTAAAACTGAATTTCAACTAGTACCTGAAGTTTGAGGCTGACAATCAGTAGGTTTTCCTGGTGATCTGTGCCAATGATCTTCATGCACCCTTTCATCTTTAAGTGAACAAACTACAATTTTTTTCCAAAAAAAAACAACTAAGCAAGAAATTTAAACAGAAACGACAAACATATTCAGTATAATTCCACAAGTAAACTCGAGTTTGTTATGTATATACACAGTCTTACCCTTATCTCATAAAAGTAAAGAGACTGTGTTTCCGATAGACCCTCGGCTATGAAAGAATAAAAAAACATACCATCATCCTCACTCTCTGTCTCAGTATCAACTTCATCTTCACTAAAATCATTAAGTTTAGGCTGAATATTCAACCATTTCTTCATCACAATTGAAGGCCAAAATGCCTAAAATCATAATAAACAGATCACTCTTCAATATCACCACAACTAAGAAATATACCATATAATATATTTTTTTTAAAATAAATCAAAAAAATACCTCTGATCTTTTTCCTCTTCTTGTTTTCATTTGCACAAGAAATAAAAAGTTGGAAACTTTTAGAAGTTAATGAAGTTCAAGAAACAATAAATGCTAGTAAATGATATGTTTTCAAGAATGCCAAAGAGAGAGAGAGAGAAAATGTGTCACAAAAGACTTGGAACTTTTTGCCAGTATTGTTGGAGTTGCCTATGTATTTAAGGACCTTCTCTTAGACCATTTGACAAACAAGTTGCTTATCAACAAAGACCGTCGTGGATCGATAAGTATTCATTCATTTTAACGTCTATGAGATAAGGTGAAGCATCTCAAAAATAATTTCAAGATTAATTTTATATGGTATAATTCAACATTATAATCTCAGGTTGAATTTATATTGTCAATCAAACACAATATAAAATTAATCTCATCTTATCCTATCAAGCTCGAGATGAACTACTGACCACCAAACGACCCCTTAATATCTCGAATTCAAACCCTAATTATGAAATTGCCTTTATTAAAAAGTAAACTTCCTGACATTAGTCAAATTTTAGTCTGATCTCAATACAAATACTAGACACAAAGTGTGAAAACAAAAAAATAAGTTATTACTAATTAAATTTTAATCGAATTCTAATACAGACACTAGAAATAACACGTGAAACCCAAAAAAAAACAAGTTGTTACTAATTACAAAGAAGATTCTTACAATGACCAAATGGAACAAGACAGAAAAAAGTTATGGCCAACCTTACCATACATCAATTTCCTCAACTTGCATTTTGTGATTTTATTTTTTTATTTTTTAAAGAATTTTTTTTGTTAATGGTCCCAAAAATTGGTTCTTCCATGAGCTAAAAACAAAGGTGGTGAAATTGCTGAAATTTCAAGTAAACACACACAAAAAGATTTAAAAAAAAAAAAAGCATATAAAAATAAGAAAAGTCATTTTCAATCTTTAACAACTTTTTAGTACTAATTATATAAATTTAAATGATATATCCATGCCTAGTGGACTAACCATAAGGCATTGACAAAAACAGTAAAGGAAGATTTGTACTAATGTTTTTTTTTTTTTCAATTTAAAAATCCATAAAACTAGAAAGACAACAAGTGATTAAGTCCAAGAATCACATAATTAATGGAATATTCAGAAAGATTAGGATCTAGTTAGATTAATTAATCACTTGTTTTATTAAGATCATAATTCACTGTTGGTGACCAAAATCTTGGCTTGCAAGTGGCAACCCTTATATATATAAATAAAAATAATATAGAAAATTTATAACATGGTCTTTGCCATATGCATCTCCATAATTTCACCAACTATCTCCTACCTCAATTTATTAGTATCCTCCTACTTTTTTAAAAAAAATATATATAATTTTGGGTATCTGACGATGAGTGATAGAGTCATAATTCTTCAAAGAATATCTAATATCTATTATTTATACATAATCAACAATTTTACTCGCAGTCGCTATAACCTCTGACTTTTTAATAGACTAGCCTTCAACTATACGACAGACTCGACCCAATCTCTGACTGTGTAATAGCTTTTAAATCACATGAGAGATGTACTATAGGTACTCGACTCAGAAGACATTGAAGGGGATCGATTCTGAGTCATCCGTTTGAATAACCATCCTCCAAACCAACTGAACCATCCGATGGACAAATTTAAAATTTTAAAATACTATTAATAGAGATAATTTAATAAAACAACTTAATTAATAACTTTTTAAAGGAGTATAAAATACAAATTAGACAAGTAAAAACTATAGAGGAAGTATTAGATAAACCGAAATTTAGACAAATTGCCAATGTGACAAAATTATCTAGCAATTTTATCTCTACTTAGATTAAAATTCGATTTTTCGCAATTTTCACTCACTTCATTAAAGGTCACCAACTCTTTGCATCCTCCCTTCCACCTCCAACACACACTTTTGTACCTATAAAATAATTTTGTCAAAAAGAATTTCGATTCGTTTCTTATTCTGATTCAGCCTTCTAATAATATATTTAGTATGATTTTAGGATGATAATGTATATACCATACTTCTATCTTAAAAAAGTAGACACATTTTAAAAATCAAATCCTTGAATCAATTTGGTGTGTTATTAAGCTTTGATTAATTAAGAATAAGCTAAAAATGGAAAGAAAAAAAAAACATGCCACTTGTGAGAAAACCACCGACCAATTGATAGAATTTGAGATAATAAAATAAAGTTAATCATGACTTCATGGACATGATCTTAAAGACCCCACAATTAAGAAATATGTAATGAATTTTATTTATTGAGACAAAATATAAATAATTATTGTCTAAAATAATAGTAAGTCAAATTGATAAATTTAACAATTTGAATAGTTATATTATACTATATATATAATAAGAATAAAATGTATGGAAATAAAACACCTGTAAACTTATAGGTCGGACGTTATACAAAATATTAGCATACGTGCATAAATGCTAGTCACACAAAAATGAATTAAAATTACTATCTCCATCTGGTATTATAAGTCATCCTTTTTAAAAATAATTGTACCATAATATATGTCATTTTATAAAATTTATGCCTAAAATATGATATTTTTCTCATTATACTCTTCTAAATTAATTAGTTAATCTTAAAATATATTTTACTTTGACTAACCTAATTAAACAAAGGCACAGGGATAAAACTATCTTATTTCTTAATCCTAATACAAGTGCAAATGAAAAAGGTGACTTATAATATGAGTCGGAGAGAGTAATATTTTAAGTTAAATTAAGCATCGATAAATAGAGAAAAAAATATTAAACGTTACTAATATAACTTTAATCATATCAAATTAAACACCGTATCATAATTTGTCAATACACTCTTCACAACTTATTTATGTATTACTAATATATATATAACTTTAATCATATCAAATCGCTATTTTTGGTCAAAAACATGATTTATGGTTATATAGAGTTTGATTTGGAAAAAGTTGACTTTTGATTATTGCCCATAGAAATACAGCTTGTGTCTATAGAAAGGTACGTAGTGTGCTAATCATTATATTTGACAATAAATTCAGAATTCTATTCATTTCCTTAAAAAGTATATTTTGATTAGATATCAATTTTTATTTTTTTTAAAAAACATTTTTCATTCATCAGAGGAGTTACCAACAAGATATGACCGAGAATTTCAAATCTTAGTTTCAGATTGTGCCAATAGCTTAACAGGACGTATGTAATTAAATAATCGTTGAGATTTTCAGAAGTAATAGCGAAACTGATAAAATATGTAGTATATATAGGGATCAAATATTTAATTTTAGATGAGAATTTAAACACATATTTTTTTGATGTTTTAAAAAGAACCTGTACAAAATTTATATAGTTAAATTATAAGACAGCACTCTATATTTTAATTAATCAATTGACTAATATAGATCGTAGAAAGAAATCTAAAGAAAATAAACGCATATCAAACTTATATTTTTCTTTGTGAAATCGAGAAATTATTTTCGATAATTTTTTTCTCTGACTCAAAATATAATGAAAAATTTATTCAAAATAGGATGGCAAGAAAAACAAGGTTAAGGAATAAAATTGACAAAACAATCATTGTGGGACAAGATAGTAGAAATAATATAATCTCATTTCTTTTTTTTTAATTAATTACAGGATTTTTTTTAACTTATTAGTTTGTACTGTATGCATTAAATTCGGTACATTTGACACCCATTCTTTTATTATTTTTTTTTTATTTTTAAAAATGATGTATTGAACTTTAAAAATTGACAACTCTCTTCTCTATTTCTGTTGCCTTTTGTTGACTTTCTATTTGCTGCCCAAGAAAATAAGAAATAGAAAAAATGTTACTATTGAACGCACTTTTTACGATTTAGGAATAAGGTCGCAAGAAAAAAAATTAAAAATTTCTTAAGAAATTATTTCAATGAAAAGTTGTATATAGTTAGGAAAATTATGTGTATACGATAGTTTTTTTCACTTCTTTATATATATTTTAAATCTTCTGATTCTGTCTTTAAATAAAAAATAATTTCATCTATTTTTTAAAAAAAATATGAATTTAATTCATTCTATCCAAAATGGTAATAAATGACTTTATGTCAAACCTAATGCACCATCACTTGAGACATCATGAAGATAATAACACATGTTATTATTATCTTTTTTTCGAGGAAAAGAACTTTTTTTTTCTTCTATAATGTTTGAGCCAGTTTACGCGTATTATAAGTGATTCACGTATCTTTTTCCTCAAACCTATAGAACTAAGCATGTAAGTAATGGACAGTTGCCTCGACGAACATGTTAATTGTCCACATTCAATTGACAATTACATCGGAATGTTAAAGTCATTATCGATATTTATATCTAATATTTATTATAAAACTTGTATTATATTATCATGATAAATATAATATAATTATAATTATTTTATTATTGTAAATAGTTACTACAAAAACATTTATTTGTTATAATGTTTGCTCCGTTTTGAAATTAAAATAATACTAAATTCTCAAATATAATAAAACGTCACTTTTTTTTTTATAGATATAAAAATGAACGCTAATAACACTATTTATGAAATTCTATGTATATTTAATGTGTTGTCATTGTTTATCTAGTTGCAAAATTAGTCATCCAAAAAGAAAAGGATAAAAAGGAAAATCAAAATCATTTTGTTTTCTTTTTAATTTCTTTTTCATCAATTTGGAAAAAAAAATAAGCATGAATTTTCTCCCGCTATATTCGACCAATCACAGGTTCGTTTTTTTTTTTTTTTTTTTTTACGATAATAGAGTTAGAATTATATACAACATTAAATCTATTAATGTTAAAAAAATGCATAATACAAACTTTTTTTAAAATAGTAAAATTTATAGAATGCTAAATATGATAAGCAATCACACCCCATACATGCAACACACAGGTGTAAAAGCGTTGGTGGCGTAAACCGCACGAATCAGTCCACAGCAACTCGGGCGTCAGCAATAATCATCAGAGAGACCGGCAGAGTAACACATAATGAAGCGCTCACAAACACGTTGGAAGATAAACTAGAACACTAGTTCTGCATAAGGCGCAGTGTGTGGCTACTTTATAATTTTCTGACGACAGGGAGGGAGCTGCAGAGGGCACACAAATACTCACTAGTTTAGAAGTTAATTATTTAGATACAATTTAGTTTGCAGTAATATGATTCTTACCATGTTTTGGTGCGTTCAAACACGTTTAGATACATGTATCTTTGTATACGGGGGTCAAAATTAAGTATATTTTGTTCTAGATGTCATTGTATCTTGGTGGATTCGCATGTATCTAAGATACATAAGAAATCTCATTCACTTTCATCCCATCCCGCTCACCAACTCTGCTGTGGACTAATTATCCAGATACATGTGAAATTAATACCAATACACACCATGTATTTGGGCGTGATCTTCACATAATACTGGAATACATAATTATCTGCAGTTGAGCTCTCTGGCTAGTTTAGTAAGGGAAATTAGTGTATAGGCAAAATCAGATGTAAAGATCTGGTATAAGATCCATCTTAACTATAATGACAAAAAACCGCATAAATTAATAGCATATCGTAGTATTTAAAAGTATAGGAATGTGAGTCATTAATAGTACATATGAATGTATGTGTAAGGAGATGAAAGGTGAGCGCGACGAAGAAAGCAACAGTCTGCTTCTCCGGGGTCGCGAAAGGCGGAAGGCAGCCAACGGGATGGGGGGGGGACCCGTGGCATTACTGATGCACGCATTATCGACAATAGGATCTGTGCGGTAAAAGGAGAGCTCCCTTCTTAGTTTTGGGTTATTGAAAATCTATATATTTTACTAGTTTCATATTATCATGTTAGATATGGATACTTAATTGTGTTAAATATCTAGTGCCTTTTCTCCTAATGACAGATCAGTAATAAACATTTTTTTAATTTTATTTTTTTTTGTATAAATTAGATATATGGTAGCAATCAAACCAGCTTAGCACAATATATTTTAGTAGTCCAAATTGTATAAAAGTTGATTAATACATAACTTAAAAGTGATAGATCATAAAACCGCCCCATTAGCTTTAATCATAAAAGGTGAAACGTTAGTGAGTGCAATTTATTAGACTATGGGAGGGGGATAGGGGGGTGTATACTCCTGTTTAGTCGTTTTCAAGGCGTCGTAAACCTTTCCATTCATTAGTGGAGTGTTCTTTGTATTGTTTTTGTATTTTTTGTATAATCTTTTTTGTATTTTCCTTTTGGGGGGGGAATCATTCACTTTTGAGTTCTTAATTATATAAGGCCCGTTTGGATGGGCTTGAATAAAAGCAGCTTTAAAAAATTACTTTTTCGAAAGTGCTGAAACTTAATTTTTAAAATAAGCAGCTTTATGTGTTTAGATAAAAGCTTGCTAAGTTGCTATAGCCAAACGTGAAAAGGGGAAAATGGAAGAAAGAAGATGGAGTAGGAGAGTGTGATATGTGGGTAATTCGGAGATTGTATAAAAATATCAGGTCAAAAATAAAATTGTGGTCAACTTTAAAACAGCTTATAAGCCCTAGAAAAGGAAATAAGTTCACCCCTACCCAAGCTTTTCACGATGTTGGCTTAATAAGTTTGGGTTTTTAACTTAACCAAGTTTATATTGAGGGCTATTTGTCCAAACATCTAAATAAGTCTCACCAATTCTCTTTTCTTTTTTAAGTCAGTTTCACCAGGCTTGTTAAGCTGAGCCAAAACAGGCTCTCAGAAATTCTAATTATCGTCACATAAATTCACCTAGATAATATACTTAACATTAGAGTAAATAATACAAGTATTTGGACCTTGGCCACCCTATAGGGGGTCTAAACCATTACATATCCACTGGAGTTTAGAGTTTAGGGTTCGATTGTTTTCAAATAGAAAATCACCTCAACATTTTTAGATTCATATTTTTGTACCTATATTAACCTCAACTATGCAAAAGTAATAGTGTGATTAATAATGTACGTACAGATCATTGACGAGTTTGACATGTATGAATTCGTGGAGAACTCAAATCAGACAAAAATCAAAACAGTAAAGTCGCAATTAATTTACATTAAACATCTTAACGTGAATATACCGAGGACCCCGGATTTCGATGATTATATTTTTTAACAGAATTATGTTTACAGAAAAAAATTGCATAATACACCATAAGACATAACTTAATAATGTGTTTACAAGCATGCATATTCGTCAAGCATGGATAAAAGTAAATGAAAAAGACCAATTCTTTTTTCAATTTGAGATATTATTTTACCAAAAAAATAAAATTATGATATAATGTATGTAGATATTATCAACAAAAGAGTGTAAAAAATAAATCAAGTCCTTAAATGTATCTCAAAGGGCATATAAATTTAATAATTTCATCAATAATACAAGTAATTTCTTTTGTTTGTAATTTTCATATTACATTAATATTTTTCAAGTTATATTCATGTCTCTTTCCCAAGAGGATAATTAGTTGGATACATCACTATTTGATCCAATAGAAGCCAACATTTATTAGGTACACATATTTTCATCTTTATTGTTTTTTATAACCAAATACAAGTGAGAAAATTATGTTTGGTGAAATAAAATACAAATGACCCAATCACAAAAGAGAAACTCAAGATGAAATGCCATAGGAAGAAAGAAGATACAAGAACAACCAATAAGTAGATGTTAACAAAATAAAATAAAATCATATACATATATATAGGACCACAAAGCACACTAATTTGAGTAGTGCATATATTATATATATAACAAATAAATGGATATGGTCCATAGTCTATATAAAGAGACAAAAGGGTAATTCCTCATAGAAAAAATAGATTAGGGATTTTTTTACCTTTTTAAAAATAGATTAGGGTTCAATGATGTTTTTCTTTTAAATCTAGTGTTCACTTTGTAAGTAATCTAGATTTGTGTCTATGAAGTCCATTAAAAAAGGAAAATATATTTTCTTCTAGAACTTTTTTTATTTACTGGATTCGAATTTGAAAAATTAGAATTAAAATTGAAAGCAATCTTATTCATTCCATCACAATCGTTGATAACAATAACAATTATGTCATTCCAACCAATTCTGCCTCCACTCAAAAAGGGAGGGGATATTTTTTCTTCATCCGGGGGTTCATTCATTATGAACGGGCATTCAAGAATCGGTACATGAAATTTTATATTAGAAAGAGATTGTATTGAGAAGTAATTTATATGGAACTTCTGAGGCGTCTACTTGTGTCAAGGGTCCTGGATATATAACTGCTCAAGATATCATCTTGCCACCTTATGTGGAAATCGTTGATAATACACAACATATAGCTAGTTTAACGGAACCGGTTTCCGCGGAAGATCAAGTTGGTGAGCCGTGTGATGGGAAACCTTCCCGCACGGTTCGGAGAGCACTGAATTAGAATGAGAGGTTTACCGTAATTTAACCTTTAGATCCATCCCTACTAACAACTCGAGTTGTTATAATAGACCAACATGGTTTGTTATGTGTAAACCAATGAGTTAATTAAGAAATATAACAATGAGAAAAAAAATATAGGAAAATATGTATTGAATAGGACTTGCACTTGTATAGGAAGAGTTTGAGACGTCTCTAAATTCAATATTTGGAATATTGAACAACATTTATAGTAATAATAATAATACCTACTAAAAATAGACTATATATTAAAATAAAACCGTCCATAAATATAAAAGCAATAAGTTTACCTCACTTAAAGGCAATAAAATGTTATAGTATTATTTACGAGTTGAATTGTGGTCCTTCATCATGTACGGATTGATTTTAAAATATGTAGTTAATAACTAGTATGTACCATGACTCCATGAGGTTGTAATCTAAATGTTATAACTTATATATATAAAATTAATGTCTATTTTTTTTTTGTTGTTGTTTAACCATAGATATTATATCTCTAATTCCTATTTCTTTTTTGTAGTATAAATGATAATATCCTTAAACTATCTGAAATAGATCATGTTTATCCTTAAATTATATTTCGGTTCAAAATTATTCTTTCCGTCAAAATATTGAATCAAAAGTGTCCTTATTATGGAAGTTGTTGAATGCCACATTGCACGCTAATAGGCTTCCACTGCCACATAGACTAAACGAAAAAGAGTCAAAAATATCCTTAAACTATCTAAAATAGTATTTACCTTAAACTATATTTCGGCTCAAAACTACCCTTCCCGTCAAATTATTGAGTCAAAAGAACTCTTCTTATTAATGAAAGTTGTTAAATGTCACATTGCATGTAAATAGGGTTCCACTGACACATAAACTAAATTCAAATTACTCCCCCCCCCCCCCCCAATTTTATATTTTCTAGAAACAATTTCACCCCTTCTCCCTCATTTTGTGGCTAGGGTTTCATAGTTTTATTCATGGCTGGGTTTCAAAGAGGATATTCGTGATTGTATGTTAGTAAATATTTGTATGTTTCATTATATGTTTCGGTTTCAAAAGCATGATAGCTAGGATTGGTCACGAACAAAAACGGGCCACGAGTGCACCCAACGTAGCCTTACTATGTAGCCGAACAACAAATCTAAACCCAACATTTCAACCATAAGACAAAAAAATATAATGCGGAAGACTCAAATCTTATTAAAATAACCCATGAATCAAACTTCTAAAATAGATGATGATCTCCCCAAAAATCGGGAAGTATCACATCAAGAAACAGCTATCCTCAAATTTCTTAAGTAAGAATAATTAAGAACAAAATAAGTAAACGATGGTCCATGTCCGAACTTAGGAAGAACAAGACTGCGAAGATAGAAGTGAATCCAGCCGAGCTAGGAATACTAGCTCACCCTTGAATTCTGACGGCGGAAGACTGGGCTAGAGTTACGGACGAGACGAAGTCAACGGTGCACTTGCTGCACTCCAACAAAAACAACAGAAGACGTAAAAGTAGGGGTCAGTACAAGAATGAGTACAGGTATCATCGGCCAAATCAGAAATTAGAAAGCAAATATATAATAAGTAATATATAAAATCAGCTACAACACCAACAGAACCATTGACAAAACACCAAGCACATCTATGGGAGGCTCAAGCTCCTCCACACCATACTCGTTGGGAATTTAAGTTCTTTAGATTGAGTATATCACCATCATTCAAGATTCCTTCTCTTTAATTCCTTTGTGCGGAACGTGACACTCCGCATCCCTAAATACTACGTGTGGTTAGTGACACCCGATCCATTTAATCATCCGTGTCGGTTCGTGACACCCGATCCCTATACCCGTGTCGGTTCGTGACACCCGATCCATTAACCAATTCTTTTATGTTATCAAAGTATTCTTCTATACCAATGGCATCATCAATTAATAGAGTGGATTTACGGTTTTTAAGATTTCGCAGGATATCATATAATCCATCAAATTTATATAATCAAAAGCATTGCAAAACGAACAAATTAAGCGCATAGACGACTTACAATACCACCCAATACATATCAATCGACTATTTAGAGTTTACTATGAAATAGCAATAAACCATACTACTCCACCGAAGAATCGTGATCAAGCAGCTATCTCCCCAATGCCTTTTGCTTTGCTCTTCGTTCTTCCTCTCTCTCTCGCTCGTTCTTCCTCTTGTTTCTTTTTATTTTTTCTTCTCACATTCTTTTATTTTACCCCTAATTATCATACAAATCAATTTAAAAGATGATAAAAGCTAACACACTATTTATTTCAAGGTTACCTCTTTTACCCCAAGTAAAAGTATTACACTTACCCAACAAAGTTCATAATTATAAGCATGAATAGTCCCAAAACGCCCTTTAAAAAACTCCTCAGCAGAAATCCTACTAGTCAAGTTACGCACTGCGTGACGGCCCGTCGTACCTGCAACGGTCCGTCCTGCACGGCCATCACAATAGGTCAGAGACTAATTTCAGTAAAAGGTCTAGACAGTCCTCGTGGCTACGACGGTCGTACTGCAGTTCCGTAGTGAATTTAGAGAGTTGATCCCAAACCAAGATTTATCAGGAGTTTAAATGTTTGGAAGAAGCCATCGAGGTCGTCGTGACACATGCCGGTCCGTCGATAGCCAGTTTACAAAATAATCTTAATGCCTAATCGGAATCTAAACAGGGGAGTTACAGGATTTACCCCTTCTTTTCTTTTGTGGATAATGTTTCCTAGCATTCTATGGAGGGGGGTTTCAAAGGTGGATATTCGGATTGTAGGTAGTAAAATCTTTTCTTATTGATGATGTTTACTGGTATCAAAGCATGATAGTTAGGATTCCACACTTCAATCATTCCCGGCTCAGCGGGTTCATAGCTTAGCTTCCGGGGTTGGGTTCAAGACGGATCAATATTCGTGTTATATGTTACTAATCTTTTTTTTATTATTTTATGTATATAGAAGAGCACTTTTGACCATAATGTGATCGAAGGTAATTTGACCGAAAGGTAATTAAAGGTATTTGAACTTTTCCATATACAGAACTAACGTCCATATTTTGTTGTTGTTTAACCATATATATTATATCTCTAGTTCCTTTTTTTTTTTGTAGTATAAATGATAATTGACAACCAATACAACATTTGGTTTATTACAATTAGGTTCCCCTCAAATTTAAATCATTATATAAAGTCTAATCAAATGTTTCATGAGAACAAGCTCCCTTTTTAATAAATATATTCTCTGTTTTAATTACCTCTTATTGTCATCCTTTTTAACAATTTAATATATACTATCACTCAACATTTGGTTTATTACTCTATATGCTATGGGTTAAGTTCGATTCGAAAAAAAGTTATTCTGATAAATTATAATTTTATTGATTGGTGAACTATTTATCATACTAGAAATTAATTCGCATTTAATATATTTTTCTTTTTAATGATATAATATCATCAATTGTCACCAATATTTTAAAACAATTTAATTTTTCTGAGTACAAACAAAATATCTGAACTTTTATTTTACTTGGTAAAAATACAATAGTACACTTATAACAACTATACTTATTTTACAAAAAGAGCCAATATACTCTTCTCTTTTTTCATATGACAAATTTAATCAACAAATAACATTAAAATAAATCTTTGCTTACAAATTATACAAGATCATATACGCTTAGAATTTCTTAGCTGCTTATTCCAAAAATTTAATGATCGTCGTCACACAATTATTGAGATAATTTGAAATATTAACTGAGAAAAGGACAACCTCTTGTTCCCGTTCCGTTATTATTCCACTTGTATTCCAGAATCATATGTTTCACCAGCTTTCCAATTTTCAGGAATATTATTTAAAGGAATAACCCATTTTTCATCTCCATCATCAGAACTCAATAACATTCTTATTTGCAATTGTCCTTTTGGTGGTGATGAACTTGTCCATACTGCGCCACGTGTCCTATCCAATAATTTGCACACAAAATTTTCTGTCTGCATATTTGATAAATCAAAATATTTTCAAGATTGGTGTATATATTTCGAATATACGAGTTCGATAAAATTCAGTTTGTATAGGTGTTTTTAAAAGATTGATTATGTTTAGGGTCTAGTATTATTAGTACTTGAGGTGGTGTAAACGGAAACATTATAAATTGTCATTAAAAAAAAATAGGGGGGGGAAAAGGGCGGTATATCCCTCAACTTTGTCATTTGAGCTAATATTACCTTTCGTTAATAAAGTGATCATATATGCCCTTAACGTTATACAAAAGGCTCATATATACCCTGTTGTTACAAAATGGATCCACATATATTCTTCATTAACGAAGTTAAAAAAATTAGTTTGCAAATTTAATTTATTATTTCTATTTTTTTAAAAAAAAAAACGTTAAGGGTATTTTGATTCGTCTATCAAAGTTCAAGGTATATTTTAATTTTTTGCATACATAATTATTTTTTGACTTCTTTTATTATAATTATTTGAGTCTTCTTATTCGTATTTTATTTTTTTTTTTCATTCCTCGTTTAAAGAGGAAAACTTAAAACTAGTTTTTGTATATTGTAATTAATGTCGTCTAAATTCAGAAGAAAAAATTGGTCATCTGCAATTAAGTTTTACAAGAATATTAGTGAAATATAAATAAAGTGATTAAAAAAATAATTACAAAGTAAGTCATTGAAACAAAAAGTCAAAAACATATGTTGTCGAGGATTCAGTTATCATATGGGATTATTATTTAAGAAAAAAATTAATAAAAAAATTAGATTAAATTATTTTTTTTTTTTATGAACACTTTCATAACAAGGGGTATATCAGCTCTAACTGCACAAAATTGAGAGGTATATCAGATCCTTTTCCCTTAAAAAATATATATTATCAGTATATATAAGTTAAATTCGTACCTCACACAATTGCACAGCAGAAATATCAGTTTTGCCTTGTTGATACCATATAACAAAAGCCAAATAATAAGGATTATCACTACTCTCATCAATCTTGAATGTAATATTCTTATTTGGATAGCTACAAGAAACCCTGTTAATAAATTGATACAAATGTTAATTAATAGAAAAATATTATCATATAACATGATAGATTAATGATTCCATAGCAAACATAATTATTACAATGAAATATTTTTATACAAGGACACGTAATTGTTATAGAAAAATCTGACTGTAACAAACAATATTGTTTATCTCAATACTGCTATATCAAAACATTGCAGTATAGAAAATACATATTAACAATCAGCGGAACTAGAATTCTTAATAAAAGGGTTTTTAAAATATGAAGAACTAAACACACAATCTAATTGTGTGACTTTGACATCTACTATAAATATATAAATAGTAATATTTTTCGCCAAAGAACCTCCTAACAGAAGGTTGGCTCTGCCCCTATATATACATATAACATAACACGAAAGATCGTTTTCACAGCAAACACGACTATTATTATGAAATATTATTATAGAAGTTGACTATTATAGAGAGATTTGACGGTAAAATAAAACGGGAAAAATAATAATTATGAAATGAATATTATATACCTTCTATATTCAATGCCCACATTACCAAGTGATAATAGAGAAGCAGCAGGCATCTTTTGTTTGGGCCATACGTGAAAAAGCCCGTTGGCTTAAAATAAAATCTGTGCTATCACTTGCTCCATGATCAGTAATTACCACAGTAACTCCATTTTCTGAACAGTAATTACTGTTTGTACACCTCACCTATATTTTACAATCAACAGTCATTTTAGAATTTAAAATTTATAGATAGACGATGAATTTAATTATTGAATTTAATCAGTAATTTTTTTATTTTTATAATTATATTTTACGTATATGTATAAAACTTTTTAAATTATACCTGATAGCATGCACCACATCCTAGACCGTCACGATAAAGATCAGATGCAGCCGATACATCTCCACCGTTGATTGTTGCTCCAAAAGTACCAAATCCACAAGCACCAGCTGCATATATTTAAACAGAACAATAAATTATTAAATATGTCAAAATTCAAAAATTATAAATTGTCTTTCACTTATTTAATTCTTTTATATTTGATTATAACTGAATGGAAAATACTATTTTTTTTAAATGATATATGTGGTGAGGATTATAAGATGGAGTATCGAACCATCGTTAATAAAGTCAAAATTCATGTAGCAAATGAGTTGACTATTAACTTACCTTTATAAAAATAATATTATCGTAAAAATATTTAATTTAGATAAAGTGATATGTTTGAGATATTTGAAAATAATATTTTTGACATGAATTATAAATTTATGTGTAAAACTTCATTAACATTACTGGAAAAAATAATAATTCATAAAGTTACATAATAACAGAAAAAAATTGAATTCATAAAGTTAAAATTTTGAAATTTATTTTTTTTATTTCTATCAGAAAAAAATTGATTTCCCAAAATTTTAAAAAATTCGTCATTCTAAAGAAAATACTTTTCAAAATATTATGACGAACGAAATTTTTTTTTTAGTGAAAATATTCTTACTTTCTGTTCCTTTTTCTTCTGAATTTGGATAATAAGCTGCTCGAGATTGGATGAAATTTTGAGCATTTCCCAAATAAACTTGCATGAAAATTACTAATAAAAATGTGGAAAATATTTCAAGAACTTGAAGATGTGCCATTTGAGAAAGTGAGTAACAAAATAAATTATTGTAATTTGCAAAGGAATAAAAATAAGTTGTTGTTAATGATATTGTTGATGGCATTTAATGAGTATTTATAGTAAAGTTTAGTTAAAATTTGGTCAAAAAGTAATTGAGACATTTGACATTTTTAACAATCAATTGAATACATTTGCCCTTAACTTGGGTGGTAGTAAGTACCTCTTAGATAGCTAGATAGTTCTAACACCTTTGAATATATATATAGTATCATACTTCGACTTCTGTTTTAATTTATGTGAAAGTATTTAGAGAATAATGTGAAAGTTGTGATATGATAGTATGTTAGGTTAAAATGTCGAAATCGTCTTATTTATAAAATTCATGTTTTTTATTAAAGGTATTTTTTGAAAAATAAGTTAATTATTTTGAGAGGCAACAAGTTGTGTTTGATTAATATTTTTTCAAGTGTTATTAGTTGTGAAATTAGTGAAACAAAAGTTACAGCGAATTTTAATTTGTTAAATATGATTTTTTTTATATTGTCCAATCGTATCCTAAGAGAAATAGAAGAAACATTTTATTTTCAACGTGAAAATTGTGATATGATAGTATGTTAGGTTAAAATGTCGAAATCGTTTTATTTATAAAATTTATTTTTTTCATCGAAGGTATTTTTTGAAAGATAAGTAAATTATTTTGAGAGGTAATAAGTTGTGTTTGATTAATATTATTTTCTTTAAGTGTTTTTAGTTGTGAAATTAGTGAAACAAAAGTTACTGCTATTTAATTTGTTAAATATGATTTTTTTTATATCGTCCAATCGTATCCTAAGAAAAATAGAAGAAACATTTTATTTTCAACGTTTACAAAATAAAATTGTACTAATAATAGGTTTTATTTATTCTCTAAAATACGTCTTTATATTCAATACACATTTTCTTTGTCTTTTAGAAATTTGGCTAAACATGTTATTCTATAAAGTAAGTTATTATATTGCATTTGAAAAGTGAAATAAATTAATCTCAAAATATTATTCCTAGTAAAAAAAATTAATTCCAGGATTTCTAAGATGTAGTTGTGGGTAGAATTTATTTAATACGTAATATATAAAAATGTTTTTTATTTGACGTTAATTGATATTTATGCTTTTCTATGTTGAGTGTGTACAAGTATACACTTAAATTTGTCTATAATTTTAACAAATAGACAGACACATCCGACGTTGCGTCCTGACGATTATATGTGGCGGCATCCTACGTGTATTATGTCATATTAAACGTGTGTATCTGCTTGTTCAATTTTATACAAATTTAATTGACTGTGCATATTCAAAATTGAAGAATTCAGATACTAATTGAGATCCATTTAAAAAATACACTTATATATTGTGATTTTTATTTAATTATGATATGAGATTTACTGTTTGGTATAAAACCATACAGATTCCTCCTGTATTTTGGAAGACAAATTTAAACAAGAATTTTCTTGTAGTAGAAGTAAAATGGAGGATGAGTTAGGTATTTGTGCATTAATCTTATATATATATATACATAGAGAGAACTGTATATAATTAGGAAAATATACATGCATGTATCATTTTGTTTTACCAACTTTTGCAGCCTTAAGAATATAAGCATTTATCTCCTTAATTATTTCACCAACTTTGCGGTTAGGAACGGAGCTAGAGTATTAAGTACGAGGTTTAAACAAATTTAATTTGTCAGACATGTATATATAGATATATAATTTCGAGTTTAGTCTTTGTGAAATATATTATGATGGTGATGACAATGTTTAAAATCTAAAAGTTTGAAATTTCGACTACACGTCCTTTACTTATAGTGTAAAGGTGGAATCTTGGACTAGATGGTAGTAAGTTGTCACATTCCTAATTACGAACTTGATTGATAATTAAAATAATTTATGATTTGCCCTGACGAATTTAAATAAATTTTTAATTTTAATTTGGTGCTGTGTTTAAACTCTAACCAAAAAATATAAATTTTGAAAAAACTTATCGATCTAAAAGTAAAATCTTAAAAAATTTGATTGTAAATTTTATATACCGAACTCAATAATTAAAATAATCTAATAATTAGTGAAAATCAGAAGTATTAAGTCGTCCAACTTCGACTTTTTGTTTCCATTTGCAGCCTAAATCAAAAGATTAAATTTCTAAAGATTTGTTTCCCTTAAACCTTTGACCCAAAATTTTTAATTTAATTAAAAAGGTACACACAACTTTTTTATTGCACCTAATAAGTCAATTTTCATATTCTATCTCTGAGATTGCACAGCCATTAAATTTTCTTTTGTCAAATATTTGTTTCATATATTACAAATAATATGGAAAGGGTTAAAACATATCCTCAAATTATCTGAAAGAAATAAAAATATACTTTGTTTATAATTTGATTTAAAAATGTCTTTATCGTCAATATTTTTGTTTAAGAATATCGTGAAACTATTGAAAAGGAATAAAAATACCTTTCGTTTGTAGTTTGATCCAAAAATGCTCTTGCCATCAGTACTTTGATCCAAAAATGTTCTTATTGTTATTTAATGGGTCAAAAAGTTCATTTTTCAAATAAATATATTATTATTATTTCTTTTTGACACTTTTTTTTTCCAATTAATGTCTTAAAAAATAATTAGCAAATGTTTATCTTATTTTAATTCAGAAAAAAAATGAAATTTTTTTCATTTAATCATCAACATTTTTTTTATCGTTATATAAATATAAATTTAATGATAGATATACCATGATCTTATATATATGCATATATTATTCATCAAAAAGGTACACGAATTATCTATTTTAATCTATAAAATGAGATTAAGAATTTTTTTTTTAAATATTTTTATTTGTTAAAGTGATTTTAGAAGAGAAAGTAAAAATATATTATTTCTTAATAATATTTTAATTAGAAAGAAGATGTGTTTAAAAAAAATAATATTTATTCTGAAAAAGGGCATTTTTGACCCTTTTTTTTATAACTATGGAGGCAATCTGAAAAAGGACATTTTTGAGTCAAAGTATTAATGATAAAAACATTTTAAGTCAATAAACAAATGACATTTTTATTTCTTTTACATAATTTAAGAACATTTTTAATCCTTTTCCCTAAATAATCCGTAATTTATAATAACTATTGATTTCAATGGTTAAAATTAACACACAATTACCACATCATTCATGACATGGAAACCACTCAAGATTTGGACTCTTGGTCTGCTTTGATTTATTTTGGACACTTGTATTGAGCTATTTTAATTTAATAAACTCACTCTTCAAAATACTTTATAATTGAATTCTTAACATATCTTTTTTTTAGAAAAATTTAATTGAATTCACTCTTTAATATACTTCATAATTGAATTCTTTAGCATATAAATTTTTAGTGAATATAAAATCAAATAAGTCAAAACACCCAAAATTATCATTTTTAAGCAAATGTTCAAATAGACTCTTATTATTTATTTGACTCTTAATAAATTATTCTAAATATTTTTAAATGCAAAATTTTTAATTTAAAATATAAAAATAATTAATAATTTATATATGAAACTCAAGAAATAATAAAAATATTTTTAATTGAGAATAATCCCTAAGGAAATCATCAGAACATACTTGTTAGTGGAAAAGGGGTTTTTAGTTTCCCGAATATCCAAACGCAGTCTACCAAACGCAATCTATCTAAAACCCATAATACGGCGTCGTAAATGACCACCGGAACCCATCTCCTCCGCCTACTCGTCTCCTGCCGGAAAATCATGGCACAGGTGACAAACACCAGCAACGATACCATCGTAGCTATGGCTTCATCAGCTGAGCAAGAGTTCGCAGCACAGTGTAGAGCCAAGCTCAACCGAGTGCCTAGGTGCCGCAATCTCTGGGACACGAAGATGGCCTCTAGAGTCGGAGATAAGCTCGGAGATCGGCTCAGTGAAGTCGGAGTCCACAACGTGGAAATCGACGTTCAAGAGGAGCTCAATAGGCCGGTGCACTACCGGCAAATGGTGGCGCCGCTTTTTGAGTCTGTCAAACGCAAGGGCATCGCCGTCGTTGGAGCTGACAAATTGGTTTTCTAGTCAAATTTTGGTATATTTTTATTCTCATTCTCATCCTGTAGTCTGTAACAAAAAAATATATTATGCAATTCAGCTGATTCAGAATTTGAAATTTATAGATTTTTCTGCAATCTCACATGATTATAACTTGATAATTGGATTAGAAATCAAATGTTTCATAGACATTTAGAGAATTTTCAATTATTTTTACTGTGTATGGACAAAAAAAAACAGGGTACTGGTTCCCGTGAACCTGCACATTATAATCTTATTCTGCCATTGATTTATAGGACTCGTAAATTGATCTGTGGTGTTGTGGATTTGAATTCGATACTCGTCAAACAATTGTTGCTTATTGAGATATCTTACATGTTCTGATTTTTTTTAAAAAGAAACAAAAATGCTTCATTTGGTTTAAATGATGGATCTATTCACATTAACCAGTAATTCAAGAGGCTAGTTACCAGTTTCGAAGAAAAAAAAAACAGTTATTCGAGGTTGTAGTTTATTATTCTCAAGTAAGAAAATCAATGAAAGGGAGATATAATGTCTAAGTGGATAGTTTTAAGTTTGTTTTGTTACAAATTTGATGCAAGTCCCTTACTTTATGCCATTTATTCAGGTCCAGCCATATTACATATATGCTATTTTCTTGTGTTGAGTATTTTTTATGATTCTGAAGCTTCTCCACCCCTAATTTTTCATCGTATTATTCTTCATGAATTTGATTTATTTGTGTTTTTATGTATCTGAGGCAGTTTCAAGTTTAAGCTGATCCTTTAGGAGTTTTCGAAGCATAGGTTGGTTCATGTAAGGTTACACAACTCGTAACAATTGTGTATTACCGATTATAAAAAGATGGCCACTTCTATTGGGGAAAACTCTAAGGAAAGGTGAAATTTTTGGTCCTCGTTTTCGCTTATATTTAAGGGACATTCTGTAATTTGACCAACAGTTTGATTGGGATGTTATCTTCTTGCAACATTTTATTTGATTGCAATGTGAATTGAGATCCATTCCCTTTCTGCGTAATTGCAATTTTTGTCTCCTAATGACCATTTGGAGATTTGATTGAAATTTAATTTCTCACCCATCTGGGAAGTTTTGAAATGTCGAATCTCATTGATGTTTCTCAATTATTTCTCATCATTCCCACACATGGATTATGTAACTATCTATTCTTCCGCTGGTTTTGGTCATCTTATTTTCTTTCATATTATCTTTACCGACTTTCCTATATCCAGAAGGAAAAAAAAAAGTATAACTAGGTAGGCACATTCCATTAAATTCAATCTTCTGAGGAATCATCACCAGTAAACTAAGCTTACTCTTACCCTCGATCTATTGAAATCCTTCTCCTTTTTCTGTTTGAAGCGGGTATAATTTGGGATATCAAATAGTGGAATTTGTATTCCAACCAGTAGTTTTCAGAGGATTCATCATAGTTAGACTATGTTTACTCTTAACTGTCAACTTATATATTGGAATTCTTCTACTCTTTCATGCTTAAAATATTGTAACGGTTCTTTTCTTTTTGAGATTCTTGTGTGATAGGGACCAATAGAGCATATCTAATTGCTGCTATATTTTGTCTTAATTAGCAGTTCTTCCACTCTAGCAAGGCTTGCTCCTCTTCAAGCCGTATTATTTGACATTGACGGAACTTTATGTGATTCAGATCCATTTCACTATCTTGCATTCCGTGAGATGCTTTTGGAGGTATGCACTGATTACTGTGATTATTTCCTGTAGATAAAAAGCTGCATCAGTTCAAAATGGAGAAAAGAAGAAGAAATCGTTAGCTCTAAGGGTGTATTTGGTATGAAGAAAAATGTTTATCATGAAAAAAATATCTTGGAAAATATTTTTTTTTTATGTGTTTGGTAAGTAAACAGAAACATATTATTTCAAGAGCATTAATATCTAATATAGGAAAACACTATGAAGTGGGAGCAAGGTGAGGAATGGAGGCAGTGGGGGTTCGTTATGCGAGAAGACAATGGACTTGGAATTCTACTTGTGGAACTTTTTTTCTCTACTATCACTAGGAAAGCCATTTTCCTCATTTTTAAGAAAGCTATTTTTCCATAGAAATGTTTTTCGAAACATTTTGACCAACCAAACATGAGAAAATTAGAAAATATTTTCCTTCATACCAAAACACATCCAAAATCTCAAAGTCATGATTTTCATTCCCTTTGCAATTTGGGTTAATTTCAACAGATAGGATACAATGGGGGAGTGCCAGTTGATGAGGAGTGGTTTGTCAAGACTATTTCTGGGAAACACAATGATGATCTTGTCTCTGTACTTTTTCCTAATGATCACGAACGGGGTGTAAAATTCTTGGATGACAAGGAAGCTTTGTTTAGAAGGTTTTTAACTTCTCTACCATACCTTGTCTGTTTCAATGAGTTAAATTTTGGTTTTATGCATTTACTGTGTTAAAAAATACTTGCATAATAAATCAGTTCACTTATAAGGTTTACAATTAGATCTCTATGATAACAATCAACTGGTAACCTGCTATAATAGATTTGACTACATTTGGTCCTGCGAAAAATTGGATCCTACACGTGTGAAAGCATAGAGAAAAATGACATTGCCAAAAACCAACAAAGTAAAATTTCCATCTATTAATCAAAAGAAATGGCCTTTTGAAGTTAGAATAATTTTCCTTGATACATGACATAATGCATGAAAGGATCCTTGAATAACCATAGGGCATCCTGAAAATCCTTAGCAAAGACTTCTACAATATGTTCAGGAAAGGTTTTATATGAGTATATTGGTTCTTCAGTTTAAATAACGAAAGTCCCATTTCCTTGATCAAAAAGAATAACTTAAGTCCCATTTTTTTATCAAAACAATAGCTTAAGTTCCACTTCAATTTTAGTGTTATGCAATTTAACTATAAGCTCAATGTCATTACGCCAATCTCATTTCTCTTTTGGATGGACAACATAGGTTGGCAAAAGAACAGTTGAAGCCTCAAAATGGTCTCTACAAGTTGAGAAAGTGGATCGAAGATCATGGTCTGAAACGAGCTGCAGTTACCAATGCACCTAGAGCTAATGCTGAACTATGTATAAATCAAGTTGGCCTTGCTGATTTCTTTGATGCACTTATTCTTGGAAGTGATTGCAAGCATGCAAAACCATATCCTGATCCATACTTGAAGGCCCTTGAAGTGTTGAATGTATCAAAAGATCACACATTTGTATTTGAGGTATGATTCTGTTTTCACTTCCAGTTTTTTTTATCAGTTTCGTCGGAGTCCAACTTCCAATTTGTGGCACCAAATTAAAAAATAAAAAGTTGATGATCATGTGCCACAGGGTGAAAGGCATCAGATATTTGGTTATTACTTAATGAGCTCTTTTATTTGTTTTTTAAGTGGTGATGTGAATAGTATGTAAAGTGAGTTCCAAACGCGACTACACCTATATGGCAACTTTATACATCTAGCATTGTATCATTTCACTTTACATAATATCCAGGTGGCACCACTAAACAAAATAAAAACACAATTCCGACCCACTTGAAAAAAAATGAAAACTAATAATCATATGTCACACATGATGAAAGACATCACACATTAGGTTCGTAGGTCGAAAAAGTTTTTTTCTCCAAGTGGTGACATGAATAGTATGTAAGGTTAGTTGTTGACGTGATTATACCTGCATGACATTCTTATACAACTGGTAGTCTACTAGTGTTTTTTGGGATTAGACAGCTTTTCAGGCACTTTTTTTTTTGTGAGACATATCTTGTACTTCGATTATTGTATTACTTGCTGTAGTTACCGTTCCTTTTTCCAGTTTGCTTTGCCATGCTTCCTATAGTGTTTTTTGCAATAGCTTTTTTACTTCCAGTATCTATTTCTCCTTGAACCGAAGGTCTATCAGAAACAGAGATAGAGATAGACCTCTCTGCCTCCCAAGGTATGGATAGGGTCTACATACTCTCTACCCTACTTAGGTCCCACAATGTGAATATTGTTGTTGTTTCATCCATGAATTTAACCTCGGTTTCATCTTACGAACTTATTATATGTTTGTTCCATGGATAGGATTCTGTCTCAGGAATAAAAGCTGGGGTGGCTGCTGGAATGTCTGTCATTGGTTTGGCGAACCGGAATCCATCTCAGTTACTTATGGAAGCAAAACCTGTTTTTCTTATTAAAGATTATGAAGATCCAAAGTTATGGGCAGCTCTTGAGGAGATTGACAAGACGTTTGCCACCAGAAAGACTACAACATGAGGCATATACAATTAAGAGGTGAAAGTTGGACAAAGAACTTACTCACATTCGATGTTTACAATTAAGTGTATTTTATTGCATAGATAGTGACAATTTGTACAGCAAAACTGCATGATTTTCAAACGGATGATGTTGGTTACACCTAATGTTATGATATTTGCTTTAAAGTTTGATTAAGTTTGAATTCATGTTAGGAAATTTTACATTATGAAGTAAAACACTCCTTAACGAACACAATTTCGTATTTGAGATAATCCACGTTAGGTCCAGGGTGTTCATCCGAACATCCATCGACAAAAATATACACGATATATATAAGGTAAATTTTCTATATTTCTATAGATGCCAAAAGTGTGGTTTTAAACCCCAAAAAATTCAAAGGGCTCCATATTTATATGTTTACATTTTTATTTTTCGAACCTTCTGAACGAAAATTCTGGATCCGCCACTGACAACCAACATCACAATCATACAATTATTAGTTAACTTATCGATGAAACCAACAATTTTAGTTGGTGATTAATCAATTATTACGTTCTAGGAAGTCAAATATAATAAGGACGGCCTAGTGTGGATTTTTTTTTTGTGTGATTTGCGAGCTATTATATACGAATAAGAACTTTACCCTAAACACATTCAAAGAATAGCAACTGCAAATATCTTTGTGATAAAAAAAGTTGAATGAAATAGAATAACATTTTAAATATATTTAATCTTTTTTTCTTGTAATAGTCTATTAACCATGATTAAGATAATATTATAAGAAGTTAAACAAAAAAAATACGTTTTGATACATTTAAGTTTTTTTTAATCTTAAAGTGGAATATATTAATCACTTAATTAAATAATACTTGCTATAAGAAGTTAGAAGTAAAATAACGTCTCAGCACATTTATCTTTTTTTTATACCTTAAAATACAATATATTAATTATGATTAAATAATAAAAAATAAAATTACATTATGACACATTGAACTTCTTATCTTAAAATAAAATATATCTGAACACCTCATAGGCCGCATATATTTTATTTTCTTCATATCCTTGCTTTTTTGAGATTTCATTAAATATTTATTTTACATCTTTAAAACAAAATATGTCGATTATATAAAAAGTAAATAAAATAAAATAAAATAATGCACATTTTTTTTATGTTAAATAAATATTATATTAATTATGATTAAAGTAATAATATAAAAAGTTAAATATAATGACATTTTAGATGTACAATTAATTTTTTTTCCTTAAAAAAGAATATTTATCATATCTTTCTTCTTCTTCATCGGCCCTTTCACCGAACCCTAACTTTCCCCATTTTTTTTCCAAACCCTAAAATTCGAAGAGTCTACAAAAATTTCATTGCGAAAAATCCAAAAATTTCATCAATTTCATGCAAAAATCCAGCCTTTAACGCTAGTTTTTCATATACAATTTTTGATTTTGGTGAAAAAAGTATACAGTGTAAGAAGCAGTTGAAGGATTTTTTTTGACTATGGATTCTCAGCCGAACAATCTCTACGACACGGCGTCTCAGCCGGATACCGGAAACGACGCATACACGTTTCTGGAATTCAACACACAAGGGGAAGAGTTTGATTATCCTGAATTTCAAGAGCTTTCACAGCCAATTCGATCTTCTGCGTGGCCAACACCGTCTGATTCTCTGGTATCTGAAGTACCTGATCGGCCTCCATCTTCGGAAGCGTCGCCGTCGACGAAATCACGGGGTGGAGGTGGGAATAGCAATGTTAGTAGTAGTAGTAATCAGGCGTCGGTTGTGGATGCATTGGCAGCGGGGATGAGTGGGTTGAATTTTGAAGAGACAGGGGATGATGAGGGTTTTGAGTATGGAAAAGGGGATTTTGGGGTTGAGCATGCTTGTAAGTACTGTGGAGTGACGAATCCTGCTTGTGTAGTTAGGTGCAATGTGCCATCTTGCCGTAAGTGGTTCTGTAATTCCAGAGGGAACACTTCGGGCTCACATATTGTTAATCACCTGGTATGTAAGATATCTGCATTTTAATTTTAGCTCATTTTGATTCTTTTGGATTAGTAAATGGCTCTCTTCCTTGTGCTAAATAGCTTTATTATCATAAGTAATTTGTTTTTTGATGAGTAGCTTTGTATTAAAAGACAAAATAAATCATCATCCACAAGAACAACATACATATGGGGATGGCACTGGCTAAAGTGTCACATATCAAAGCAGGTTGAAAAGGAAAATACACTAGAAAAGAAGACATTTCATTCATAGGAAAACTTTACATAGTATTCAGAAAACAAGGTACAGTAATAACAGACAAAATAACACAATAACTGAAGCATAGGAAACAACAATGCAGTAGCAGAAATAAACTTCAAGATTAATGCTACTACTACTGGTATGAAGGAGAAACAGGTAGAATGCATCAAATTACCACCAAGCCTATCCCCTTGGAAAGTGAGACAACATCACTACTTATTAACCTTCGACCCTTATCTGCGACCTTCATATCCTATTACCTAAGGCCATGTCCTTGGTAAGCTGAAGATGCATTGGTTTTTCCTTTTGTAGTTCATTTGGATGATGAATTGAGATGATTCCAGTTATAGTGATTGTGAAGAGCAGAATTTTCTGAACGCATTTTGTTAACGAAAGCAGGATTTAAGTCTGAAAAGCTCACACCCACTATTCCCTTGGACTTTAACAGAGGTATATATAGTTCAAGTAAAAGGCAATGCTGTGCCTCACTAGCTGCAGAAAGAGTGGCTGCTGCAGAAGAAGTGGATTTCTTCTGGCAGGGGCGTGTTTCAGATAATGTGGTAGTCTCCTTTTGTCCCTGGCCCCTCCCTGTTCTCTCTGGGAACTTGTGTGAGGAAAAAGTATGACATGGTTAAACATGGAGAAGTATGGAACGGGAAATACGTGTACAGGGTAGCACCAGAAAGTGAAGTAGGTGAAGCTTATGCAATTACCTTTGACGTAGTGATCATACACGACTAGCCAATTAGTCTTCATTCTGTTTCTTGTTCATGTTAATTGATATGGATTTTCGTAGTAGTTGATTACTGTTGGAAAGATAATTTTGCCTGTTTTCTCAGATCTGTTGTCAGTAGCTTTAGTAATATGACCCAATGGGATGCCATACATTCAGAAAATGAAATTAAGGCAGTTACCATAAAAATGTTATTAAGAAATGGATAATCACAAGTGGTTGGTCTGAGTTATACAAAAATGCTAATAGCAGATTTATATCTAGCTTCATCAATCTTTTAACAGAATTACAGAAGGAGTTTCCTCAGAGTTCAACTCTAGATTTCCTCAGTTCATGATTAGTTTAGTGGACAAGCCATGGTTTTCTCTCTTTTTTTTTTTGTAATGTATATTTCCAGCTCTGTTATGCTGGGGGATCTCTTGGATATAAGATAAACTCTTATCCCAATAAAACAAAGGTTTTGACTTTTGTCTGAATCATGCAATTTTCATCTCTGCCATAGTTCCTTATTTATTCATGTGAGAGAAGTTGAAAGGGAAACTTTCTACATGTTTGTTAGGGAGAAAAGCCAAAGCATCACCTTTCTTAGTTTATAAGGGAATTAATTGTCTCTAGATGATCCAAATTGTGGGAATTTCCTGTCGCAATACAAAATCTTAAATGCATGTTATATTTTGTTAGTGTCACCGTTCTAGACAGTTTGATTGGCCACTTATGTTTAATGGATTTACATTGGAGAGTTATATTCCTCTCGACTTTTCCTGCAATTGGTGTGTCTTATGATTTTATTTCCAGAAACAAGGGATTTATTGTGTTTTTTTTTGGTTAACGTTGTATACACTCTTCTCCCAATAGGTGCGAGCAAAACACAAGGAGGTGTGTCTTCATAAAGATAGTCCACTTGGAGAAACAATTCTAGAGTGCTACAATTGTGGATGCCGAAATGTCTTTCTTCTTGGCTTCATTTCTGCCAAGACAGAGAGTGTCGTCGTTCTTCTCTGTAGAGAACCTTGTCTAAGTGTTAATGCATTAAAGGATATGAACTGGGACCTCAGTCAGTGGTGCCCACTCATTGATGACAGGTGCTTTTTGCAGTGGCTTGTTAAGGTCCGGATTCTCTTTCTTAGTCTTCCCTTCCGTTCCTTTCAGTTTCTGTTTTCTGTCCTGTATTTGTGATGTGTGGAGTGCGGCAGGTCCCTTCCGAGCAAGAACAGTTGAGAGCGCGCCAGATCAGTGCTCAACAAATCAACAAAGTAGAAGAATTGTGGAAGACAAATCCTGATGCTACCCTGGAAGATCTTGAGAAGCCTGGTGTGGATGATGAGCCTCAACCTGTTGCCTTGAAGTATGAAGATGCCTATCAGGTTCTCGCTGGGGGATACTATTATATTATCTCCTTAATCTCTTATTTGTATAGATGCATTGCAGGAATTACTCTGCTTTGTAGTTTTGAGTTGTCCCTGGATTTAGTATTGGCATTTTAACAATGCTTGCCTTGATTCTTTTAATGTAGTATCAAAACATATTTGCACCATTGATCAAGCTTGAAGCTGACTATGATAAGGTATGTCAGGATCTTACGATTATTTTAGATGCTGTAGACTGAATGCTTAATCCTATTTTATTTTCTTAGCTTTTTGTTGCATCCTGAAATATCATGTATTTTTATTTAAAGCTACCTGCATCTTCTCACTTTTGCTTTTGGATTGTGTGTTTGTTACTTCTTAAGTTTACCTTCGTAGAAGTGCTGAATTTATGAGGACAATTGCATTTACACTTGATTGACTTTTTCTTCTTGGTTCTTAATCTTCGTGACAATTGAACTAAGACATGTCTGAGTAACTACTCTCTGTGTTTCTCATGAGCAAAGATGTGATACTTTTTAATTTGCTCATCTTGTTCTTTTGCTGTTTAAGAGGAGTTTATACGTGTCTTGAGGGTATGCTTACAAGCTTTAGAATTTTGTTTTCTGTTTGGTAGATGATGAAAGAGTCGCAAAGTAAAGACAATCTTACTATTCGATGGGATATTGGTCTCAACAAGAAGCGCGTTGCATATTTTGTGTTCCCGAAGGTATTTCCTTTTTAATTTTTTTCGACCGTTGATTCTTCTAGATTCTTGGACTGTTATAGTGATCATTGTTGTCATTTACTATTTCAATCATGGTGTGGAAACCTTTTATTCTCTTTACCTACCTGAACTGAAGATAGTCTACTGTTTTTGCAGGAAGATAATGAGTTGCGTCTTGTACCCGGTGATGAGCTAAGGCTACGATATTCAGGGGATGCAGCTCATCCAGCTTGGCAATCTGTGGGGCATGTGGTATGGACGTTTTGGCATCATGAAAAATTTAATTAGTGTGGAAAATATTCTTAAAAGAACTTCCCCCCATAGCCCCTGGCTTCGTTTATACTCAATTTTTTTAAGAATTCCTTTTGCGGTTTCTATTCTTAAGATATTGGTTGTCTATTCGTTTTTCAGGTAAAATTGACTGCTCAAGAAGAGGTTGCGCTTGAACTACGTGCTAGCCAGGTACCTTAGATTTTAGATTGCTAGTCTCATTGTAATATTTTTTTCTCTTTCTTCACCATGTGTTTGTTTGTATTTTGGGTCTTTGCTAAACTATTCCTGTCTCATCAGGGGGTTCCAGTCGATGTCAACCACGGGTTTAGTGTTGACTTCGTTTGGAAAAGTACGAGCTTTGATCGGATGCAAAGTGCAATGAAGACCTTTGCAGTGGATGAGACTAGTGTCAGTGGGTGAGTGAGAATCTCTGGGTTCTACTATAGAATGAGATTTAAATCAATTGTGAAGATTTCTCGTCTTTAATTGTGTTATTTGCCTAAGATTTATAGTTCTATCTAAAATCAGATCAGCACGTGCCTTTCCCCCCCTTTATTTTATGTTTAGAGTAATGTCTGTTCTTTTTTAAGTTTTGTCACCGTTGGGAGTGTTTATGATAGTGCATCTTTGCTTTTATTTCCCATTCTTGGTATCATGATTCATAAATGAACTTTGAATTAATTTATGCACTACAAGGAATGTCAGTTATTTTTGCTACTATTTTGTAACTCGTATGCATCTTCTTGATACCAGTAATGAAAACCTTTTCAAAAAAAGGAATGTGAGATTCATAAGATTCAACCACCAACTTTATCTGGGTAAACCAGTTTGTAACTTCTATGTTGGAGTATTTAGTTTTGTATTCTTTTTGCCTCTTATGCAGGTATATTTACCATCATCTGTTAGGTCATGAAGTTGAGATGCAGATGGTCCGGAATACACTTCCACGTCGTTTTGGAGCTCCTGGTCTTCCGGAGCTTAATGCATCTCAGGTTGAGTGCTCCATCTGTTAGTTTATCATAATTTTTTTTATCTGTGATATTGACCATGCTCCCATTTATTTTTAGGGATACCTTATTGAACAGGATATTTTTGACAGTGAGAATTGTTATACTTCTGGTTGTCTTATTTTGACATGTTCATATTGTTAGGTTTTTGCTGTAAAAAGTGTTCTTCAAAAGCCCATCAGTTTAATTCAAGGCCCACCTGGAACTGGAAAAACTGTCACCTCTGCCGCCATTGTGTATCATATGGCGAAACAAGGCCAAGGACAGGTAACTTTGAAGTCCTTTTTCCCTATTTTTTTTCGCGATGTTAGTCGCTTGATTTACTGGCTATTTTTAGTTGTTGTTAACTATTTTTTCCCCAGGTTTTGGTCTGTGCCCCCAGTAACGTGGCTGTGGACCAATTAGCTGAGAAGATAAGTGCTACTGGTCTAAAGGTGAGGCACCAGCTATTTCTTTATCTCCTTCCCATCCCCAATATGAGTGGGAAAAAAGCTCCATGACGACATCTTGAACTGGCTAAGAAGTTCAATCACTATTTTAGGAGTCAATCCACATTTATGGAAATATATAGTGGAAGCATCTGGCAGAATGTCCCCTTTTATGGTGATGAGCTGAAAAACGAGCTCTTTATATCCCCAGAAGGATTGAGTATGTCAGTAAACTTAAGGTTAAAAGTGGAAATATTAGACATATAAGAAATACAATAGAAGTGATAAAAAAATTCCATCATCATCTTTTCCTTTAATTTGTGAGATTTTAGGTCCCTCCTTATTTCGTTTTCTTTTTCCCAGGTGGTCAGGCTCTGTGCCAAGTCGAGGGAAGCTGTCAGTTCTCCTGTCGAGCATTTAACCCTTCACTATCAGGTTACTTTTTTATTTTTTATCCTCAAATGTTTATATATCGTTCTCTTTTTAATGTTATCTTTTGAACTTTTGTCTATACAGGTTCGCCATCTTGACACGTCTGAGAAGAGTGAACTTCATAAGTTACAGCAACTGAAAGATGAACAAGGTTGGTATTGCTGTCTTTGGCCACACTTGTATAGGGATTTTAGCATTTACCTGGGGATATTTTTGGAGTTGTCCTCTGTTTTTTCCTTTCTATTTCTTATTTAATATCCTTTATTAGAGCATTCTAAATTTGTGCACATGATTCACAGTCATTTGATTTAATGGACTTTCAGGAGAGCTCTCCAGTAGTGATGAGAAGAAATATAAAGCTCTGAAAAGGGCAACAGAGAGGGAAATAGCTCAGAGTGCTGATGTCATTTGTTGCACATGCGTTGGTGCTGGAGATCCTAGATTGGCTAATTTCAGATTCCGCCAGGTTGGTTTGCCTGACTACTTTAAACTAAAATTTTGTTAAACTATTTTAGCTTTTCTGTTTCTTATGTTCTTATGTACTCATTCATGCTGGTTTTAACATTTCTGTTAAACCTCTTTGTAGGTGCTCATTGATGAATCCACTCAGGCTACTGAGCCTGAATGTCTCATTCCTTTGGTTCTTGGTGCAAAGCAGGTCATTATTGCAATTAATGTCTTCATCCATAAAAAAATGTCATACTGAAATGCAATAAGATGTTGGATTCTTACTCTGAGTTTTGTCCCAGGCTGTTCTTGTCGGTGACCATTGCCAGCTTGGACCTGTTATTATGTGCAAGAAAGCGGCTCGTGCTGGGCTGGCTCAATCTCTCTTTGAACGCCTTGTGTTTCTAGGCGTGAAACCTATTAGGTTACAGGTGATTATCTGAGTCTGTTGGATGTGTTAACATGTCAATCCAGGGTGTTAGGGACTGAAGTGAAATTTTAAGATTCTCTTTTTTCCTGTTATTCTCTTGTTTCTCATATAGTTGCCATATCGATTGAAAGGGCTCCTTCATCATCTATGTTGATTTAGGAGTCTTCTTTCCCTTTTTTCTGGGTGGTGGTGGTTGGATGCTAAGTTGCTCGGACTCTTCACTTTTGGTGCCGCACCTGCGTCGACACAACATGGGTGTGGGTCTGGGATCCGTGTCCAATTTGGTCAACCAATTTTGGGTACTTTGACCAAAATCGATGGGGAAAGTTTGGACAATCTTATTGATTTCTTAAATCAATACATAAGCTAAGGCGAAATTGAAGGGAAATGAAATACCTTTTATATAAAATTTCTATGTCACTCCTTTACCTTTGATCGCCTTCCAGGATTCGTTCTCCGCATAATCTCATAATTTATGTTTTATAACTCAATTTTAGTTTAATTATTTTTAGGCAAATCCTGACACCCTTATCCATAGATATATCCATATCCCCGAATCTTTAAAAATTAGATCATATCCACACCCGTGTCGTACACCCCCACCAAGGATTGATTTTGATCCCCTCCTGGTTGGCTCTCTTTTTTTCTGTTTCCTTGAACTTTTGGTGTTGTTGCTCACATACTCTTTCAGAGTACTGTTTACCCTAATTTAGTTATAAAATTTTGAAGTGTCAGACTTCTTATTTTTCCATTACTAATGTTGATTCTGTTGTCTATTTTGCTTGCAATTCCAGGTACAATACCGTATGCACCCTGCATTGTCTGAGTTCCCATCAAATAGCTTTTATGAAGGTACACTTCAAAATGGTGTAACCGTCAATGAAAGACTATCATCAGGAATTGATTTTCCTTGGCCTGTGCCGAACCGTCCCATGTTTTTCTATGTTCAGGTACTATCCGATTGGTTTAGCTGATTCATCTTCAGTTCTTCTTGTCTGAGTCACAGGAAATTCTGTCATTTCTTTTTTTTGAGTCACCTGGATGTTACTGCGATGGTTATGGAAATATTAATGATTATTTCTTGGAAGATCTCTTGGTGCTTCTTTGATTTTGTTTGAGGAAATTTTTTCTGTTATGACTGATACATTTAAACTTGAATACTTGGTAATTTATCTGTAGATGGGACAAGAGGAGATCAGTGCTAGTGGAACTTCCTATCTGAATAGAACTGAAGCTGCAAATGTGGAGAAGATTGTGACTACATTTCTGAAGAGTGGGGTAGTCCCTAGTCAGGTACATTCTTATTTGCATCTTTAAGGTTGAACACCTTCATTTTGTGGTAAGAATGTAATTATTATATATTCACAGATTGGGGTCATAACACCATATGAGGGTCAACGGGCATATATAGTGAATTATATGGCAAGAAATGGTTCCCTAAGACAACAACTCTACAAGGAAATCGAGGTAAGCAGTTAGTACATTGGCATTATAGTTTTCTTGGATTATTAGTACTTATTTTGAGTATTTGCTTATGTTCAGGTTGCAAGTGTAGATTCATTTCAAGGGAGGGAGAAGGATTATATTATTTTGTCATGTGTCAGGAGTAATGAACATCAGGTTGGCTTAATCCCATTGTTTTTCTTTTGTTTAATGCTCAATGTTTTAAGGTTTTGATATTTAGATTTGTTTTGATCTGTTGTCAATTTTTGTATCCTCTGAACCATTACGCCTGCCCTCTTTCCCCTCCTCTGGGGTCTTTGTTGCAAAAGTTCCATTTCCCTTTTATCTTGGAGTTCAGGAGATAGGGAAATATTTTGTTAGCATTTATATATGTTTTTTTGAGTACTTGCTTGCCTAATGTATTTAGTCAAGGTGGATCTGCATCTCCCTTGTGCATATGCTTTAATCTATTCCACCATATCCCATCTGTTCACGATTAAACCATAAGTTTTGACTTCTTTTAATTTCTCTGTTCTTTTAGGGCATTGGGTTCCTTAATGATCCACGCAGGCTTAATGTTGCTCTTACCCGTGCTCGTTATGGTATTGTTATCCTGGGAAATCCTAAAGTCTTGAGCAAACAGCCTCTGTGGAATGGTTTGTTAACACACTACAAGGTAATATCTTCAAAATGTTCTCCTTTGGTCATACTACTTGAGTATTATGTCATGATTTCTCTACTCTTCAAAGTAGTCATGACCTGGCAAGTGTGGCCTAACATTAGATGGTTAGTCTTTTGGGCTAGTATATCTTGTTATTATTTGCATACTTGGGGACGTACAAAGTGTAGATGTCAGTAGGTGTTTGATGCTTTTGAGACGTTCATACTTTAGTGTATTTTTCTTGCAGGAGCATGAGTGCTTGGTTGAAGGTCCTCTCAATAACTTAAAGCAGAGCATGGTTCAATTTCAGAAGCCCAAAAAGGTACTGATGGTGGTTAAATACTCTACCAAAGTTACATGTCTGCTCGTGCATGATTATGCATCAGTATTGAGGTCTGATGATGTGTCTTTTTGTGCATGGGTTTGGCAGATCTACAATGAGCGCAGACTCTTCTTTGGTGGTGGACCTGGAGCAGTTCAAGGTGACAGTTTCGGATCTGCTTCAGGCCCCAGTGCTGACAGGAGAAATAGTCGTCCTAGGGGTATGGTGAACTTGAACCTCCCTCCACCGGCTGTGAATTGTTTGTTTGAATGTTGTATGGCACTTAGGATTCCTGCTTTGGAATATGTTTCTGTTTCATCTGATTTGTCAGGAACTCTGCTTTTGCTGTTCTTCGTATTGTAGAGTTCAAAATGGTTTGGAGAAACTAGGAAGAAGCATTTTTATTAATATTAGAATCTCAAGTGTATTTATACATGTATTTGTCTGCTTTCCTAAGGATATTTTTTAAATTTTTTGGTAGGTTCTTATATGGCACCTGGTGTACCCAACGGTACTCAGAAACCTGGTGTTCATCCTGCTGGTTATCCGATGCCTCGGGTTCCCTTTCCCCCTTACCATGGAGGCCCTCCACAACCATATGCAATTCCTACTCGTGGTGCTGTCCATGGACCTGTTGGAGCTGTTCCTCATGTCCCACAACCAGGCAGCCGGGGTTTTGGGGCTGGACGTGGCAACGCCAATGCCCCAATTGGTAGTCATCTCCCTCACCATCAAGGGTCCCAGCAGTCGGTCGGAAGTATTGGATCTAACTTCAACTTTCCTGCATTAGATAATCCAAACAGTCAGCCTTCCATCGGAGGACCTTTATCTCAACCTGGATATGCTTCTAATGTCAGTAAATTCTCACTTTGTTTATTTGATGAAACAGTAAGTGATTTGGTGTAAGGATTTTTTCTTTTTTGAATTATAGATGGCTATCCAGGGACCAGGCCAGTCATTCCGCGATGGACTTTCTATGGGTAGCATGTCACAGGTGATCGATTCTGGACATCAATATTGATATGTTATTTTGTTTTTTCATCATATTTACCTTTTAAATTTTTTAATCAGGATTTTGTGGGAGATGATTTCAAGAGCCAGGGGTCTCATGTTCCATATAATGTTGCTGACTTCTCTACACAGGTGCCTGTCCTTTACACCTCTAGTAATTTATTTATTGTGCCTGACATCACTGCCTTAATTTATGGATAATTATGTAGGATAACATTTCTTTTTTATATTAACTGGCCTTTGATGTACTGGTATTTAGGCTTCTCAAGGCGCATATGCTGTTGATTATTCAACTCAAGGAGCACAGTCTGGGTTTCCAGGGAATTTTTTAAACCAGAATTCTCAATCTGGATACTCCCGTTTTGGTTCAGGAAATGAATTCATGTCTCAGGTTAATTTAAATTCCACTTCTTTGGCCCCTCATCTCACTCTTTTAGGCCTGGAGAATATGATTTTGAATATGAGAGTCTAAGTCTGGTACGTCTGCAGTTCATAATCACATAGGTCTGCTCTGTTTACACTTCTTACTGGTGCCTGGTGGTTCGTATGTGAAGTCGCCTATGATCTCTTTTCCCCTATCTTTGCTTTTGGTCCTCCGCTTATCGAACTTCTGATCTCTGTGCAGGATTATATGGCTCATGGTTC